>CM039503.1:4182276-4574776 GCA_022432975.1 Begonia masoniana | reverse complement strand
ATCTTTTTTCGTCATCAGGTATTTGATGGCCGAGTGGTCTGTGTAAACCACTACTCTTGTTCCCAGTAAATATTGCCTGAACTTCTCAAATGCAAACACCACGGCCAAAGTTCCTTTTCAGTCGTAGTGTAATTCCGCTGTGCACCAGTTAGTGTTTTACTGGCATAATATATGGCATAGAATATCTTCTCTTTTCGTTGTCCAAGCACTGCTCCCAGGGCGAAATCACTAGCATCACACATTAATTCAAAAGGTAATGACCAGTCAGGTGCAACTATTATTGGGGCTGAGATGAGTTTCTGTTTCAAAGTTTCAAACGCTTGATGACATGCCTCGTCAAAAATGAACGGTCTGCTCTCTTCCAGTAGTGAACACAGTGGCTTGGCAATTTTTGAGAAATCTTTTATGAACCTCCTGTAAAACCCAGCATGTCCTAAAAAACTCCTAATCCCTTTGACATTTTTCGGCGGCGGTAATTTCTCTATCACTTCGATTTTTGCCTTGTCTACTTCAATACCTTGTTCAGATATTCGATGTCCGAGTACAACTCCTTCCTTAACCATAAACTGACATTTTTCCCAGTTCAAAACCAAATCCGTCTCGGTACACCGCTGCAGCACTTTTTCCAAACTCGTCAAGCAATTTTTGAATGAGTCTCCGGTGACTGAGAAATCGTCCATGAATATCTCCAAGAAAGTTTCTATCATGTCTGAGAAAATGGATACCATGCAGCGCTGGAAAGTAGCGGGAGCGTTGCATAATCCGAAGGGCATGCGTCTGAAGGCGAACGTTCCATAAGGACAGGTGAACGTTGTCTTCTCTTGGTCCTCAGGTAAAATAGAGATCTGATTGTAGCCCGAGTACCCATCAAGGAAACAGAAATATTTCTTCCCAGCTAGACGATCGACCATTTGATCGAGAAATGGCAGCGGAAAATGGTCCTTCCTTGTTGCTTTGTTTAATTTGCGATAGTCCATACACACCCGCCAACCACTGATGATCCGTGTGGGTAGTAGCTCATTGTTTTGGTTCTGAATAACAGTCATTCCTCCTTTCTTCTTCACGCATTGGACTGGGCTTACCCAGGAACTGTCGGCGATGGGGTATATGATTCCTGCGTCCAGTAGTTTAATCACCTCTTTCTTGACTACCTCTTTCATTACAGGATTCAAGCGTCGCTGTTGTTCAATGGATGGATGAAAGTCTGGTTCCATAAGTATCTTGTGCATACAGATAGTGGGACTGATCCCTTTAATATCAGCAATAGTCCATGCAATAGCATTTCTGAACCTTCCCAAGACCTCCAATAATTCAGCTTCCTGTTCTGGCGTTAGGGTTGTGGAGATGATGACTGGCAGCGTACTTGCTTCTCCTAGGTAAGCATATTTAAATGGGCAGGGAGCTGTTTCAACTCCAATTTGGTGGTTTGATCAACGAAGATTGCAAAGCCTTATATTCAGATACTTCCCTCTCCAGGTTCTCGTACTGTCGTGGCCATGGCTTATGAAACTTTGTGTTCTGATGCTGGTTTTTACCCATAATTCCCTCGATGCTTTCACATGTGTATTGCATAGTGTGTATTTCGTCCGTTCCTATAGAATAGCAGTCCTCAACTTCAATCTCGTCGGGAAACTTCATAGCCTTTAATACATTGAATGTGATTTTCTGTTCATTCACTCGCATTGTAAGTTCCCCTTTCTGTACATCAATTAACGTCCTACCAGTAGCCAAGAATGGACGTCCCAGAATAATTGGAACTTCTCTGTCGGCCTCGCAATCAAGAATGATGAAGTCGGCTGGGAATATAAACTTATCGACTTTCACTAAGACATCTTCGATTTTTCCCTCGGGATAAGCCAAAGATCGATCAGCTAATTGCAAAGTCAACGTTGTAGGTCTCGCTTCTCCAATATTCAACTTTTTGAAAATAGACATCGGCATTAGATTAATGCTAGCACCAAGATCACACAAAGCTTTCCCGATGTAATGATTTCCTATCGAACATGGAATTGTGAAGCTCCCTGGGTCTTTTAATTTCTGAGGCAGCTTATTTTGAAGAATATAACTGCATTCTTCCGTCATGGCAACAGTCTCAAATTCACCCATCTTCCGTTTCCTTGAAAGTATATCTTTCATGAATTTCGCATAGCTGAGCATTTGTTCCAAAGCTTCTACCAGCGGGATATTGATATGGAGCTGTTTTAAAACGTCAAGGAATTTCTTAAATTTCTGCTCTTGCTGGTGTTTTTGAAGTCTTTGCGGAAAAGGTGGAGGTGGCCTCTCGTTAACGTCAATTTGTAAACGATGCTGCTGCAATGTTCCAGCATCGTTTCTGGCAACATCATTTTCTGGGTAACTTTTTGATCGATGCTGCAGCACAGTTTCAACATCGTTCCTGGCAGTTTGATTTTTTTCTTTTTCTGCACTGTTTTCCACGGGTTTTTCCTGTTCTATCTCAACCTCAACCAGCTCGGGTTCTTTCTCAGGTTCAGGAACTGTCTCCACATTTCTTCCATTGCGTAATTGAATGGAATTACATTGCTCTTTTCCATCCCTCTTCGGTAGTTCAGTGTTGCTTGGCAATGTTCCAGGAAATCTGTTGCTTAAAACTTGTGCCATTTGACCCATTTGTGTTTCCAGATTCCTATGAGAAGCAGCTTGATTTTGGATCATCGTCATTAGGTTTTGCATCATTGCATCATTTCTGTCTATATAATTATTCACTTTCTGCTCCAAGGAGGACGATTCAGCTTGAAGTGGTTTGATTTGTGAAGAAGTTCCAGCTTGTGCGTAGCTTTGCTGCTGCTGAAATCCTTGTTGATTTTGCTGAAAACCAGAATTAAAATTCCTTGGCTGAGAATTCCATTGGTTCGGTTGCTTCCATCCGGGATTAAAAGTGTTATTGTTTCGATTGAAACCCACGAAATTCACAGCTTTCGGGTTTTGTGGGCAGTGCTCGAATGAATGTTCATCTCCACAATATACGCAAGACAGACTTAATACTTGCTGCGGTTGTTGCTTTGCTGGATTGGCCATCGCTTTAATTGCGCTGGTAAGAGTGGATAATTGAGCGGAGATTGCTGTCATTGGGTCAAGTTCCAAACTCCTGGTGTTTTCTTTGCTACAGCCGCTCTCTCGGAAGGCCACTGGTAATTATTGGATGCAATGGTCTCCAATAAATCATAAGCTTCAGTATATCTCTTCGATAAAAATGCTCCGCCCGCTGATGCATCAAGAATGGCCCTTGTTTGTCCATTTAAACCGTTATAAAAAGTTTCCAATTGAACCCACGCCGAGACTCCATGGTTTGGACACTGTCGAATAAGCTCCTTGTATCGCTCCCAAGCTTCATATAGGGACTCAATATCCTGTTGATGGAAGCTCATGATATCACCCCTCATTTGGCATTCTTCGCTGGCGGGAAGTACTTAGTAAGAAACCTTTGTGCTAGTGCTTGCCAAGAATCAATTGAATTTGGAGGTAACGAATTTAGCCACGTTTTTGCCCGATCCCGAAGAGAGAATGGAAAAAGCTTAAATTTCAGCATCTCCCGCGTTGCTTCATCGTCTTCGAATGTATCACATAATTGCCAAATAAATAAAAAAAAAAAAAAAAAAAAAAAAAAAAAAAAAAAAAAAAAAAAAAAAAAAAAAAAAAAAAAAAAAAAAAAAAAAAAAAAAAAAAAAAAAAAAAAAAAAAAAAAAAAAAAAAAAAAAAAAAAAAAAAAAAAAAAAAAAAAAAAAAAAAAAAAAAAAAAAAAAAAAAAAAAAAAAAAAAAAAAAAAAAAAAAAAAAAAAAAAAAAAAAAAAAAAAAAAAAAAAAAAAAAAAAAAAAAAAAAAAAAAAAAAAAAAAAAAAAAAAAAAAAAAAAAAAAAAAAAAAAAAAAAAAAAAAAAAAAAAAAAAAAAAAAAAAAAAAAAAAAAAAAAAAAAAAAAAAAAAAAAAAAAAAAAAAAAAAATCCCCTTAGATGAGCGTTCGGATCCTCCCGTAGCCATCCCCGCTGAATTGTCCTATCGTTTGAAGCATTTGGAACATCATAGGTTTTCAACTCGCACCGTACAGCAGGGCGTGCGGGTCGGATTATTCCGGATTTTATTTAAATTATCAAGATTTGGAACTGCATAATCACGGATCGGTCTCTCTTGTTCATTGGCCACGTTTTGTTCTCCTCCTTGACCCTCGTTTTGATTCATATTCGCTTGCTGATTTTGTTGTCGACGTCTATCTCTAAAAGTCCTTTCAATTTCGGGGTCGTAGGGGACTAGATTGTTCTCTTCGTTTCTTAACATAAATCACTTGGTACCTGAATAAATAAAAAAAATTCAGAATAGAAATAAGAAAAATTCCACAAAATAATAAGAAATAAAAATCTCTATCCCCGGCAACGGCGCCAAAAACTTGTTGTGCGAAAAGCACACTACGCAAGTGCACGTATCGTTACCAAGTAGTATATAAAAATGTCGATCCCACGGAGATAGAAACTCTTATATTCTACTAATTTATGGAATATCAACAAATAATTAAATGGAATTAAAAGATGATTGGATGACTCAGATTGACCTAAACAAAATATTCAACGAAGAAAATTAAAACAAGTTAGCACAAAGAATTACGAGAACACAAATTGAAAATATGATTCGGTTTCGATTTCCCTTGCTATTAATTTCCTATGGGTTAATTCAAGTTACTTTTGATTGACTAGAATTCTAATTAATTACGGAGATGACGTCACGTAATTTAGTCGTTTTTTCCTATTGCTTTTACAAATCAAGAAAAGCCAACATGATGAAACAACTAAAATCAGCCCAACTCTCAACGTGTCACAAGGGTTTGAGTGAACATGACAAAACACTCGGACTATTGTCTGTCACGCACAATAATCCCCCAGGTAACTTGGCACACGTCCTAACAACCACTTATTGACGTAAACATGGCGTCCTAGACTCTATATTATGGACAAGCATAACATAAAGTAAACAATCAGCACATGCCAAATTAATCAACAATAAAAAGAGAATAACCCTTCGAAAATCAATAACTCAGTACTCTCTAATCAAATCAATTGAAAGTTAGTTCATAATTGTGCAAAAAAAACAAATCATGAGATCAGAGAATTCATACAATAACACAAAGAAATAATAATATTTTTTGTTCAGAGAGAGAGATAGAGAAGAAGAGAAGAGCTGAAGTCGTTCAGAATTGCCGCCCCCGGTACGTGATATTTTGTCTTTTTCCTCCCCAAAAAAAAACTTTTTCTTTCAGCGTCAGATCCCCTTTTTTTGATGATTCTTCCTCCTTTTCTTTTTCAAATTTTTTTCTTTTTTTTTTTTTAATTGATCTCCTAGCTTGCTGCCACATGTGTGCCACGTCAGCCCTAATCGGATCAGATGGTTTTTAAGCAATCTTTGCTGATCTTTCTATATTTGAATTTGCTAAAAAAAATCTTGCCAAAGATCTTCTCTTTCAATCAACGGCTAGATGTGGCTTTATTTTGCCCAAAATCCTGTGAATCAAATAAATAAAAAAAAAAAAAAAAAAAAAAAAAAAAAAAAAAAAAAAAAAAAAAAAAAAAAAAAAAAAAAAAAAAAAAAAAAAAAAAAAAAAAAAAAAAAAAAAAAAAAAAAAAAAAAAAAAAAAAAAAAAAAAAAAAAAAAAAAAAAAAAAAAAAAAAAAAAAAAAAAAAAAAAAAAAAAAAAAAAAAAAAAAAAAAAAAAAAAAAAAAAAAAAAAAAAAAAAAAAAAAAAAAAAAAAAAAAAAAAAAAAAAAAAAAAAAAAAAAAAAAAAAAAAAAAAAAAAAAAAAAAAAAAAAAAAAAAAAAAAAAAAAAAAAAAAAAAAAAAAAAAAAAAAAAAAAAAAAAAAAAAAAAAAAAAAAAAAAAAAAAAAAAAAAAAAAAAAAAAAAAAAAATTCAGAATAGAAATAAAGAAAAATTCACATTTATACTCAACAATCATTTTCTTTATATGAATCCTCAATTCTTTTTTTTTTTTTTTTTTTTTTTTTTTTTTTTTTTTTTTTTTTTTTTTTTTTTTTTTTTTTTTTTTTTTTTTTTTTTTTTTTTTTTTTTTTTTTTTTTTTTTTTTTTTTTTTTTTTTTTTTTTTTTTTTTTTTTTTTTTTTTTTTTTTTTTTTTTTTTTTTTTTTTTTTTTTTTTTTTTTTTTTTTTTTTTTTTTTTTTTTTTTTTTTTTTTTTTTTTTTTTTTTTTTTTTTTTTTTTTTTTTTTTTTTTTTTTTTTTTTTTTTTTTTTTTTTTTTTTTTTTTTTTTTTTTTTTTTTTTTTTTTTTTTTTTTTTTTTTTTTTTTTTTTTTTTTTTTTTTTTTTTTTTTTTTTTTTTTTTTTTTTTTTTTTTTTTTTTTTTTTTTTTTTTTTTTTTTTTTTTTTTTTTTTTTTTTTTTTTTTTTTTTTTTTTTTTTTTTTTTTTTTTTTTTTTTTTTTTTTTTTTTTTTTTTTTTTTTTTTTTTTTTTTTTTTTTTTTTTTTTTTTTTTTTTTTTTTTTTTTTTTTTTTTTTTTTTTTTTTTTTTTTTTTTTTTTTTTTTTTTTTTTTTTTTTTTTTTTTTTTTTTTTTTTTTTTTTTTTTTTTTTTTTTTTTTTTTTTTTTTTTTTTTTTTTTTTTTTTTTTTTTTTTTTTTTTTTTTTTTTTTTTTTTTTTTTTTTTTTTTTTTTTTTTTTTTTTTTTTTTTTTTTTTTTTTTTTTTTTTTTTTTTTTTTTTTTTTTTTTTTTTTTTTTTTTTTTTTTTTTTTTTTTTTTTTTTTTTTTTTTTTTTTTTTTTTTTTTTTTTTTTTTTTTTTTTTTTTTTTTTTTTTTTTTTTTTTTTTTTTTTTTTTTTTTTTTTTTTTTTTTTTTTTTTTTTTTTTTTTTTTTTTTTTTTTTTTTTTTTTTTTTTTTTTTTTTTTTTTTTTTTTTTTTTTTTTTTTTTTTTTTTTTTTTTTTTTTTTTTTTTTTTTTTTTTTTTTTTTTTTTTTTTTTTTTTTTTTTTTTTTTTTTTTTTTTTTTTTTTTTTTTTTTTTTTTTTTTTTTTTTTTTTTTTTTTTTTTTTTTTTTTTTTTTTTTTTTTTTTTTTTTTTTTTTTTTTTTTTTTTTTTTTTTTTTTTTTTTTTTTTTTTTTTTTTTTTTTTTTTTTTTTTTTTTTTTTTTTTTTTTTTTTTTTTTTTTTTTTTTTTTTTTTTTTTTTTTTTTTTTTTTTTTTTTTTTTTTTTTTTTTTTTTTTTTTTTTTTTTTTTTTTTTTTTTTTTTTTTTTTTTTTTTTTTTTTTTTTTTTTTTTTTTTTTTTTTTTTTTTTTTTTTTTTTTTTTTTTTTTTTTTTTTTTTTTTTTTTTTTTTTTTTTTTTTTTTTTTTTTTTTTTTTTTACACGATACGAATATGAGGCAAGTCCAAGCGTACAATTAACATGCAAACTTCTCTTTCATCATTGCCTACAATAAGAGGGAAGTCCAACGTACAAGTAGCATGCAAACTTCTCTTTTTCTCATTGACACAAGAGGAGGGAATCCATCCTACAATTCATTGCCAATGAATTAAAACATCTTTCCAAAACATTTCATTTAATCACTTCGAGCCCATTCAAACACAACATCCAATTACATCAAACACTAAATCCAATTCACATAAACAAAGCTCTTATCACCAAAGCTATATTCACGACCAACAACACAACCAATTTAACAAACATAACCCCACAGCATAAAACCAATTTCAATAATCCAAACCATTTCACCAAAACATCACTCAATTCACATTAACAACAACAACCAATTCATGATTTCCATCCTCAACCCACATCTTCTAACTTAACCACAACCAACATCCATAAACAATATAACAACATATCACTTTTCTCATCAAAACAATTCCACTTACTTAAATCCACAAATATCAACTTAACCAGAACCCAATTAAAAAAATAACTCTATCTCCACCTAATTCATGTAATAAAGAATAAACAAATTACTCTAAGGGTTAGATTTACTTACCCCTTTGTAGGTTCCACCTCCACTACGAAATCCCACCTCTTGAACCGATTATTCGACCAAAAGAACCGCCTCACCTAGACGAACAACTTTCTCTTCAGAAGAAACTTCCAAATCCCTCTCTTTCTCTCACTTTCTCTCTCCTCTTTCCAGTCTCTCTTTCTCTTTTCGTCACTCTCTTCTCTTTCTCTATCTTTTCTTTTCCTCTCTGGTTCTCACGTAAAGGGGGATGGGTTTTTCAGAAATTAAAAGCTTCTAAAGGAAGTTTTGTGGGCAAATGACCAATTCGTCCATTCTTATCCTTAAAACATTACACTTTTACCTCTTTTTAACTTGTTAAATCACAAAAATACCTACTTAATTATCTTTTAACCATTCTTAACTTATTCTAATCCTTTTAGATTAGATTTAAGCTAATTACCTGTTAATTAATCCTTTTTTTTGGCGATCGATCGGCCAAAAAAGCCGATCAATCGGCACCTATTCTGCCCAAAACCTCCATAACTGTAAAAATAATCAAAATTGGCGATCAATCGGCTCCTTTGAGCTATCGATCGGCCATACTTCGAGTTTTTCTCTCCAAACTTGTTAAATTCACCAAAAACTTTGTACAATTTATTCCATACAACTTTTACAACGTATTTTAAACATTTCTTTCAACAAAATATTCTCAAAATACTATTACAATCGAGTTCGACAAATTTCAAACCATTACATTTGGGGTTCATCGATATAAAGCCAGGTTAGTAGTTAAAGGATATAATCAGGCTGAAGGTGTTGATTATGATGAGACTTTTAATATGGTGGTTAAACCTACTACTATTCATACAATCTTATCTTTATCACGTTCTCTTGGTTGGTTTATTAGACAGCTGGATTGTAACAATTAGGGTTTCAAATTTGTAATTCAAATTTAGAAATTCTCAATCAATCCAAGATTTGATTTTTTTTAATTCTCAAATCAAACCAAATAAAACAAATTTCAAATCTTTCCTAAAAATCAGATAAAAACCAAGGCAAAAATTGGATGAACCTAGTCTGAATATTGTCCAAAAACAAAAGAAATTCAGATTTACAGAGCAACAAATCCGAACAGAACTAGATTTTTAGGAAATGGTAGGATTTCTCTCTGGAAATCAGACGCTGAACGAATTGAATGTGGTCTGGATTAGCGTCCAAGAACGGATAAAGATCAAATGCAACAGCTCATAGGATCCGAGCTGATTGATTTACAGCTCGAAAAATCCGAGCAGAATGCGGATTTCTCGGAGGGGCTGGTGTCAAGCCTCTGCTATAAATAGAGGGGTACGGGTGATGGAAAATTCACGCCATAACTTTCCTCCCCCTCTCGAGTTCTTCAGTCAGATAACTTATCTCTGTTCGCAGCTCTGATCACCGCAGCAAAAGCTCCGACCGAGGGACAACAACTTCCTTCAACTCTGCCCTCCACCGTCGAACTCCCCTCTCTCAGCCTCCATCAACGACCACCTTCGGAGTAAGAATCCTCTTCTCTCTCTCTCTCTCTCTCTCTCTCTCTCTCTCTCTCTCTCTCTCTCTCTCTCTCTCTCTCTCTCTCTCTCTCTCTCTCTCTCTCTCGACAGGAATCGAGAGGAAGAAGGAAAGTCTGGTTTTATTTTAAAACCTGAACCAGCCCAACAACCCAAACTGAACCGGACCAACTCTGACCCTGGTACTGTTCATCTGACTCGACCCGAACCGGTACTATTCACCAACCGGACCCGAACTGATACTATTTACCAGAACCAAATTTCCACCTGAATCAAATCGGACCAATCAAAGATTTAACCGGTAAAAATTTCTGCCCAAATTCTTTTGAAATTGAAATAATTTAAGTGAAATTTTAATATTGATATTTGAATTAGGCATGAAAAATTTTAGAACTGTCCGAATCAATCTCAATCGATCCAACCGATCCGATCCGACCTAAAAATACAACGTAAGAAATTTCTGCTCAAATTACTTTGAAATTAGATTTATTAAGTAGAATTTTAATACCAAATATTTTATTTGAACATGATATTATTTTGAAATTTTGGAATATCTCGATATACACATATTGCTCAGAATCCAAGTAAGTGTAAATACAACGTTTTATAACGTTTTGGCTACGACCCTACATCACAGGATAAATATTATTTTCTTTACTATTGTTTTATTTTATCACACATTTTCAATGATTGAGCACACATATTTGAGCATCGACATAGAATTTTTTAAAAGATAAAATGGATAGGACATTTGTATGTGTATGAAAATGATAGAGTTGACGGCAAATACGTGATAGCAAGAGCTTGATCGTTAAAAGTAAAAGTAAAAATAAAAGATGATGAAACCATGAGATGACTAAGTCTTAAAAGAATGTTGAGTTTCAACCAGTATGTAACTGTTAACAGGATTCGATAAAAGTCAAAATTTTGCAACTTGCACGTATTTCCACATACTAAGATTTCTCATAGTTTTTAACTTGTGATGTAGGTGAATTTTTGTCTAAGGAAGAAATAGGTGCAATTGAGAACCCTCTAGTGGCAAGCGAGCATACAAAAGAAGAAAATATTGTTGAATTCGAGGAAAAAGATTTAAATTAGTATGTTTTAATTTTCAAACGATATTTAATGTTTTATTTCAATTTAAGACTTTGAATAATTATGTTGAATTTTTTAAATCGTTTTAATTATGCGATGGTTTCAAGATTTTGACAAATTTATTACAAAGCTTCCGCGAAATAAATTTATTACAAAGCTTCCGCGAAATAAATTTATTACAAAGCTTCCGCGAAATTAAAGTTTTCAATTAATATCTAAATTTTCAAATTATGATTTAGCACTCGATTTCAAATCAACTTGGGAAAAATTTTAAAGTTTTCAAAATTAGGGTTTCAAATTGGGGATTTTTAAATTGAGGCGTTACATGGATATAAGCAATGTATTCTGGTAATTTGTCTGATATTGTTTTTATGTAGCAACCTCTCGGTTTTATTGACCATTCTCGTCCTTCAGCCGTTTGCTTATTATGGAAGGCTCTTTATGGACTCAAACAGTCTCATAGAGCCTGGTACAACAAGTTATACACTGCTCTTCTTGCTTGGAGTTTCTCGGCATCGAAATCTGATGCCTCCTTGTTTATTTGTCGTTAGAACTCCTCTATTTTACTTATACTGGTATACATGGATGACATTCTTCTTACTGGTGATTCCAACTCTTTACTAGATCAGTTTCTCAGTTATTAGCATCGTCAGTTTGTAGTTCGTGATCTGGGCCCTCTATCTTATTTTCTTGGTGTTTCAGTTTCATAGACTTCCTCCGGTAGGCATTTATCTCAATCCCGCTACATCACTGAATTACTTTAAAGAGCCACAATGGATTCTTGCAAACATGTTCCTACCCCAATGGTAGCAGATCCCATCATGTCTATACATTCAGACACACCGTTAAGTGATGACTATCTTTATCGTAGCATTGTTGGTGGGCTCTAATAATGTTGCCTTACAAGACCTGATATAGCTTTTGCGGTGGACAAAGTTAGTTAGTTTATGCATACTCCCACCGATGTTCACTGGTAATCTATTAAACGCATCCGGCTTTATCTTCACGGTACATTATCTCTCGGTATAACCTTCTCTCCTTCATCATGTTTTAACTTAACGTGTTATACTGATACTTATTGGGCTTCATGTCCGGATGACTGTAAAAGTACAAGTGGTTACTGTATCTTTTTGGGCTCTAATCATATTTTGTGGTCTTCGGTTAAACAAAAGGCTATCTCTCGCTCAAGTACTGAATCTGAATACCGTAGCATAACAAATGGTGCAGCAGAAATTTTTTAGTTGTAATCACTACTTCACAAAATTGGTATTATCTCCTCCGTTATACCTATTATATTATGCGACAATTTCAGTGCAACATACCTGGCATCAAACTCGGTATTACACTCAAAATATAAACATGTGAAAATTGACTTTAATTTTGTTCAGGAAAAAGTGCAAAAGAAGTCTTTGTTTGTCAAATTTACTCCTTCATAATCACAATTTGCAAATGCTCTTACCAAGCCTTTGCCACCCTCCAATTTCTCTGCATTCACATTTAAGATCTTCGGTCTCCGACTTTGCTCTTGAGGGGATGTTAGCATGTAACAGTTTATTAAATTAATTAGTTGATTTCTGTTTGGTTAATTTTCGTAATTATCCTTGCGTCATTTGTATATACCAACACACGTACAGCGTAATTGTGTAGAGGAAAATATACAACAGAAATTCCTTCTCTGCTGTCTCTCTCTTTTCTCCTCTTTTCTCCGTAGCCTTCTTTCTCTTTTATTCCTGTTCTACACATTTCCAACTCTATTTGGAGAAGCTCCACCGCTAGGGCTCGCGTCGCCACTATTGGTTGAATTTCCCGGTGGGCTTTGGGGGAAATTGGAGCATGGTGAGGCCGAGCCGGACCCTTGTCCTCCATTAACGGCTCTAATTCCACTTCTCTGGGTCACTTCCCTCTTTCTGAAAGTGTGAGAGGTGACATCCCGCTGGTTGTAGATTCTTAAAATTGTTCTGATTCTTTCCCTGAGCGACGTATTTGAATCGCGTCGGAGGAGAACATGCCTATTCTTGTAAAGAAAAGTTATGGCGAATGAAATAATGGCTAGCATTGCAGCGGTTCCAACGATGAGAAAAAGGCCCCTAAAGCTATCGATACCGAGACTCGTTGAAGTAATATCGGTATTGGAAGATGAGCAAGAGTTCGTCTGGCCAAGCCATTTTTCTTCGATTTGGTTCGTCTTTTGTTCTTCTGTTACCTTCAATATTTTCCTCGATATGTCAGCCACAAGTGGGGAACCCAAAGGAAATACCTGTAATTGACGATCGCCGGAAATTTAATCAAGCTCCAACGCAATGGCAGATTCACATATTGAGTTAGTGAGAAGAAGACGAAACTTACAAATCCAAATCCACCAGTTTTATAAGAAGGATCAGTGGTGGTATATTTTGAGCAGTAGTTTGAAAGAAAAAGCTTCACGTAGGGAATTTCTTCGAATGCGGCTGAGATGCCTCCATTGGCGCTTCCTTTGGAGAGTAGTTCATCTAATTTTTCTGGAGAGCCATAGCTCACTAGTTTGTCAGGTTCAAAGTTTAAGGATTTCAAAATTCCGAAGACAAACGAACCATCAAGATATCCAACTCTTTCCTTGCGCTTCAAAAGCTGATCCACATCTGTTACGGTAGGTTGTAGCTTTTGAACTGTGAGAAGCGAGGTTAAACTGGCTGTGTAGCTCTGGGTCAGAATTAGGACGACGAAGAACCATATAACCACCACAAATCTAGCCAAATTGCTGACCACTGTTTCCCCTACAAAACCAATTTCAAGGGTCAAAAATCGAACAGGAAAAACCCATGCTTTGCTTCTTTCTACCTTAGAAATGAACTTACTCTGTGCAAAAACCATGGTGGAGAAGGAGAACCAGAGACTAGTGCCAATCTGATGAGCGGGAGGTCCCCTGAAATCTTCATTTATTCTGTGCTCAAGAACCCATACGACGAAGCCGATGAAGACGAAGAGGCAACCACTTGTAGCCCAAACATCCCAAGACAGAGGCTTCAAGAACACCCATGCATTCTTCCTCGAGTTATCCTTGATAGGTACCACCATTAGAACCCCTGATTCTGTGTATGGCAAGGTAAAATCCACGAACAAAGATCTGTTTGCTCTGATGCTTACATCTCCCACAACTGCGTCGAAGTTCTGTCCAAATCAATAAACCACCATTATTAATAAACTCAATTAGATTTGGCAGAAGCAATTATAGGAAAGAATACCAACCCCAAGAAAGACTTCGTAGACCATTTCATCGTACGTAAAGTTGGTCTTGTTGTACGGGATGTACTCCGGAACAATGGAGTAAGGCAATTCCTCAAGACCAGCATTAAAGATGTCTATGCAGTAGCCAGTGACGATAGTTGTATTTGAGATGGAATTATATGATACTTTCACAAAATGACTAAACTCATTCTTGGTAGGAACTCCTACTCGCAGTTTCTTCCCATTTGTTGGAATCTCCCATCCCTTTGGAGCTGAATAAGAATCTCCTGGCCATGTAATTCTCCCTAGAGTTGGCTCGGCCGAAGAGGATGAACTCAAAGTTTTTGTGACTCCAGTTTCAGGTGTCCAATATCCAATGGTGCTCCATCCCTGACCATTCATGTTCACTATTTCTGAAATTGTCGACTGCAATTGGCCATCAATGAGGCTAAAGGCTCCGCTAAGTCCTGAAAATGTGGTGTTGGATAGAGCTTTATGAATTTGTGGGCCATTAACAGAAAAGCCGAAAGTGTCGAGATCCGTTAGATTGGTCGAGCTATTGGTCTTTCGATAGCCCCGGTTCGAAATCGAGAAGGCTCTCTCGATAGCCATTGCTAATGCCCAAACAGCATCATAGCTCCAAAGTCCAAAAACATTCAATTGAACATCGAGACTGGTAGGATTATCTTGCTGAAACTTCCATTTCCACCTCTCTGTGAAATTATCTACCTCTTTCGATGGCGGAACATAAGTTTTCACACCCAATACGCCTTGGATTGAATTGAAAACTGACTTGTCTATTTGACTCAAGAGATTACTGGTCGAATCAGTCATGATCCAGACATATCCTTCACTCATCATTCCAATCTCTTTTGCTTTTTTCAAAATCCTTGAAGCAAGGCTAGGTAAGAGATGGAGAACAAAAACCCTAGTTTGCATATTCATCAACTTGTACAGCTCGGATACAATTTGATCATCAGAAGCTGATGAAGGAATAGGACTTCTATAAGGCATATGAGCGTCCATTTGGTATAACGCATCGGCCAAATAGGGTATAATCCCCTGCCCAAATTCATTATCAACGTAGATGGGGACGAGTTCTTGCCACCCGAAAGCTTTGAGGATCGCAGTAATGGGTCGAACTTGATACGAGTCGTTTTGGGCGATTTGGAAAAAGTATGATCTTGGAAGAGATGTAAGGGAAGGGCTTGTGGCAGAAAAGGAAATAATGGGGACTTTAGCCTTTTCTCCAAGATCAATCAAGAAGGGAGCCTGCATCGAATTCGTCGGTCCGATGATGGCTTCCACGTTCACATTCTGGATGAGGTCTAGAGCTGATTGAATGGAGAGAAAACCATTGAAAAAATTATATATCTCAGAGAATAGCTACTTAGAAGACTCATGTATGCTTTATCCAATTAATTTGAAGTTTTTCAGATTCTGATGAAATCACCAACGTGTTTAGGTGATTTCTATATTTGTTGCATGACATAAACTTATACAATATAAAACTATTTGATCGAAATGATGAAATTAGAAATGTCGTTATCTTGTCCTTGGTGCTCTGAGCTGACGAAAGAAAACAGCTAATTTTAATTTAACGTTGTTTTAAATGCAGACTTTGACTTGCGGTGTGTAAAGTTGGGCAAGGTGATTTTGAGAAACTCAATAATCATGAAATGTGCAGATCAATCGACAGTATTTATTGTTTATCGGTGAAGATCAACCCATATGGCTCATTGGTTCTTAGTTCATATTATTGAAGATAGATCTGTATACCGAGATGAAACACCTGATTCTCCAGCTTCAGAAACTCAAAAAATGAACAAGAATTGGCATAAATTAACCCCAAGCGCATGAGAGAGAGAGAGAGATAATGGGTATGAAGAAGACCTGCAGCTGCAGCTCCGACGACGTCTCCCATGGAGTCTCTAGGATGGACTTTGAGCCTGGTCTGAAAACCACCGTGGGAGGAGTAGAAGTCAGAGAGAGCAATGTCCACGCAACTCAACGCCATCTTCCCAAACTCTGTATCTAAATCAAGCACCAAACCCACATTCACCTGCGTCGTTGTGTTCTTCGCCGTCGTCGAAGAAAAAACCCAGGAAAGAAAAAACGACCAAAAGTGAGCTGAAAACAATGGGTTCATCTTTATCCTCTTCTCCAAGAACAAAATCTCTTCAACTCTCCAAGCAAACGCAAAGAGAGAGAGAGAGAGAGAAGCAAAACGCAAGAGAGAGAGAGAGAGAGAGGAGAGAGGAGTTGATGAAAGTGATACTCTTTGAAAGTGATGAGACTTGCATTTCAAGAGATGGAGGAGAGTATTAAATGGATTTGGTGGAAATGACAACGTTGGCAGCAGCTCTGACCTCGGAGTGGTCTGTTGACGTTCATAAGTAATTTAATTGTCTCCAATCACCGTTTACGTTCACTCTTACCAGATAGAAATTTGTCACTACTCATATTTGAACTAAATTGAAGTACGAGGACGCCTTCCTATTTTACTCAATAAATAAATGTGATTGTGACAGCCCAAAACCGAACCCGATCGGAGTTGGGAATCGGAGCCATCACTCCGGGACAATGGACGGAAAATGGTGACTAATTTTTTTTTTTTGAACATAAACAGAACAGACAGCGTTACTGGAACAACTTATGAAAGCCAACTGAACTTTTAAAATTTTAACGGAAAACAGAACCGAATGACAGAAAACATGCACTGTCAATGCAAACCCTAAAAGAGCATAGCTTTACAGAGGGGAGAAACTACAGTGAGTAACAGAGTATAAATAACAGCAGAAAAACAAGGAATGAAGTCGGAAGGCATAGGCAGAAATCTGGCAGAAAACTTAGTTTAAAACTGAGCGGAAGACTTGAATGACGTCAGCCGGAAGATATAAATGCAAAGGCAGAAGCGGAGATGACGTCAGCCAGAAGGAACAGACAGCAGCTGAGATCGGATGAGGTGATGACGTCAGCCGGAAGATGGATGACGTCAACCGGAAGATGTGAAGACGTCATCGGCAGATACAGATAGTAAACGTAATCGGCAGAAGGTGATGATGTCATCGGAAGATAGATGACGTCACTGGAAGATGTAGGCATTAAACGTAATCGACAGGAGATGAAAACAGTGGATGACGTCATCGGAAGAGGAGATGACTTCAGACGGTAGATACAGGCATTAAACGAAATCGGATTATGTGATGACGTCATCGGAAGATGTGATGACGTCATCAGCAGATAAAGGCAGTAAACGTAATCGGCAGAAGAAAAACTATGATGACGTCGTCGGAAGAGGAGATGACGTCGTCGGAAGATGAAGTTAAACTGAGAGACAGATGAAACCGGCAGAAGTAACTAAGACTGATGAAATCAACTGTTCACCGATGGATGAGATAAGACAAAATGTGAACAGTGACTATCGGTGGATGCATTAAACGTGATCGGAAGATGCAATTTAAAAGGGGCAGAATTTGACAACTTTTAACAGAAAACATATAGACAGAGAGCTTAAAGAACAGAAAACATGAAAGTCTCAGATTCTCAAACCAATTCAAAACATGGTTCTCGAGCACAATAGAAGGCATACAGGTTTCAGACCTTCATTACAAATGACAGATTTCAAGAAAACAAACTGCATGAATAGCTCTAAAATTCGAGACCATCCATGCATGACTTGAAAAGGGAGAACTCAAGCAGTTCCAGAATGTTTTCAAGACATTTCACAGGAAACAACTAACAACTGTCAACAGAGATTTAAAACTCGATCATCAGAACTTAGACATTATATATACGTCCAACAGAATTTCCTACAGAGTTTTTAAGACAAAACACAGGACCTCAACAGAGTTTTAAAACAAACACACCAGAATTTCAGAAGATTTTACAGATATGAACATTTCTTAAAAGACTAAGACTTAAACCTCGGAACAGAAAATTGTGTCTAACTGCAGCAACCACCCCCGAGAGTTCGAGCCACCAGCCACCTATTCTTCAGATTGAAGCACAAGGTCCTCACGTTCGGGTTCAGTACCTACATCAAGGAGTTCACCTATAAGTCTAAAACTCAGTAAGAACATATAGATATGCAGTGATGCAAAATGCTATGCATGCGGTTTTCAGAAATACAGTGACAGTACATAACATTACGTTTCAGTGGCAGAGGGGTATAAGTGGGGCTTATAGGGGAACTGGCGAACAGTAGGTGCACTATCAGGCACAGCAGTTTTCAGAATCCCAGGAAGGGATAAAACCAGAGGGTCCTTGCTAAGGACGATAAATTTTTAGATTCCCAGGGAGGGATAAAACCAGAGGGCCAGTCCCCGTCCCACACCTAACCAGTACATTTCAGTCAAATTTTATCTTATTTAGTTTCAAATGGTGTACAGAAATCAGTTTTGCATGACTTTCAAAGAAAACGTGTATGCATGAACAGTGCTTGAACTTAAACAGGCAGAGAGTGGATGACAGAAATAACAGAACATACGGTGAAACAGAACATAGACAACTCAGAACATAACTATAACCTTTCTACCCGAAACAACCCGACAGAACAGAAAACCTAGTACCTCCGAGATGTAGGGCCTTAAGGGCCAACCTACGGATATGAACTTACTTGTTATCCACGATGCAGTTAGCCGAAAAGTCTCGAAAATGTTCGAACCTGTACATGTACGTTCAGAAAATAAACAAGCTGCAAATGCTAACAAATAAGTCAGAAGAGTCTGTTCCAAACTCATTCAAACCCTTAGAAAACAAACCGGTGTGTTTTCATATAAAGACAGTGAGTTTTTCACAAAATACCATAACCCTAAACTTCGGGAAAAACCAACATTAAACTTGTCCAAACTTGTTAGCATTAGTAGATGTTTACCTTAGCGGAGGAGCAGAAGAAAATCTGAGGAGATCGAAGTAAATCTTCGATGGTTGGTTGTCGACTGGAAGAGAGAATACCGAAAAGAGAATGGAGAGAGAGCAGAGCAGAGAAGTGAAGAGGATCTCGCGTGGGAGGAAGAACTTAACTTCCTCAACAAGCTGCCATGTGTCAGCTATCCATTGTCTATCTCCCACCAACCTTAATTTCTCCCCAATTTGTCCTTCCATGCATTTTAAACTTAGCGTTAGTTTGGTTACAAATTGGTTTGGTTCACCCCACACTACATGCTCCAAAACTTCACAACAAAATAGTTATTGTATTTATGGCAATTTAAATCCATACAATAATTCAACAGATTATTACATGGCAAAAATGCCGGGTATTACAGTGATGTTATTTTTGTAGTCAATATGTCTCTTCAATTCTCTTTTTTTTTTATGTTTATTGTCTAATAATCTTTGTCACAGATTAATGAAAATACATAGTTCAACAATGCAGTAATTTTACACAAATTAATTAGACAACTCTCTTAATGTTCTCAAAAGTTTAATTGCATCAGTTCATGTAATTAATTAATAGGGTTTTGTCATCATGAGGTAAGATCATAAAGATTTCTTCATACTTTAGAGAAATCACATTCAGAACACAGAGAATGACCCATAAAACCTACTTCAGTTAATGTTATTGGGCGTGCATGTACATGTAATTTTCTGGAAATTTCATGGAACACAACCCTAGAAGCGTGAAGCATTAAATGTTCAGGAAAAAATGAAGAAGCTGGCGAAAATTCAAGTCCATGTTCGGGTTTGCAAGAAATCAATATTTCTGCAAATCAAAACCCCAGTTAGAAACCTACCCGCCAAAGATTCTGACCATTCCAAGTGTACTGATTGTTGAATATTTGACTGTTTCTTCGATGAATAATTGGAAATCTTGGTCTTTTTTGTTTTTACTCAATATAGATTAATTTATTCTAATTATGATTTTAAATGTAAAATTAAGAACAATGCTTCTTGGTAACAATTATTATTATTTATTATCTTTTAAATTATTTCTAGCCCAGGGTTTTAATATTCTTCTTTTTCTTGAAGAATAATGTTAAGTTAATATTCTACATTTTACCTCTCATCATTAATTAATTTAATTAATTATTAATTTTATCAATTAATAATTGACACGTCAATAAGTAAAAAACTAAGAGATAAAATAGAAGTTAAACATTAAATTAAATTTTTTGAATTCTAAGTATAAATGTGTGACTCATTTTTCAAAAATGAATGAAATTTCATATTGACTTGAGATTAAATAAGTTGAATTTGAAGAGGAAATGAATTAAAATACAATGATCTAATTGACTTTTGAATTAAATTCTAACGTTTTTAATGTACATTGGGAAGAATTTGAATGATTCAACAATTGTCACACAGCCATGTGCAAGTCTATACTCGTAAGAAAAACATCAACTCCTTTAAAATTCCACTTGTCAACTCAATGACTATTTCTTACAAATTTAAATAATCACTTTTCAAATTGATTTTCTCCATTTCACTAATTAATTTTTATTTTAAAATTAATTATGAGTTTACTTTTTTATTATATTATCTTAAAATATTCGACGTATCAAGTAAATATTTTAAGATAATATAATAAAAATTTAAACCTAATATTATTTTATTTTAAAGTACTCATTAATTAAACTTTTAATTGTGCCGGATTGATTTCAAACTACAGAACCCACGCTTGAGTTCCAATTCTTTTTACCATTTCGTTCAAGTTGCTTTGACCTTTTCTTGTATTAGTTACTGTCTTTTTCGTATCGAAATAAAAAATGGGTCTTAAGAAAAAACAAGGGAACTTTCTTTTTTGTCCATGTTGTTGTTGCAGTAAGAATACAGAGACCAAGACTTTTGAGGAAGAGGGTTTGTGGTAGAACCCTCACTGCTACTTTTACGTCATTCCTCGAAGAAGCTTTCAAAGATTCGATCAATCTATAAACTTGGAATTGCCAGCACTTCAATTGAAAAAATATTAAGAGTAATGTTAGGTTTACCTTCTAATTGTACACTCTAACTTTACCTCTTGAGATGACAATTATATGTTAGTATAATTAATGTATTCTTTTAATTATTTATAATTTATTTTAATTTTTACATCAATTGATAAATGAGAAGTACATATAACGTCAGGAGAAGTAATTTATGTTTTTTTTTTCTTTTAATTTTTATAATGATTAATTGTCTATAGATAATAATAATAATTATTAATTATTTTAATAGTAAAAGAAAACCAAAAAATAGTGCACACTCATTATTTTAATTATTTTTTTCAAAGTTTTAAAATATTTCCTTTTATTAAATTAATTTATCAGGCATCACTTTTAAGGATGGTAATTCTTATTGCAGTTAAATTGATTGTTCTATTTTGGTTAGCTTTAAATAAAATAAATTACCATTAAATTATTAAAATAATTAAAGTAATTAAAACTATATTGGACAAATAGTTTTGGCTTCGACCCAAATAATTAGGAGCTCAAAAATTGACAATTAGGAGCTCAAAATTGAGTACGCAAGAGCGTGGCCTATATCAAGGTTTCATCAGACCAAGCTCAGGGCGTCATTTGGGCTGCATTTTAACGGGCCGGCTTGGTCTAACGACGAGACTGACACTAAGATTGGGCCACTGCGGGGAGAAATTAAAAATGAGAAATAAACAAGAGTTATATTACGTTTACTTTCTTAAAATATTCGATAACGTATTAAATAATTATTGATATAATTAAGATGTAAGTAATATAATAAATTATTAATAGTTAATTTATTACATTAATTACTCAAAATATTGTTTGACACGTTAAAAGTAGTCTAAGCAATGTTATTTCACAATGTATATTATTTTTCGCCATAATTGTCTAATTATTTTACGCCATAAATGTAGCTAAATGTATAAGGAACGTCGAAAGTAGAATGATGAGGATCATGCGCCAAACGTCGTCGACAATGAGACTCAACGTTGTCTTCTCGACGAACAACGGGATGAGCTACAACAGAATGACTACTTCATTTCATATGATATTAGGAGAGGGAGAGTGAGAGGGAGAGGGAGAGGGAGAGGGAGGGAGGGAGGGAGAGAGAGAGTTACTGTTATCTCCATGAAAGAGTTTTCGACAAAAGCAGCGTCAACGCCGCCATGATCGCTTCCAGCACTAAGAAGTACTTCCAGGTCGTCACCCAAATCAAAAGTTTTAAGCCGTTCTTCAACAAAATTCATCGAAATCAGCAACCCTTTAACAAAAGAGCTGTCTTTTTGGTACCCCACACTCCTCTTATTCTGGGTAAGATAATCAATACTTTTGATCGAGGGTTCATAATTTTCCGTGAGCTGGTTATTTTGACAGTGTAACTTTGAGAAAATGCAAGCACCGCAAACAACCAAGCAACTTGAGCAATGCTTGTCCATTTGTTGACTCTAATATCCCCCGTCAAACTCCATCGATTCGTATGAAAAAAAATAAATAAATAAATAAAAAGAAAAAGGGCAATGAGAACTTATGACGCAAATCAAATATGACAAGTGTTTTAGCACAAGCACTAGATCCTTCTCGAATATTCAATTGGTAATAACAGAAAGTTCACCAGAGTTCAAGCAGGATATTCACGTGAAAAGTAAATATAAAAATCATGAAAATTTAACACAAGCTTACTTGAGTTGTTCAAAACAATCTCTGAAATTTTCAGAGAAAAATAAATTAAATTAATGAAGTTATAGATGAAACAGCGAAATTGATCCGAGAAAGTGATAAAGGTGGCGCCTCTCGGGTGGGGCTACTTCCAACGAATAAACACTTTAAAATATGTATGACGATAGTTTTTTATCAACTAAGAGAGTAGAGAATGCAACAATAGTAAAGGTTTTCTACAAAACTCACAAGATTGGAAAACGATTTGTGAAGAACAAACACTCGGGATAGCTGCGGGCGATTGAGACTTTAGGGTTTTAAGAGCATAAGCTTCCATAATAATAATTCAAATTCAACTAATGACAATTAGGTCTGAAGAGGGATTAAAACTATATTGGACAAATGGTTTTGGCTTCGACCCAAATAATTAGGAGCTCAAAATTTGATAATTATTACCTTTCAAAAATTGATAATTACTCAAAGTATTGTTTGACACGTTTAAAGTATTTTAAGAGAGTAGAATATAAGAGAGTAGAATAAAAAAGTAAATGAATACCAATATTATTTCAAAAGAATAAGAATTTAAGCAATATTATTTCACAACGTATATTATTTTTCACCATAATTGTTTAATTATTTTGCACCATAAATGTAGCTAAACGTATAAAGAACGTCAAAAGTAGAATGATGAGGATTATGCGCCAATAGCCGTCGACAATGAGACTCAACGTTGTCTTCTCTACGAACAATGGGATGAGCTACTACAGAATGCTTGCTTCATTTCACATGATATTAGAAGAGAGAGAGAGAGAGGGAGAGAGAGATCTGTTATCTCCATGAAAGAGTTTTCGACAAAAGCAGCGTCAACGCCGCCATGATCGCTTCCAGCACTAAGAAGTACTTCTAGGCCATCACCCAAATAAAAAATTTTAAGCTATTCTTCAACAAAATTCATCGAAACTAGCAATCCTTTAACAAAAGAGCTGTCTTTCTGGTACCCCACACTCCTCTTATTCTGGGTAAGATTGTGATGACCCGGATGTGTAAGTATGTGTATGATGGCTGCACGAACCGGAACCCGGATGGCGGTACGTCTGCGCGGGCAAACTGGAAGGTGACGGGTCTTAAAAAGGGGGTCGTCACAATCTCACATCACTTGGGGAAGTATATGAAAATGAAACATATGTAAAGAGAAGCTCTCAAGATAGTAAGATGCATTTTGGAGCACAATTGACAACGGATTCCATAAGAACTTCAAAATTAAAAGTGCTTCGGCGAGAGTAGTACCAGATTGGGTGACCGACTGGGAAGTCCTCGCCAAACAAAGCCGTGATGGGAGGATATTGGGCTACGGCCCAATCCACAGAGCGGACAATATCTTACTGGGAAAAGGAGTCGTTACAAATAATATCAGAGCCTGTACCCAACCGAAAATATGGCCAACGAGGACGTTGGGCCCCCGAGGAGGTTGATTGTGATGACCCGGATGTGTAAGTATGTGTACGATGGCTGCACAAACCGAAACCCGGATGGCAGTACGTCCACGCAGGCGAACCGAAAGGTGACGGATCGTAAAAAATGAGTCGTCACAATCCCACATTGCTTGGGGAAGTATATGGAAATGAAACATATGTAAAGAGACCCTCCCAAGATAGTAAGACGCGTTTTGGAACACAATTGGCAACGGATCCCATAAGAACTCCGAAGTTAAAAGTGTTTCGGCGAGAGTAGTACCAGATTGGGTGACCGACTGAGAAGTCCTCGCCAAACAAAGTCGTGAGGGGAGGATATTAAGCTACGGTCCAATCCTTAGAGCGGACAATATCTTACTGGGAAAAAGGATCGTTACAAAGATAATCAATACTTTTGATCGAGGGTTCATAATTTTCCATGAGCCGAGTTATTTTGGCAGTGTAACTTTGAGAAAACGCAAGCACTGCAAACAACCAAGCAACTTGAACAAGGCTTGTCCATTTGTTGACTCTAATATCCCCTGTCAAACTCCATCGATTTGTATGAAAAAAAAATAAATAAAGAAAAAGAAAAAAGGCAATGAGAACTTATGACGCAAATCAAATATGGCAACTTGTATTTTAGCACAAACACTAGATTCTTCTCGAATATTTAATTGGTAATCACCGAAAGTTCACCAGATTCCAAGCAGAATATTCACGTGAAAAGTAAATATAAAAATCACGAAAATTTATCACAAGCTTACTTGAGATGTTGAAAACAATATCTGAAAATTTCAGAGAAAAATATACGAAATTGATGAAGTTATAGATGAAACAGCGAAATTGATCCAAGAAAGTGATAAAGGTGGCGCCTCTCGAGTGGGGCGACTTCCAACGAATAAACACTCTAAAATCTGTATGACGAGAGTTTTTTATCAACTAAGAGAGTAGAGAATGCAACAATAGTAAGGGTTTTCCACAACACTCACAAGATTGGAAAACGATTTGTGAAGAACAAACACTCGGGATAGCTGCGGGCGATTGAGACTTTAGTGTTTTAAGAGCATAAGCTTCCATGATAATAATTCAAATTCAACTAATGACAATTAGGTCTGAAGAGGGATTAAATATCTCATTACCAAAACACAAATTAGAATAAAACGATAGGAGAGAGAAAAGAATGGTTTAGGAAATAAGGAAATTACTTCGGCCGTGGAACCCTAGGCGAGCACGCACGGTCTCCTGATGCTATTCCACTTTTACCCTCCCACATGCATGCAGCCATGTATTTCCGTCCAATCATGTTTCTCCTCATGCATGCAACCATGCAATCCTTTATTTTATGTGAACTACTAACAAAACTAAGAATGTTATATAATTTTATTTTAGTAAAACAAATTCTTTCTTCCATAAATGTTGTGGGCACGAGCTTCTATGTAATTGGTCTCGTTGACCAAGCAAACGGTGTCTAATTTATGCGATCCAGCCTTTTCTAGAATCCTTGAGATGTCAACTATATTCTTCACGAAGCACACCTTGTAATAACGTCAGAAAGGTGGTTGAATATGTCAACTACATTCTTCCTTTTTTGAGGTTCAGAAACTCAAAAAATGAACAAGAATTGGCATAAATTAACCCCAAGCGCATGAGAGAGAGATAAGAAGAACCTGCAGCTGCAGCTCCGACGACGTCTCCCATGGAGTCTCTAGGATGGAGTTTGAGCCTGGTCTGAAAACCACCGTGGGAGGAGTAGAAGTCAGAGAGAGCAATGTCCATGCAGCTCAACGCCATCTTCCCAAACTCTGTATCTAAATCAAGCACCAAATCCACATTCACCTGCGTCCTGTTCTTCGCCGTCGTCGAGAAAAACCCAGAAAGAAAAACGACAAAAAGTGAGAAGAAAAAAACTGGGTTCATCTTTATCCTCTTCTCCAAGAACAAAACTCTCTTCAACTCTCACAAGTAAAACACGCGAGAGAGAGAGAGAGAGAGAGAGAGAGAGAGAGAGAGAGAGAGAGAGAGGAGTTGATGAAAGTGATACTCTATGAAAGTGATGAGACTTGTATTTCAAGAGATGGAAGAGAGTATCATATGGATTTGGTGGAAACGACAACGTTGGCAACAGCTCTGAGTTGACTGTTGACGTTAATAAGTAATTTAACAGTCCTTGAGTAAGACAACTTTTTTTGTTAAATTTAATGTAAATTTGTTGGCCGTTTGACAAAATCAAAGTCGTCTCATCCACAAACTATAATTTACATTGGGTTTTAATGGAGACATGATTTGGTTTAATGGTTTAAAATTTAAATAATCATTCTTATTTGTTTACGTTAATTACTTTCTTAATCTCTCTTAACAGTTGGAAATTTGTCAGCCTTTTCTTTAATTAATTTATTTTTTTAAGCCAAGACTCAATGGTAAAGTCTACTTTAATCTCTAAAATAAGCAATTAAGGGTTGATTAATGTTATTCTTTTTAAAATATAGGGTAAAAAAAAAAAACCCTAAAACTATTGGGGTTAATAACAAGCTAACCATTAAACTAATTTCGTTAGCAAACTAACTCTTAAATTATTATTTGTTAACAAATATGTCTTCCCGTTTAATCTTCTGTTAAAATTGAGGGCGAGCGTACGGAGCAGAAAGTATTGCTTGTATCAAGTTGTCTAATAATCCAATCTAAAGAGATAGCTAAGGAAAGAACGATGCGAACTGAAGTTGGTTTTACAACTGGACTGAAGGTCTTATCATAGTCAATACCCTCTGTCTGATCATAACTTTTTGCCACTAAACAAGCTTTATAGCGGTAAACTGTTTCATCTGAATTTAGTTTAGTTTTGAAGACCTACTTGCAACCTATAATTTTAGCCCCTTTTAGAAGTGAAACTAATTTCCAAGTGTTAGTCTCGTTGAGTGCTAATATTTTCTCACGCATGGCAGTTAACCAATGTGGATATTTGAAGGCTTGTTGAAATGTTCTTGGTTAGAAGAAGATTCAATGGAAAAAGCTTTCATCTTAAAGATACCATCTTTGACTCTGATTCTCATAGGATGATCATTAATGGTAAGTTGAATAAGGGTCTGAGTGGGAATGCTCACAAGTGGTATAGGAGAGGAAAATTGCTTAATAGGGTTGGGAGGGGATGAAGATATGGAGCAAGGTAGTAGACGTGAAGCGATTTGGTTGGTGGAAAGAGATGGGAAGAAAGTATAGGAAATCAAAAGAGAAAGAAGATTTTTCTGGAGTAGATTGGTTAAGGGAAGAGAAGGGAAAACTAGACTCATCAAAAGTGACATGACGAGAAATGTACATTTTATTTGAGCGAGGATCTAAGCATATATATCCTTTGTGGTGATGACTGGATTCTAATAAGACACAAGGAAGGGAAGGGAACGAAACTGTAATTTATGTTGGTTGAAAGGTTGAAGAAATGGAAAGCACAGGCAGCCAAAAACACGCTACGATGAATAATCTGAAATAGAGTCGAACAAGCATTCGAACGAAGATTTGTGATTTAGGATAGAAGTAGGTAGCAAATTAATTAAGGTAGTAGTTGTGGTAAATGTGTAACACCCGGTTTATTAGAATTAAAATAATCTATTAATCTTCTAAGTGTGAATTTTATAGAATGAAATTAGGGGTAAAATCAATTAGGTTAATGAGTAACTAAGTGAGGGCATAAGGGTAATTGTCAATTTTGTAAATGGATAACGTATTTAAGGAAAGAGTAAATGAGGTATAGCCGTCATACTCATTTCACTCTCGGTTTTCAGCTCAACCCAGCAGAGCTCTCTAGGCGATTTCCTCACCGATTCCTCCAACCCAGGTGAGTTTTGATTCGATTAATTGCTGATTTTAGTACCTAGGTAGCTTAAGGATCCCAACGTATGCATTTTGTTAATGTTACGAGTGAGAGATTCTGCTTGAGGATTAGAGCAGAATCGGGAATGTTAGATAAATAGAAATGCCCAACCCACTCCTTAGATTTCTGAATAGCTTAGATTGAGGTTTAACGTTCTGTTTATGAATATAGGTGAACAAACCCCCGAAGTAGCTCTTAACCGAGCATTTGCAAGGAATCCAGGTAAGTAAAGTATTGCTTGTGCCTTCGGGCCTACATCACAAAACAGTAGGTTTATGTATGCTTGAATATTTCTATTGTCCATGCATCATGTTTTTGTTAAAAGTTACGAAAATGAATTTCATGTAAGGAATGGTAAGGTATGAACTGTATGCGACAGACAAACTATTAAGGGAACTAATCCACCCCTTAACTTATGAAGGGATTTAGACATTGGGAGAATTGATCCCACTCCCAAGGGAACCATGGGATCAGATCAGCTGTTAAGGGAATTCATCCGCCCCTTAATTGAGTATGAGGATGTAGACATTGGGAGAATTGATCCCACTCCCAAGGGAACCATGGGATCTGATCATGATATGAACGAATATGTATGCCACTGAGAGGAGAAAATAGAAACTGCATATTTAGGAGTTTAAGCTCAGCATTTTATTTCATTCATATACTGCTTTACTTACTTAGCATTAGGCTAATAGATGAGTTTTGTGATGTAGGTGAAGAAGTGTTAGCAGGTGTGTCTCCTGATCATGTTGAGGAATAGTGGACGTTGGAGGAGTGCATTCAGGCCTCGACATGGTAACTGATGGGGCGGTTTAGCATGTTGTCTACAGATGTAGAGGTTTAGTGGATAATGATTTAAATTGAGTATATGGAGTTTTTAGTAAAGGAGATTACAGCTGCTTGACTTCGTTTTCGAGAATTTCTGATTTTCATGTTCTTACTGATTTTGATCAATACAATGACTTGGAGTGTTATGAATGGGTTTTTGGTAAAATGTTTTAAGTCTGTTAGATAGTCGAATCTTTCTCGGGTTATAGACAGGTTGTTTAGTCCATTGGTGGGAATTGAATAATTTTGTATCAGTGGATATGTGTAGAGGTTTATTGCGTTCTGTTGAAAGGAATTGTGTTGATGTCTATCGGAAGAGGGAAGTCTACCGGTAGATGTCTCATGTTTGTCTTCCGGCTGACGTCATCGGAAGAGTAAAGCATTTGTCTTCCGGCTGATGTCATCGGCAGAAGAAGTGTAATGGAAGTCGGGTGAGTATGTCTTCCGGCTGACGTCATCGGAAGAGGAAAGCATTTGTCTTCCGGCTGACGTCATCGGCAGAAGAAGTGTAATGGAAGTCGGGTGAGTATGTCTTCCGGCTGACGTCATCGGAAGAGGAAAGTAATTGTCTTCCGGCTGACGTCATCGGAAGAGGAAATAGGTATTTTGTCGTTTACTGACCGGAAGAGGGAATGGGTGTTTCGTCGTTTTCGGTTGATGCCGCTGACGTCACCGGAAAACGAAATAGGTGATTTGTCGTTTTGTCACTGATGAAGTCTTCGGTTTTCTATTTCTGCTTCTTTCGTTGACCTTGTCGTCGGCAGATGACTTCAACACTTCCGTTAATCACCCCAACAGTATATTCTACAGTTCGTCTAACTTCATAGTTGTTTAAATGATTTTCCGCTGCAAAGTTTTCAAATGTTTTGAATGTATAGAAAATGTCAAATTTTGACTGTCGAATGAAGTTTTAAAATTTATCCGAAAATTTCTTAGTCATGGTCAAGTAATGAGTAGCGACCCGGGTTCAGATAATTCGGGGCGTTACAGTATGGTATCAGAGACATGTTGCTAAACCGTTCAGAAGATTACTCATCAGTGCCAATCGTCGCATGAATATACTCCAACAACTGTAAGTGTTTATGTTAGCTTTAGTTATAAGATGTTTATGAGTATAGATAACCTTGTGCAGAACCTTATACAAATGGCTAGACGACCGGGGAGACCAAGAGTACCTAGGGAGATGCCAAACTTGAGGAGTGAAGAAGATTCAAGTGTAATTAGACAGCTGACGGAGTTGATGCGTCAGCAGACAGACATTGTGCGACAGCAATCTGACCAGTTAGGTGTGTTATTGAGTCGGGAAACACAAGGAAGTGCCAATTCAGGTCAAGTCAATGAGCATTCAGGGGATAGATTTCGTAGGCTGCAACCACCCACATTTGATGGAAAGTCATCTAACCCGATTGTCGCTGAGGAATGGCTTCGAAAGATAGAGAGCATGTTCAGGTGTGCCAATGTTGGAGAAGGAGAGAAAGTCATTTTGGCAACGTTTCATCTAGCCGGTGATGCGCAACTTTGGTGGGAGTCGCTGGAGATCACCACCGATATCGCAACCATGCCCTGGTCGCAATTCAAGGAAGTCTTTTACGAGAAATACTTTAGCACCACTGTCCAGAACGCTAAGAAGGCTGAGTTTTTGAGCTTGAAGCAGACTGGGTCTGTGGCAGAGTACAACAGACAATTTGAGTCTCTGTCAAGGTTTGCTGGATACCTCGTTCATAGGAATGAGGACAAAGTGTTTCAATACCTGCAAGGTCTAAAGCCAGAAATTTACAGAGGAGTAAAGTATTCAGGCATCAAAGGCTTGTCATTCAGTGAAGTAGTGTCTACTGCATTGGAGGCAGAAGAAGCTGAAATGAAGTGTGCTGGACCAAAGGAAGCCCCGCGAAAGTTCTTTCAGCCCCACCAGCAGAGAGGGATAAAGAGGCCTGCTGAAGGCCAGGGTAGTCAGGGTACTGGAAAGAAGGTACCTGATGCCAAGAAGTTTCCTCAGTGCATGAAATGTATGAAGAGCCACCTGGGCGAGTGTAAGTTTGGGACTGGTAAGTGTTATAACTGTGAGGAGTTTGGACATTCGCTTAAGGATTGCCCGAAGCCCAGAGTCCTTCGATGTTTCAACTGTAATAAGACTGGCCACGTCATCAGAGACTGCCCAACGTTGAAGAGTGGCCCTGCTAAGATAAAACCGAGAATATTTTCCATGATGGAGTCGGGCGAAGAGGACCAGCCCGCTGTAGTGTCAGGTACTATATTGGTTAATTCTATGCCTGCTTTTACCTTGCTAGATTCAGGAGCAACCCATTCTTTTGTTGCGTCTACTTTTGCTGATAAGTTAGAAGTACAATCCACACCTTCTAGGCATGTATTCAATGTTGCTTTACCCTCTGGTGAACATTTACATTCCAACCAAGTGTTGCATGATTGCATGGTATTAGTAGGGGACAAAAACCTATCTGCTGATTTAATCGTTATGGATATAACGGGATTTGATGTAATCCTAGGAATGGACTGGTTGTTTAATCACCACGCCATAATCGATTGTAGGACTGGAATAGTTAGTTTCCAACCCCCTGGTAGTTTGAAGCATACCTTTCAAGCTCTGAAGAAGAGCAAGGAAATGACCGTGATGTCTTCTATAAATAGTAGACCCACCCCACGCAGGGAGTATTTGTGCTTTTTGGCCAGTGTTTTAGACACACAACATTTAGGTGGATCAAGTCCCCAAAATGTCTTGGTTGTTCAAGATTTTCCCGAAGTATTCTTAGATGACCTTCCTGGCTTGCCACCAGATAGGGAAATTGAATTTGTTGTGGATGTTTACCCAGGCGCCGAACCTGTATCTAAGAATCCTTATAGACTAGCACCTACAGAGCTTAAAGAATTACAGAAACAGTTGGAAGAACTATTAGAGAAAGGGTTCATACGCCCAAGCTTTTCACCGTGGGGTGCACCTGTCCTTTTTGTCAAAAAGAAAGATGGATCAATGCGTATGTGCATAGACTATAGGGAATTAAATAAGCTAACTATCAAAAACAAGTATCCCCTACCGAGAATTGATGACTTATTTGACCAGATTAGAGGTGCAAAAGTTTTCTCTAAGATTGACCTTAGATCCGGTTATTACCAACTGAAGGTTAAATCCGAAGATATCCCAAAGACTGCTTTTCGTACTAGGTATGGACATTATGAGTTTTTGGTTATGTCTTTTGGTTTGACAAATGCACCGGCAGCCTTTATGGATCTTATGAATAGGGTGTTTCACGAGTATTTGGACAAGTTTGTTATTGTATTCATAGATGACATTCTAATTTATTCCAAGACCAAGGAGGAGCATGCAAGACACTTAAGCTTAGTATTAAAATTATTGAAGCAGCGCCAACTATACGCCAAGTTTTCTAAGTGTGAATTTTGGTTGAACCAAGTTCACTTTTTAGGACATGTCATCTCTGGAGAGGGATTATCTGTCGACCCAGCAAAAGTTCAAGCAGTTAAGGAATGGCCCCAACCGAAGAATGCTACTGATATTAGAAGTTTTCTTGGACTTGCAGGATATTATAGGAAGTTCATTGAAGGATTTTCAAAGATTGCTACACCTCTCACTAAGCTAAAAAGGAAAAATGTGAAGTATTTATGGACCGATGAATGTGAACTTAGTTTCCAAGCCTTGAAACAGAAACTGACCAATGCTCCAATCCTAACCCTTCCTGCCGAGAATGGTAAATTTAGTATTTATTGTGATGCATCCAAGATTGGTCTTGGCTGTGTCTTGATGCAAGAAGGAAAAGTGATAGCCTATGCTTCCAGACAGTTGAAAACTCATGAGAAGAATTACCCTACACATGACTTAGAGTTAGCTGCTGTAGTATTTGCGCTTAAGATTTGGAGGCATTATTTGTATGGACAATCGTGCGAAATATTTTCAGATCATAAGAGTCTGAAGTATATTTTCACACAGAAGGAACTAAACATGAGGCAACGTAGATGGTTGGAATTTGTAAAAGACTATGACTTTGAGATTAAGTACCATCCCGGTAAGGCGAATGTAGTAGCTGATGCTTTGAGCAGAGTGACAACATCAGTTTCAGCATTGATACTTGACTTACCATTAGCCTTAGAATCTGAATTCCTAAAGTTTAATCTAGAGGCAGTATCCAATGTAACAGCTATACTTTCGGCCATAACCTTAAGACCTACAATTCTTGAGAAAATAAGGGAAGCTCAGTCAAATGATGATGAATGCAGCAAGTACAAGTCAAGTATGGATTCTGCGGACAATTTAGACTTTAACTGTTCTTCCGATGGAATTCTTAAGTTTAGAAACAGATGGTTTGTTCCTCCCATTATGGAACTTCGGAATGAGATTCTTTCTGAGGCTCATTCTTCTAGATTCTCAGTTCACCCTGGGAGTACGAAGATGTATAAGGACCTTAAACAGCATTACTGGTGGCCAGGTATGAAAAGAAGTGTGGCAGAACATGTTGGATCATGTTTGTGTTGTCAGCAGATTAAAGCCGAGCATCAGAGACCCTCAGGAACATTACAACCTTTACCAGTTCCTGAATGGAAATGGGAACAAATAACCATGGATTTTGTTGTGGGACTACCTAGGACAACTAAAGGACATGATGCAATTTGGGTGATAGTTGACCGTTTGACCAAATCATCCCATTTTCTGCCCATGAAGATGACATACTCGATGGATCAACTTGCTGAGTTGTATGTTCAGGAAGTTGTTAGATTGCATGGAGTTCCAAGCACCATAGTTTCGGACCGAGATGCTAGATTTACATCTAAGTTTTGGAAGAGTTTGCACAAGGCAATGGGGACTCAGCTTAGTTTCAGTACAGCTTTCCACCCTCAAACAGATGGACAATCAGAAAGAACCATCCAAACATTAGAGGATATGCTCCGGGCATGTGTTTTGGATTTTCAAGGTTCTTGGAGCAAGTATTTGCCCTTGGTGGAATTTTCTTATAACAATAGTTTTCAGGCAACAATAGGAATGGCACCGTATGAAGCATTATATGGACGAAAATGTAGATCACCTTTGTACTGGGATGAAGTTGGTGAAGCACAGTTACTTGGTCCTGATGTTGTGCAGCAAACTGTTGAGAAGGTTGCTCTCATCCGTCAGAGGATCTTAACAGCTCAAAGTCGACAGAAAAGTTATGCTGACAGAAGACGCAGAGAGTTAGAGTTTGAAGTTGGTAGTGAGGTTTTTCTTAAGGTATCACCATTCAAAGGAGTTGTAAGATTTGGGAAGAGAGGGAAGCTTAACCCAAGATATGTTGGACCTTTCTCAATCTTGAGGAGGATTGGGAAATCAGCATATGAACTGCAATTGCCAGACTCTATGGAAGGAATCCACAATGTGTTCCATATTTCTATGCTTAAGAAGTGCTTAAGGGATCCATCTCAGATTGTGGAACAACAGAACATTGAAATTCAACCCACACTGACCTATGAGGTGAGACCAGTAAGAATCTTGGATTATGCAGTGAAGGTATTACGCAACAAGGAAGTTCCACTAGTAAAAGTCTTATGGCATAATCAGAATATAGAGGAGACAACATGGGAACGCCAGCAAGACATGATGGACCAGCATCCAAGATTGTTCAGGTACTGAATTTTGAGGACAAAATTCTTTTAAGGAGGGTAGATTGTAACACCCGGTTTATTAGAATTAAAATAATCTATTAATCTTCTAAGTGTGAATTTTATAGAATGAAATTAGGGGTAAAATCAATTAGGTTAATGAGTAACTAAGTGAGGGCATAAGGGTAATTGTCAATTTTGTAAATGGATAACGTATTTAAGGAAAGAGTAAATGAGGTATAGCCGTCATACTCATTTCACTCTCGGTTTTCAGCTCAACCCAGCAGAGCTCTCTAGGCGATTTCCTCACCGATTCCTCCAACCCAGGTGAGTTTTGATTCGATTAATTGCTGATTTTAGTACCTAGGTAGCTTAAGGATCCCAACGTATGCATTTTGTTAATGTTACGAGTGAGAGATTCTGCTTGAGGATTAGAGCAGAATCGGGAATGTTAGATAAATAGAAATGCCCAACCCACTCCTTAGATTTCTGAATAGCTTAGATTGAGGTTTAACGTTCTGTTTATGAATATAGGTGAACAAACCCCCGAAGTAGCTCTTAACCGAGCATTTGCAAGGAATCCAGGTAAGTAAAGTATTGCTTGTGCCTTCGGGCCTACATCACAAAACAGTAGGTTTATGTATGCTTGAATATTTCTATTGTCCATGCATCATGTTTTTGTTAAAAGTTACGAAAATGAATTTCATGTAAGGAATGGTAAGGTATGAACTGTATGCGACAGACAAACTATTAAGGGAACTAATCCACCCCTTAACTTATGAAGGGATTTAGACATTGGGAGAATTGATCCCACTCCCAAGGGAACCATGGGATCAGATCAGCTGTTAAGGGAATTCATCCGCCCCTTAATTGAGTATGAGGATGTAGACATTGGGAGAATTGATCCCACTCCCAAGGGAACCATGGGATCTGATCATGATATGAACGAATATGTATGCCACTGAGAGGAGAAAATAGAAACTGCATATTTAGGAGTTTAAGCTCAGCATTTTATTTCATTCATATACTGCTTTACTTACTTAGCATTAGGCTAATAGATGAGTTTTGTGATGTAGGTGAAGAAGTGTTAGCAGGTGTGTCTCCTGATCATGTTGAGGAATAGTGGACGTTGGAGGAGTGCATTCAGGCCTCGACATGGTAACTGATGGGGCGGTTTAGCATGTTGTCTACAGATGTAGAGGTTTAGTGGATAATGATTTAAATTGAGTATATGGAGTTTTTAGTAAAGGAGATTACAGCTGCTTGACTTCGTTTTCGAGAATTTCTGATTTTCATGTTCTTACTGATTTTGATCAATACAATGACTTGGAGTGTTATGAATGGGTTTTTGGTAAAATGTTTTAAGTCTGTTAGATAGTCGAATCTTTCTCGGGTTATAGACAGGTTGTTTAGTCCATTGGTGGGAATTGAATAATTTTGTATCAGTGGATATGTGTAGAGGTTTATTGCGTTCTGTTGAAAGGAATTGTGTTGATGTCTATCGGAAGAGGGAAGTCTACCGGTAGATGTCTCATGTTTGTCTTCCGGCTGACGTCATCGGAAGAGTAAAGCATTTGTCTTCCGGCTGATGTCATCGGCAGAAGAAGTGTAATGGAAGTCGGGTGAGTATGTCTTCCGGCTGACGTCATCGGAAGAGGAAAGCATTTGTCTTCCGGCTGACGTCATCGGCAGAAGAAGTGTAATGGAAGTCGGGTGAGTATGTCTTCCGGCTGACGTCATCGGAAGAGGAAAGTAATTGTCTTCCGGCTGACGTCATCGGAAGAGGAAATAGGTATTTTGTCGTTTACTGACCGGAAGAGGGAATGGGTGTTTCGTCGTTTTCGGTTGATGCCGCTGACGTCACCGGAAAACGAAATAGGTGATTTGTCGTTTTGTCACTGATGAAGTCTTCGGTTTTCTATTTCTGCTTCTTTCGTTGACCTTGTCGTCGGCAGATGACTTCAACACTTCCGTTAATCACCCCAACAGTATATTCTACAGTTCGTCTAACTTCATAGTTGTTTAAATGATTTTCCGCTGCAAAGTTTTCAAATGTTTTGAATGTATAGAAAATGTCAAATTTTGACTGTCGAATGAAGTTTTAAAATTTATCCGAAAATTTCTTAGTCATGGTCAAGTAATGAGTAGCGACCCGGGTTCAGATAATTCGGGGCGTTACAAAATGCATAGGTTCAGAAATGTTGACGAATTGAGGAATGAAAAAGTAGAGCAAAACTAGTTTCCACAACATGACGATTTTTACTCTCTACTCAGCCATTTTGATTTGGGGTACAAGGACATGCAACCCGATGATAGATACCAAGAGATGTAAACAAAGGAGTAAGAGATTGAAATCGTCACGACCCCAGCGGGTCGCAGCATATTCTTAAACTCATAACCTGACTTATTCATTAACGAACAGAGGACCTCTAGAAATCCCTGTATATATTTTTTTTATTAAAATAAAAGAATAAATTTCCTAAAACAATGAAGACAGGCGGAGAATTAATTTCATCTCAAGTTGCAACTTATTCGTTCACTAAATCGAACGACGCTGTCGTCCACAGACTTTATCATCCAGAGTCAGACAACATTGTCATCCAGACACATTGTCCATTTCAACATCGACCGAACAACTTCAGCCAATTAACAACAACTCTTGACAACTATGCATCGTCCCTTTTAACATCTCCAACACACAACATCAACCGATTTACTTCTACACACAACATCGACCGATTTACTTCTACGCTCAATATCAGCCGATTTACTTCTACACTTAACATCAGCCGATTTACTATCAGCATTCAACATCAACCGATTTACTTCTACACACGACATCGACTGATTTACTTCTACACTTAACATCAGCCGATTTACTTCTACACTTAACATCAGCCGATTTACTATCAGCATTCAACATCAACCGATTCACTCCTACACTCAACATCGACCGATTTTCAACTACGCTCAACATCAGCCGAATTAACATCTGCCGATAATCGGTCGAAGTTAACACTTCAGCTCTCTAACATTCTATAAACTTAACGTTTCGCCTCCATAATCATCATGCACATAAACGACATAAACCTCAACTTGAATATGTAGCGGAAGACTTAAAAACAAACAGTTGAAAACCTTTAATATTAAAATTCTCTTAAATCATATCAGTACTCAGCTATCACAGTATTTACCATTCATTGAAACCTTCATCTTACTTTTACTTCAATATCATAGACATATTAAAACATACTAAGAGCATCATCCCACGGGTCAAATTCGCCACCCAATCACAAATCATCGCCATGAGCACCCTCCAGCAACCCGACTTAAACATCGTCATTTGGTTTGTAATCTTCACCTTCCAATTCGTCACCTACATCATAAGGTTTAAATTATAAGCCTAATGCGTAGTAAGGAGTGTAACATATACGCAAATGCTCATGAATGCATATTTCATAAAAGAAAATAATGTTCGTGTTCCTGTTCTTGTTTCGTACATGTGGGAAAAGGGGAGGATTTATGCAAGAGTAGGCACAGGCACTAACTTGCCCTCGTCTACCTCGTAGACCACATAACTTGCCATAAACATTCTCTGTGCCATACTTGCTTACTACCCGCACTGGACCATTGTATACATTACATGTTCTTTACTTCTTTTTACTGAAAACGTGCATGTAGAAACATTTCATATGCATATTGATGGGAAAAACGTGATGCATGTACATGAATGCGTAAAGGAACATTACACCATAGAAAACGAACAATCATCATGTATCATATCATAAAAATATACTCTATTTATCACAGTATAACACTTAACTAGAGGTGTTAAACGAGCGAGCCGAGCCGAGCCGAGCCTGGAAAGGCCCGGCTCACCGAGCCTGCCGAGCCTAACGAGCCGAGCCTAACGAGCCTGCCGAGCCCAATGAGCCGAGCCTAACGAGCTGACCCTAAAAAATTTTCAACCCGAGCTGGCTCGCGAGCCACGAGCCGAGCCTAGCCGGCTCAACGAGCCTAACGAGCCGAGCTTAACGGGCCGACCTTACATAAATAATATTATTTTATGTAGTCCTGTAAATTAATATAAAAATGACATTTAATTATAAAAAATGGAAGAACAAAATATAAAAAATATAACATTAATTATAAATTTGACATTTGCATCACTACAAATTAGACACATCCCAACTAGGTTGGCACCCATCTAATTGTCAATCATGTGCAAAATATCAAAAAAAATTACAAGTTCAAAAAAAACTTCAAAATTTAGATTACAATGCTAATCTTCATTCTTCAACATCTAAATTTTTAAAGTCTTCAAGTATTTTATCCTCTCGGTTTTGGTTCCTCGTAATGGCGTCGTTCCAATCTTTCATGCAAATGAGTGCCTCCACAAGATCGGGTGCAAGTCGTCCTCGGCGTTCATCGTACACACGTCCACCTGCACTAAAAGCAGACTCCGATGCTACGGTAGAGACCGGAGGTGTTAGTAGATCACGTGCCATTATAGAAAGAATAGGATATGTGGTGGAAAACATTTTCCACCAATCTAAAATATCAAAGTTTTCTTCACGAGAAAATTGATATCGAGTGTCAAAATAAATATCTAGTTCATTTCGCATAGAACTAGAGTAAACATCCGTATCTAATTGATTCCAAATATCATGAATACCACCACCAAATTGTGAACCTACAACATTTCCACCACCACTAGAATTAAGATGTGAAGAAACACGTGAACGACTAACATTAGAATATTTAGATTCATAAGAAGAATATAAACTAGTAATTCCATGTGTTATTTGATCCATAGAAAATGAAGAAGTAGTTTCTAAATTATTAGAGATTTTATTAACTATTAGACATACTCCTCTTAACTTATATCTAGGATCCATTATACATGCATACAAAAAAATAGAAGGAATGTCAAGCCAATATTTTTTAAATTTTGCTTCCATTTTATCAAGTATTTGTGTAAATTCATTTATTTGTCGATATTGAGCAAAATTACTCGTTAAGTTTATAAAAATTGGGAGAACAAGATGAGAAGTGGGATAATAAATTCCCGAACACTCATTTGTAGCATCATAAAATGGTTTTAAAAATTCAAGAAATATATTAGCTATATCACAACTAGATTTATCAAGATTAATACTTGGTGTTTTCTCATTAATAAAAGAACAAATAACTTGCCAATATGGTTTGGCATTTTCCAACATTAAATAAGTAGAATTCCACCTATTATCTACATCAGTTTTTAATTTTCGTGGTTTAAGTAAGGCAGCTTTACAATAATCTTTATATTCTTGTTGCCTCGAATTAGATCCAATTATATAAGAAATTGCGGATCTAATTAATTCAATATGAGGCGCAATAAATGTCATACCATCTTTAACAACTAAATTTAAAATATGACAAACACATCTCATGTGAAAAAGAGAATCGTGAGTAGTATCTAATTGAAAATAATTTTTAAAATGAGAAACAACAACATCGTTAGCACTAGCATTATCAAGTGTTATGCTAAATATTCTATCTCGAATAGAATATTCTTGCAATATCGTTACAATAAATCTATAAATAGTAATACCAGTGTGAGGATATTCACAATTACGAAATCCTAAAATTCTTTTATTTAATTGCCAAGAGTTATCAATAAAATGAGAAATTACAACGATATAGCCTATATAATTACGTGCACTCCATAAATCAGAGGTGATACAAATAGACATTGAAGGAGCGCTTGAAAAAAATGAAATTAGTTCAGTTTTCATATTATTAAATATTTTAATAATATCATTTCTAGTTATACTTCTAGGAACACGTTTAAAATTAGGAGTAGCATACTCTTTCATAAAATTTTCAAATTCATCACTATCGGTGAATGATAAAGGCAACTCACATTGTGATACAAGTTTTTCTATTCCTTCTCTCATTTTATTTTGTGAATATAAAAAAGTGCCACTACCACTAGCATTCAACAATCTTTGTGTAGGGTCTCTAATTTGCTCGTTTAAGTGACATTTTTGGTAATGCCTAAGGAGTGTGCTAGTTGAACTACCAGAAATATATGAATAATTTTTAATACAATAGTTGCATTGACCTCTAGATTCTACTTTTCCACCAATTTTAATTTCTTTCATTGTAAAATGTTTCCATACTTCAGACGTTTTGTTTCTTTTTTTTTTGAGGTGATGAAGTGGATGCTTGTGCAGATGATGATTGTGATTGTCCCACAGAAAATGTAGGAATAAATTCTCTAATCTCTTCTACATCATCATTATCATCAATAATATAATTATGAATATCCATACTAAATAAACTAAATATAAAATTAAAATTTGAATAATAAATTGATACTACAACGTCAATGTCCAACAAAAGTTTGTAGGTGGTGTGAATTTATCAACTCCACGTATACAAAGCCTAAACAAAAAATCATCAAAAAATAATTTTGTTAGTATAATAAATTATAATTAAAAATTATATACATAATTGATAAATACATACATGTAAAAATATTAAAACAATAAAAATATACCTTGTGGCTTGTTGGCTGATTGTTGAACGCAGAAAGGCTCAACTCATCAAAGGAAACAAATTGAAATGGTAAAAGGAGAGAGATCGAGTTGAGAGATTGAGAGATTGAGAGAGTGAGAAAATTGTTGGTGAAAGAAAAAGAAAGAAGAGTGTTTTATTTATAGGAAGAGGAGGCCAGAGCCAGAGGTCCTTGAAACGCCGAACGGTCATATGACCGTTGCCTGGAACGCCGAACGGTCATATGACCGTTGCCTGGAACGGTCATATGACCGTTGCCTGCACTTTGGCCAATTATTGGCCTCTGCTTTCCAGTTTCCCATTTCCCTTTAGCATTAACACCCGACTCCCCGAGGCCCGACTCGGTGTGCGTTTGCCGGCGACGGCGTGGATCGTGGGAACGGGGCAGCAAAATCGACGGCCGAAAATCACCTCATCCAGCTCCGCCGTCCTTCTGAACTCCGCCTCTGATTCCATTCCTCCTCCTGCTGCCTGTTACTCCGTTATTGCAAAGTGCCGACTGCCGAGTGCCGACTGTCCGAGGAGAGGAGGGGCGCCGGCGCAGGTCTGGCCTGGGGGCGAGGCAGCGAGCCCTGTCCCGTGGGATTTGTCGATTTGGGAAGGGGACGTCGAGCAGACGGCGAGACAGAGACTCGACTCGACTCTAGCAGTCTCGGTCTCGCTCTCCCGGGCTGAGGGGCGAGCCTGGCGAGCCAGGCTCGCCAGGCCAACGAGCCGGCCCGTTGGCCGGCTCGTTTGGCCCTCTCGCTGGCGGGCTCGCGAGCCCAAAAAATGGGCTCGGCTCGGCCCGCCTAGCAGACCAGGGCCAAGCCTGTCCCACTACTGTAGCAGGCAGCCAGCCCGCCTGTTTAACACCTCTACACTCAACGGTTCACAGACATCAAGCAAATCTTCGAAACCATATTCCTAGTACCCTTGTGATGTAGGGCCCTAATGGCCGGATCTCTAACACATTCACTTACCTGGACTCCTTAGCAATGTCGTGCCTTCACTTGTAGTCTTTTTCCCACCTAAGACATTTCATATTACAATGTTAAAAGTCAATCCTAAATAAACCCGAATTCAAAACTAGCCAAGTCCTAACTAAGGAAGTCTCCTAAAAATTCAGCTTAAACCTCTAAGACATTTCATCGGACACCTTGGGTGCATAACTTTGTTTCCAACAACAATAATGGCATTTACACCTTCACTATTGGAATTTAAACCAACATTCATTATTCTCAAGCTATCATCAAAAACGCCCAACATTCCAACATCAATGCCAAAGATACAAACAATCCCATAAATACCAACATTACTCTAACATTGATGAACCCGAAAACCTCAGGCTCAAGATAAAATAAACTCCTAAATTCAAAACTTAACAAAAACATTATCTAAGCCTTACCTAGAGCTCGATTCTTGAAGGAAACGAAGGAGGAAGAATCGACTAGGAGAGGGAGGAATCGTGGCTGCCGTGAGAGGAGAAACGTTGAAGGGAGAATAGCTTAGAGGGAAAAGAAGTTTGCTGAATATAGAAATTCTCGTGGAGGGAGAGGTTTTATGAGGGTTTTAAGTTTCCTTATCCATATATATATCAATTAAAATCTACCGTAATTACAATTTTGTCATTCAACCTAATTTTTGCTCTCAAACAAGTAACACCCGTCGTTATAGATCCTCGTAATATCCTCATTCCACAAACCACCCCATAATTGTCACGGGGTAATTACCTGGCCGAAAGTGTTGGATGTTACATGACGATTTTTACTCTCTACTCAACCATTTTGATTTGTGGTATAGGGACATGCGATCCGATGATAGATACCAAGAGATGTAAACAAAGGAGTAAGAGATTGAACTTCTCCACCCCAGTCTGATTGGACGACTTTGATTTTAACATCAAATTGAGTGTGAATTAGTTGATGAAATTGCACAAAGTAGTGTGAGCTTCACTTTTGAATTTCAAAGGGAAGAGCCAAGTGAATCGAGTGCAGTCATCAACAAATAAAATAAAATATCGTGCACCAGTAATAGATTTAATAGGAGATGGACCCTAAACATCAGTATGTACAACAACAAAAGGAAAGCGAGCATGTGAGTTAGAAATTTGAAAGGGCAAACGATGAGTTTTACTCATTTTACAGGAAACACAAAATTTATGCATATCGGTTGGAGTACATTGAACATTGCACGATTCTAACACATGCTACATAATAGAGAAAGAGGGATGACCTAAACGGAGGTGCTAAATGTTTGAAGGAATAGTGGCTGGAATCGACAACCATGCAGATAGAGACAGAACCAAACCAGCCGATGGAATGTGATAGAGGCCATCATTGAGGAAATCTCGAAGTAGGAATCGATGAGAAATCTGATCCTTGACAAAAAAAACCGGTTGAGTGAAATTCTACAAAGACAGAGTTTTCACGACATAATTGAGCTACACTCAGCAGATTATGATAATTGTGTGGAGCGTGACATACAGTGCGTAGTTTGAGTGAGCAACTTGTAGTTGGAATATTAGTGGAACCAATTGAGAAATGTGAAGAAGCTTACCATCGACAATGGCGACTTGGGTGGGAACGGTGTAAGATTGGAGTTGGTTGGTGGGTCGCACCGGAGTTTAGTAACCACGGTGCGGCAGGTGCGGAGGTGAAAGACGTTGGTAAAAGCCTGACTGACTGAGTTGGAGGGGCAGAGATGCTGAAGGAAGAAGAGGGGGAGTTGTAATGGGTTTGAGCTTGGGCGATAGGGAAGCTAGTGTAGTTGGCTTGAGCGTGGACTGGAGGAAAACTGAAAACAGAGGAAGGATGAGTATAGTGGACTGGAGGGGCGGGTGATTTGTAGGAGGGATTCAGTTGATGGTAGCAGGCCAGGCTGAGTAGCCTAATTTTTTGCAGATCTGGCACCTGGGTTTGAAATGTTGTGTCGGCTGGGGCAGGTGCCATGAATTTGAATGTGAAGCTAAACCGGGTTTGTTCTGGTGCAAACCAGACGGGAAATTAGGGCGGAGCAAGGCATTTTGCATGGGATTCCATCCTGGCCGGAAAGGGGTTTGAGTAATGGTGTTAGCTTGCATCTGGCTTAGCATCGGAAGAGAAACAATTGAATTTTGTTTCTTCAGGCGGAAATCCTAACTCTGAAGGAGATTCTGAATTTTTTCCAGGGATGGCTTATCGGCATGATTGGTGATGGAGGTGACAAAGACATTATCCTCGCTACCCTGTCCGCCAAGAAAATAGATCATTTGATCCCGATAGGAGACTAGTTCTCTGACTACTGCCAGAGTATTACATACTGTGGTAATCTTCTGGATATAACTAGTGGCACAGATGCCATATTTAGACAGAGAGTAAAGCCGACTACGGAGATCAAAGATTCTTGCTAGGGAGAAATAGGCGAGCATATGTGCGAGAGCCGACCAAACTTCATTGGCAGTGGTGAAAGATACAATTTGTGGAAGGAGCTCTTTAGACAGTGAGACGAATATCCAGCTCATGATGAGCCGATTGTATCGCTGTCATATGGTGAACTCCGGGTTGATCTGAGAAGAGAGGGAGTCTTGAAATTATGGGGGAGATGGACAGGAGTTGTCCAGAAAGTTATCGATTCCATTTGAGATAACAACGTTAAGAAGCTGAGCTTTCTAAACGAGGTAGTTTGTGTTGTCCAGTTTGATGGTAAGTGTTCGATTCAGAGAGGAAGGAGAGAATACAGAGGAGCTGACGGTTTAGGAAAGAATCGTGGAGCTAGAAGACACCATCTTTTGGCTTTGATACCAAATTGAGCTATAGAATGAGCAGAGGAAACAATAGAAGCCAGCAGAAGAAGACGCAGGTAAGGAAGAAGATGATGGAAACGGTAGAGAGAGAGAGAGAAGTATGAATAATTTATTCTAGATCATGTATATCACAGTAGAAGAATGATGAGCTAGACAAGACAGCAAACTAAAAAATTACAATCGAAAGAAACTATAACTGAATAGTACAAGTACATATGCTAACATAGAGACGAAGAAGCATAGTGAATCAATCCCAAAACATAAAAATTAGAGAAGCGATTGCATCTTGGAAATTCAGTTTCTTGCCCAAATCTCTCTGCAATTCCTCCAATTTTCTCTTCATTGCATCCTCAAAATCCATTTCTTCTTATTCTGACTTTTTTACAATGCTAAAAACCCAAATCACTCCCCTAATGAATTTATTTTTCCGTTGCTCCTCTCATCTCCGATTCTAACATTTGGTTTCCAGCTAAACAGGTTACCGCCACCAACCATCGCTTCCAGTAATCTTGTCCGTTTGACATTGCTTTGTTTGCAGTATACAAGACCCTTGAATTGGTAATAATATCGAATCATATTTGATCACGTGGGCTTTATGTCAAACAAGTTAATTTCATTTCAGCCGAATTATATATAGATAACTAATTAGAAACATTTAAATTTAAACAATTTCATCCTTCATTTTAGTTGTGTTTCATGAATAAATTATAATAATAATTATTCATTATTATTAGTTTAAATGTTAAGTAATTTACTTATTATTCTCTTACATTTTTTTTGTAAATTATGCATAAATGATTATTAATATGAAAAGTTTTATTTAAAAAATTAAAGGAACCAATAAATATAATTTATTAGTAAATTTAGTAATAAATGTTTAAATTTTAGGTAAGTTTATATATAATATACTAACGTAAATGGTAATTTAAACCCTGACTTTTAAGGTCAATTAAAGTGGACACCTTGAATTTTTTTTTTTAACAGAGCAAACCCTAATCTTTTAGTCATCTGCAAGTAGACCTTATCGTCATTTAATTTGTCAAATTCATCGAGTTAAAGACACATGACAAATGTTATTTTGAATATGTATTATATAGAGTAGAATACAATGTAAATTCTACTCTATATAATATATATTTATCAAATTATTTAAGAATAAGGTCGGGTTGGGTAGGGTCGGGTCGGGCCGTCAAGGGAATGATATGTTATTCTATCCGATTACGTGTTATGTCTTTGTACGTACTCTCTTCTAATCGTCTCTGGAATTTGTAGGGACAATTCAATCTCCGGTGTGCTATTTGGTTTATTTCTGTTTGGTTAATTTCCGTAATTACCCTTGTCATCATTTGTATAAACCCACACGTGTACAGCGCAATTATGCAGAGGAAAATATACAACAGAAATTCCTTCTCTGCTGTCTCTCTATTTTCTTTATTCTCTCTTCTTCGTAGCCTCCTTTCTCTTTTATTCCTGTTCTACAAATTTCCAACTTGTATCAGAGCTGATGGCTTCTTCAAGCTCCACCATCCCCGCCTCCCTTCCTCCTTGTTCTTCAATGAATCAAACTTTAACAACCAAATTAGATTCTACGAATTACCTTGTTGGGAAGGCACAACTCCTAAACGTTGTCATAGTAAACAGAATTGACAACATCCTTAGTGACTCTTATCATCCAAACTCCATTTTAAATTCTGCTTTAAGTCTTTGTAATGCCCCCTTTATTAAATATAGTTCCTCCAAACTATGCACGGCAACCATTGTTTGCCTTTTTCAATATCTACTCCTCATGCTTTGTCTCTTTTTGAACTAGTGCATGTGGATGTATACTATCAGGATCCAATCTAGCCACCGGTTGGATCCCGATGGATAATCGGATTCCCGAGTTTGGAAACATATAGACAAAACAAAACCGACACACGACAACAACTCCACTTCATTCCTTACATTCCTACTTGACATCCTAACTTGGGATTTTATAAAAAACACCAATAAGAAAATTCACATTTATACTCAACAATCATTTTCTTATATGAATCCTCAGAGTCAACAGAAGCGTATTTAAAATAAAATATGTCACGACATGCAACTTCACAAAAGATTTGTACAAAAATTCAATTCAAAAGACCACCTATGCCTCCTGCTGCCTCGTGTTTTCCCATCTCAGTGAACGTTCTCGATATCTGAAAAACATAAACTATCCACGAATAAGTTTTACGCTCATCAAATAAATCTAACAATTAGAACAATCAATCTAAACTCTATTACATCACTTAAGACCATTCCATATCATCCACTACAATCATACTTTCTTAATAATCATTACGTCATGTTTTTATTTTCTCAAAACAACACAATTGTTATAAATTAAACATGCTCAAACTTCATCATTCAAAATCAACCAATCACAGTTTCAATTTAATCACATCACATCACATAATTCCAATGCAAATAAAGTAAACTTTGCATGAATTAAAATCAAACCACATTTCAATAACACCAATGCACACGATACGAGGCAAGTCCAAACGTACAAGTAACATTGCAAACTTCCTCTTTCCTCAATTGCATACAATAAGAGGGAAGTCCAAGCGTACAAGCAGAATTGCAAACCTCTTCTTTCCTCATTGTACACAATAGGAGGGAATCCAATCATACAAGTCATTGCCAAATTGAATCAAAACACTCTTTCCAAAGCATTTCATTTTAATCACTTTCAATTCACATTAAAACACAACATCCAATTCACATCAAACACATGATTCTTTATCACAAAACACTATCAATTCACGACCCAACAACATCAACCAATTTAACAACATAACCCCACAACATAAACCAATTCAATAATACAAATCATTTTCACCAAAACATCACTCAATTCACATTAACAATAACCAATTCATGATTTCCATCCTCAACCCACATCTTCTAACTTAACCACAACCAACATCCATAAACAATATAACAACATATCGCTTTTCTCATCAAAACACTTCCACTTACTCACTTAAATCCACAAATATCAACTTAACTAGAACCCATTTAAAAAAATAACTCTATCTCCACCTAATTCATGTAATAAAGAATAAACTAATTACTATAAGAGTTAAATTTACTTACCCCTTTGTAGGTTCCACCTTCACTATGAAATCCCACCTCTTGAACTCACTCTTCAACTAAAAGAACCGCTTCACCTAGACGAACAACTTTCTCTTCAGGAGAAATTTCCAAATCTCTCTCTTTCTCTCACTTTTTCTATCCTCTTTTCGTCACTCTCTTCTCTTTCTCTCTCTTTTCGTCACTCTCTTCTCTTTCTCTCTCTTTTCTTTTCCCCTCTGGTTCTCACGTAAAGGGGGATTTCATAAATTAAAAGCTTCTAACGGAAGTTTTGTGGAAAAATTACCGATTTGTCCATTCTCATCTTTGAAATATTACACTTTTACCTCTTTTTAACTTGATAAATCACAAAAATGCCTACTTAATTATCTTTTAACAATTCTTAACTTATTCTAATCCTTTTAGATTAGATTTAAGCTAATTACCTGTTAATTAATCCTTTTTTTTTGGCGATCGATCGACACCTATTCTGCCCAAAACCTCCATAACTGTAAAAATAATCAAAATTGGGGATCAATCGGCTCCTTTGAGCGATCGATCGGCCATACCTCGGGTTTTTCTCTCCAAACTTGTTAAACTCACCAAAAACTTTGTACAATTTATTCCATACAACTTTTACAACGTATTTCTTACATTTCTTTCAACAAAATATTCTCAAAATGCTATTACAATCGAATTCGACAAATTTCAAACCATTACATTTGTGGTCCATCCCCTATTAAATCTATTACTGGTGATCGTTACTTTCTGTTATGTATTGATGATTACTCTCGCTTTACGTGGCTGTTCTGTTTAAAATTAAATAGTGATGATTATCAATCCTTTATGGTTTTTTATAAATTTGTTCAAACACAATTTGGTGATTCCATTAAAAAGGTTCAATCCGATTGGGGTGGAGAATTTCAAAGTTTAGTTCATGTTTTTAAAATACTTGGAATTCAGTATCGAATCTCTTGTCCTAACACACCCAATCAAAATGGCTTATTAAACGCAAAAATCGACATGTTGTTGAAACTGACTTAGCTTTGCTTTTTCGCTATCAGTGCCTCAACATTTTTGGCCCTATGCTTTTACCACTGCCACTATGCTCATTAATTTTTTACTCACTCCAGATTTAAAAAATAAATCTCCTTTTGAATGCCTTTTTCACTCCCTCCCTGCTTACTCATCTCTACGGGTTTTTGGCTGCCTTTGTTTTCTGTTTCTTCGCCCTTTCAACCGACACAAATTATAGCCATGTTCTTTTCCTTGTGCTTCTTAGGTTACAGTTCACATCACAAATGTTATTTTTGTCTCGAACCTCTTTCCAATAAAGTTTATATCACTCGTCATATTACGTTTGATGAATCTTCATTTCCTGATTCCTCTTTTAAATCCTCCCTAATATCCTCACCCTCTCTCTCTATTCCTGTCATATCATTACCTATTCCCTCATTATCCACCACTCATACTCCTTTACCCGAACCTCCTTCTAACCTTCACCCTATTTCTTCCTCCACTACCATTATACCTCTTTCTCCTCCTACTATCTCAGCTCTCCCATTTTCCAAGCACACCAGATCTATTACACTCAACAAGTATTCTATGAAGACTAGATCTAAAGATGACATCTTCAAACCAAGGGCTCTATCTACTCAGCCATATTCACATTTTGAACCACAAACCTTCCAGCATGCCTCCAAAAATCAAAATTGGATGGCGGCTATGCAAGAGGAAATTTTTTCCCTTCATAAGAACAACATTTGGCAGCTTGTCTCCAAACCATCTGGTGCCAAAATTATCGGATGAAAATGGGTGTTCAAGCTCAAGCTTAACTCTGATGGCTCTGTCAATCGATATAAAGTCAATTAATAGCTAAAGGATATGATCAGACTGAAGGTGTTGATTATGAAGAGACTTTTAATATTGTGGTTAAACCTACTACTATTCGTACAATTTTATCTTTATCACGTTCTCTTGGTTGGTTTATTAGACAGCTGGATTGTAACAATTAGGGTTTCAAATTTTTAATTCAAATTTAGAAATTCTCAATCAATTCAAGATTTGATTTTTTTTAATTCTCAAATCAAACCAAATAAAACAAATTTCAAATCTTTCCTAAAAATCAGATAAAAATCAAGGCAAAAATTGGATGAACCTAGTCTGAATGTTGTCCAAGAACAAAAGAAATTCATATTTACAGAGCAACAAATCCGAACAGAACCAGATTTTTAGGAAATGGTAGGATTTCTCTCTGGAAATCAGACGCTGAACGAATTGAATGTGGTCTGGATTAGCGTCCAAGAACGGATAAAGATCAAATGCAACAGCTCATAAGATCCGAGCTTATTGATTTACAGCTCGAAAAATCCGAGCAGAATGCGGATTTCTCGGAGGGGCTGGTGTCAAGCCTCTGCTATAAATAGAGGGGTACTGGTGATGGAAAAATCACGCCATAGCTCTCCTCCCCCTCTCGAGTTCTTCATTTAGAGAACTTATCTCTGTTCGCAGCTCTAATCACCGTAGCAAAAGCTCCGACCGAGGGACAGCAACTTCCTTCAACTCTGCCCTCCACCGTCGAACTCCCCTCTCTCGGCCTCCATCGAAGACCACCTTCGGAGTAAGAATCCTCCTCTCTCGCTCTGTTTCTCTCTGTCGCTCTCTCTCTCTTTCTCTCTCTTGGCAGGAATCGAGAGGAAGAAGGAGAGTCTGCTTTTATTTTAAAACCTGAACTAGCCCAGCAACGCAGACTGAACCGGACCAAGTCTGACCCAACCCGACTGGTATTGTTCATCCGACCCGACCCGACCCGAACTGACACTATTCACCCGATTCGGACCCGAACTAAATTTCCACCCGAATCAAACCGGACCAATCGAAGATTTAACCGGTAAAAAATTTATGCCCAAATTCTTTTGAAGTTGGAATAATTTAAGTGAGATTTTAATATTGATATTCAAATTAGGTATGAAAAATTTCAAAACTGTCCGAATCAATCTAAATCGATCCAACCGATCTGATCCGACTTAAGAATACAACGTAAGAAATTTCTGCTCAAATTACTTTGAAATTGGATTTATTAAGTATGATTTTAATACCAAAGATTTTATTTGAACATGGTATTATTTTGAAATTTTGGAATATCTCGATATACACATATTGCTCAGAATCCAAGTGTAAATACAACGTTTTATAACGTTTTGGCTACGACCCTACATCACAGGATAAATATTATTTTTTTTATTATTGTTTTATTTTATCACACATTTTCGATGATTAAGCACACATGTTAGAGCATTGACATAGATTTTTTAAAAGATAAAATGGATAAGACATTTGCATGTATAAGAAAATGATGGAATTGACGGTAAATACGTGATAGCAAGAGCTTGATCGTTAAAAGTAAAAGTAAAAGTAAAAGATGACGAAACCATGAGATGACTAAGTCTTAAAAGAAGGTTGAGTTTCAACCAGTATGTAACTGTTAACAGGATTCGGTAAAACGATCGATCCGACTTAAGAATACAACGTAAGAAATTTCTGCTCAAATTACTTGAAATTGGATTTATTAAGTATGATTTTATACCAAAGATTTTATTGAACATGGTATTATTTTGAAATTTTGGAATATCTCGATATACACATATTGCTCAGAATCCAAGTGTAAATACAACGTTTTATAACGTTTTGGCTACGACCCTACATCACAGGATAAATATTATTTTTTTTATTATTGTTTTATTTTATCACACATTTTCGATGATTAAGCACACATGTTTGAGCATTGACATAGAATTTTTTTAAAGAAGTAAAAGTTTTGCAACTTGCACGTATTTCCACTTACTAAGATTTTTCATAGTTTTTAACTTGTGATGTTGGTGAATTTTTGTCTGAGAAAGAAATAGGTGCGATTGAGAACCCTCTAGTGGCAAGCGAGCATACAGAAGAAGAAAATATTGTTGAATTCGAGGAAAAAGATTTAAATTAGTATGCTTTCATTTTCAAATGATATTTAATGTTTTATTTCAATTTAAGACTTTGAATAATTATGTTGAATTTTATAAATCGTTTTAATTATGCGATGGTTTCAAGATTTTGACAAATTTCTTACAAAGCTTCTGCGAAATTATCGTTTTAATTATGTGATGGTTTCAAGATTTTGACAAATTTATTACAAAGCTTCCGCGAAATTAAAGTTTTCAATTAATATCTAAATTTTCAAATTATGATTTAGCACTCGATTTTAAATCAATTTGGAGAAAATTTTAGGGTTTTCAAAATTAGAGTTTCAAATTGGAAATTTTTAAATTGGGGCGTTACATGGATATAAGCAATGTATTTTGGTAATTTGACTGATACTGTTTTTATGCAATCACCTCTGGGTTTTATTGATCATTCTCGTCCTTCAGCCGTTTGCTTATTACGGAAGGCTCTATTTGGACTCAAACAGTCTCCTAGAGTATGGTACAACAAGTTATACACTGCTCTTCTTACTTGGAGTTTCTCAGCGTCGAAATCTGATGCCTCCTTGTTTATTTGTCGTTAGAACTCCTCTATTTTACTTATGCTAGTATACGTGGATGACATTCTTCTTACTGGTGATTCCAACTCTTTACTAGATCAGTTTCTCAGTTATTTGCATCGTCGGTTTGTAGTTCGTGATCAGGGCCCTCTATCTTATTTTCTTGGTATTTCAGTTTCATAGACTTCCTCTGGTATGCATTTATCTCAATCCCGCTACATCACTGAATTACTTCAAAAAGCCACAATGGATTCTTGCAAACATGTTCCTACCTAGGGGTGAAGCAAAAACCAGGATTGGACCGAAGAACCGGACTGGAACCGAAAAATTTGGTGCAGTTCTGGTCGGTTTTGCAAATTAAATAATCAAAATTCGGTTTTTTTTAAGTAGAACCAAAAAATGCGGTTCGGTTTTCGGGATTAATGATGCAAAACTGATTTTCTACCCAGAACCGAATTTAATAGAGTATTCAGTTTCAGACTTTCAGTATTCACTACCCTAAGCCCTAACGTTCTGCTCTGCCTCTCTCTTGCACTTGCAGACCGCAGTCGCCCAACGCCAAACCACAGTCGCCGACTTCTGCCCTCGACTTCCGACCTCGACTTCCAAATTCTCACTTCGACAAAGCTTCCGACTTCCGACTTTTGACGAAGGTAAGCAGCATTACTCGTTTTATAATATCAGAGCAATTTTTATAGCATTACTCGTTTTAAAGTGAAGATCGTGGCTCTGTATATCTTAATGTAGCATTACTAGTCACCGACTTCTAAGCTTCTTCAAAGAAGATTCAGACAAGGTACAGATTGGATTCAGATTTCAGAGGGGGAATTGAGTACTTCGGCCTTTCACGAAGGTTTTTTCTTGCTCTACTTTCTTAAAACTGTTGAACCAAGCCGGTTTTATTATCTCATTAGTTTACGGATAATCTGATTTTTGAGTGCACTGTATTGTTTAGGTTTTTGTACACTGCCATTGTGCATTAGCTGATTTTTGTGTGCACTGTGCAGTGTAATTTTTTGGTTTTTGCACACTGTCGGTGTGCATTGTTCATGTTAATTAGTGATTTATTGATGTTAGTATAATATTTTTAGATTGTTAGATTGTTGGATTGTTGGATTGTTAGTATAATATCTTTATACAATATTACGAATTGTTGGATTGTTAGATTGTTAGTATAATATCTTTAGAATTTTTAGATTGTTGGATTTGGCTTATTGATTACGAATTGTTGTGATTTGTATTTTATAGGATGGAAACAGAAAGCACTAATGATAATCAAAATGTAGAGAGTTCTAGTGTTAATATTCGAAGGGAAAGGAAAAACAAATCAAATGTTTGGAATTATTTTGCTATTGATGAAACTAATTCTAGAGCAAAATGTAATCATTGTGGAAAAACATATGCATGTGATACACTCAGAAATGGGACATCAAGTTTGAAAAAACACACCCGTATTTGTGCAAAATTATTGGCAAATATAGATGTGAAGCAAAAGACTTTGAGTTTTTAGAATACGAATAAGGGACAACAAATTGCATGTTTTAGTATTGCTACTTGTCGAGAGCTACTTGCGAAGATGATAATTAACGAAGAATTGTCTTTTAAGTTTGTTGAAAGACAGAGCTTTAGAGCATATTCTCAATATCTGCAACCGAAGTTTTTGCTTCCGTCTAGATTTACAGTTGCTCGTGATATTTTTAGTCTTTATGAAAAAGAAAAGATGAAATTGGAAGAGTACTTTAGAAGAACATCACAACGAGTATGTTTGACTACAGATACATGGACTTCTATTCAGAATATAAATTATATGGTTTTAACCGGTCATTACATTGATAGTGATTGGACCATTCATAAGAAGATTTTAAATTTTTGTTTGATTTTGGATCATAAAGGTGATACAATTGGTAGAGAATTGGAAAGATGTTTGTTTGAATGGGGAATCGAAAATGTTTTGACTGTCACAGTTGACAATGCTTCTTCAAATGATGTTGCAATTTCATATTTGATCAAAAGTGTTCGAAATTGGAATGGTTTAGTTTTGAATGGACAATACATGCATATGCGATGTTTTGCACACATATTGAACTTAATTGTATGTGATGGATTGAAAGATCATCAAGAGGCTATTGATAGAGTGCGTAGAGCTGTTAAATATGTCCGATCATCACCTGCAAGGTTACAAAATTTTAAGAATTGTGCTGATAATATTAAAATCGCATGCAAAAGTAGTGTTTCTCTTAATGTGTCTACAAGATGGAATTCTACATATTTGATGTTAGCAAGTGCTGAAAAATTTGAAAAAGTTTTTGACAAGTTAATGGAAACCGATAGTAATTTCATTGGTGGGTTGAGTGGGGATACATCTCCCACTACAACAGATTGGGCGAATATTAGAAAACTTATTAAATTTTTAAAAGTTTTTTATGATACCACTGTGACTGTTTCAGCCTCTTTACATGTGACATCAAATAAATATTTTAGCGAACTTTGCAGTTTGAAATTGGTTATCATGGAGTATGCTGAGTGTGACAATCCATCATTAAGGAAAATGGCTATTGGATTGCAAGGAAAATTTGACAAGTATTGGAGAAATTATGATAATATTAATTTCTTGATGTATGTTGTAGTTGTTTTAGATCCAAGATGTAAGATAGAGTTTTTCGAACATTGTCTTACAATGTTGGTTGACAATGATAAAGCTACAGATTTGGTGAGTAAAGTACGAACCGTGATTAACAGATTATATCTTCAATATAAAATGGATTTGGGGTTTGAAATATCACATGATTATGGTAGAACTAGTGTTGCGACATCTTCATCCACAGAACAAATAACTAGTTCTGCTTACGATAAGCTATTTGAGAAATTTTGTAATCGTAATAGTCAGCGAGGTGCTGCAAGCAATAGGACGGAAGTTGATCAATACTTATCTGAGGAATTGGAAACGTTTTCGAAAAATCAAGATATTTTGATATGGTGGAAATTGAATTCATTGAAATGTCCAATATTAAGTAAAATTGCAAAAGATGTATTGGTTATTCCTATTTCTACAGTTCCTTCGGAGTCAGCTTTCAGTTGTGGTAGACGTGTACTTGATTCTTTTCGTAGTTCTTTATCACCAAAGACTGTCGAGGCGCTTATTTGCACTCAAAGCTGGATTCGTGAGGAAAGCCATAATTTAAAAACTTTAATGATGTAATGGATGAGTTTGAAAAAGGTATGTTTTAAATTTTACTCTTATTCTTTAGTAATTACTAATTATATACTTATTTTGAGACTTATATTATTTTGCAGATTTTATATCACGAGGTGAAGATGGCGAACTAATTAAAATTAGCGAATAGAGAGAACATCGTTGTATGTTTGATTGTTTTTACTTCATTTTCTATTTAATTATATTTTTATTGGTATAATATTTTTTTGCATCTTGTAGTGACTACGTGTACATGTGGTATTTTTTTTCATTTTTACAGGGTTGTAGAACAATTGTGAGGCTGTGCACTTAGTAAAAACTGGTTGTAGAAGTTGAAGCCTATCCTCAGTGACGCTTTGCTCCTTCATTCCCTGTTTTATAATGAAACACCCTATAGTTAGAATTTTGAGATATGAAATTGCAAGAACAAAACAGCTCTACGAATTTTCTTTTTTTTCTCTTATCCTGTTATCGTTAGATTTCTAATGCCTATTAATACTATGCAATTAATCTCATTGGAGACAAATGCTTAAATATAACTATTTTTTTATGTATGGCTTAATATTTTAATTTAGTTCGGCCATTGATCTTCTGAGGCAACTCAAGAAGAATTTTTGCAAAGATGAACCTGCCAAGGAAAGAATTTACGACAAGGTCTGCTTTTGTCCTCTCCCCCTTGATGCTATAAAAACCTTTTGAATGATTTCTTTATCTGTAATTTGCGGGTATTTGTTTCATTGCAGAGTAGGACTCAACATATTTAGAGGTTGGCCTGAAATTACTAGCGAGTTATCAAGTATGAATTTGGTCTATCTCCTCCTCAAAAAAGTTTGAATTTTCTTTTCAGCGCTTGTGTCAATGCCAAAGACTTGGATAAGTCGTGATTGATTTGGAAGGAATATAAATCAGCTGGCCTACCTTATAATGTTACAAGCTTTTTAAGGTTTATTAGGGAGCTCGTCTCTCTCTCTCCTCCCCATCCCCTCTCTTTCTCAACGGAAAGTTCTTCTCTTTTTGAATTTTAAACTTTTCACTAATTTAAAAAAAAAGTGGGAAAACTGGAACCGGATTAGAACTGGAACCGAAATTCGGTTCTGGTTCTGGTCCGGTCCTTAAAAAAATAAAAACAATCCCGGTCTTAAAAATTAAAAACCGAATTTTATTATTTTGGTTCCAATCTTCTTCAAAACCGGACCGGACCGGACCAGTTTTTGCTCACCCTTATTCCTACCCCAATGGTAGCAGGTCCCATCATGTCTATACATTCAGGCACACCGTTAAGTGATGACTATCTTTATCGTAACATTGTTGGTGGGCTCTAATATTGTTGCCTTACAAGACTTGATATAGCTTTTGCAGTGAACAAAGTTAGTCAGTTTATGCATACTCCCACCGATGTCCACTGGCAATCTGACGCATCCTGCTTTATCTTCACGGTACATTATCCCTCGGTATAATCTTCTCTCCTTCATCATATTTTAACTTAACGTGTTATACTTATGCTGATTGGGCTTCCTGTCCGGATGACTGTAAAAGTACAAGTGGTTATTTAATCTTTTTGGGCTTTAATCATATTTCGTGGTCTTCGGTTAAACAAAAGACTATCTCTTACTCAAGCACTGAATCTGAATACCGTAACATAGCAAATGGTGCAGCAGAAATTCTTTGGTTACAATCACTACTTCACGAAATTGGTATTATCTCCTCTGTTATACCTATTATATTATGCGACAATTTCAGTGCAACATACCTGGCATCAAACTCGGTATTGCACTCAAAATATAAGCATGTGAAAATTGACTTCCATTTTGTTCAGGAAAAAGTGCAAAAGAAGTCTTTTTTTTGTCAAGTTTACTCCTTCAAAATCACAACACGCAGATAGAGCATCTGCCACCCTGCAATTTCTCTGCATTCACATCTAAGATCTTCAGACTTTGCTCTTGAGGGGATGTTAGCATGTAACAGTTTATTATATTAATTAGTTGATTTCTGTTTGGTTAATTTTCGTAATTATCCGTGCCGTCATTTGTATATACCAACACATGTACAGCGTAATTGTGTAGAGGAAAATATACAACAGAAATTCCTTCTTTGCTGTCTCTCTCTTCTCCGTAGCCTTCTCTCTCTTTTATTCCTGTTCTACAGATTTCCAACTCTATTTGGAGAAGCTCCACCGCTAGGGCTCGCGTCGCCAGTATCGGTTGAATTTTCCGGTGGGCTTTGGGGGAAATTGGAGCATGGTGAGGCCGAGCCGGACCCTTGTCCCCCATTAACGGCGCTAATTCCACTTCTGTCGGTCATTTCCCTCTTTCTGAAAGTGTGAGAGGTGACATCCCGCTGGTTGTAGATTCTTAAAATTGTTCTGATTCTTTCCCTGAGCGACGTATTTGAATCGCGTCGGAGGAGAACATGCCTATTCTTGTAAAGAAAAGTTATGGCGAATGAAATAATGGCTAGCATTGCAGCGGTTCCAACGATGAGAAAAAGGCCCCTAAAGCTATCGATACCGAGACTCGTTGAAGTAATATCGATATTGGAAGATGAGCAAGAGATCTTCTGGCCAAGCCATTTTTCTTCGATTTGGTTCGTCTTTTGTTCTTCTGTTACGTTCAATATTTTCCTCGATATGTCAGCCACAAGTGGGGAACCCAAAGGAAATACCTGTAATTGACGATCGCCGGAAATTTAATCAAGCTCCAACGCAATGGCAGATTCACATATAGAGTTAGTGAGAAGAAGACGAAACTTACAAATCCAAATCCACCACTTTTATAAGAAGGATCAGCGGTGGTATATTTTGAGCAGTAGTTTGAAAGAAAAAGCTTCACGTAGGGAATTTCTTCGAATGCGGCTGAGATGCCTCCATTGGCGCTTCCTTTGGAGAGTAGTTCATCTAATTCTTCTGGAGAGCCATAGCTCACTAGTTTGTCAGGGTCAAAGTTTAAGGATTTCAAAATTCCGAAGACAAACGAACCATCATGATATCCAACTCTTTCCTTGCGCTTCAAAAGCTGATTCACATCTGTTACAGTAGGTTGTAGCTGTTGAACTGTGAGAATCGAGGTTAAACTGGCTGTGTAGCTCTGGGTCAGAATTAGGACGACGAAGAACCATATAATCACCACAAATCTAGCCAAATTGCTAACCACTGTTTCCCCTACAAAACCAATTTCAAGGGTCAAAAATCGAACAGGAAAAACCCATGCTTTGCTTCTTTCTACCTTAGAAATGAACTTACTCTGTGCAAAAACCATGGTGGAGAAGGAGAACCAGAGACTAGTGCCAATCTGATGAGCGGGAGGTCCCCTGAAATCTTCATTTATTCTGTGCTCAAGAACCCATACGACGAAGCCGATGAAGACGAAGAAGCAACCACTTGTAGCCCAAACATCCCAGGACAGAGGCTTCAAGAACACCCATGCATTCTTCCTCGAGTTATCCTTGATAGGTACCACCATTTGAACCCCTGATTCTGTGTATGGCAAGGTAAAATCCACGAACAAAGATCTGTTTGCTCTGATGGTCACATCTCCCACAATTGCGTCGAAGTTCTGTCCAAATCAATAAACCACCATTATTAATAAACTCAATTAGATTTGGGAGAAGCAATTATAGGAAAGAATACCAACCCCAAGAAAGACTTCGTAGACCATTTCATCGTACGTAAAGTTGGTCTTGTTGTAGGTGATGTACTCCGGAACAATGGCGTAAGGCAATTCTTCAAGAACAGCATTAAAGATGTCTATGCAGTAGCCAGTGACGATAGTTGTATTTGAGATGGAATCATATGATACTTTCACAAAATGACTAAAACCATCCTTGGTAGGAACTCCTACTCGCAGTTTCTTCCCATTTGTTGGAATCTCCCATCCCTTTGGAGCTGAATAAGAATCTCCTGGCCATGTAATTCTCCCTAGAGTTGGCTCGGCCGAAGAGGATGAACTCAAAGTTTTTGTGACTCCAGTTTCAGGTGTCCAATATCCAATGGTGCTCCATCCCTGACCATTCACGTTCACTATTTCTGAAGTTGTCGACTGCAATTGGCCATCAATCAGGCTAAACGCTCCGCTAAGTCCTGAAAATTTGGTGTTGGATAGAGCTTCATGTATTTTTGGGCCATTAACAGAAAAGCCGAAAGTGTCGAGTTGCGTTAGATTGGTCGAGCTATTGGTCTTTCGATAGCCCCGGTTCGAAATCGAGAAGGCTCTCTCGATAGCCATTGCTAATGCCCAAACAGCATCATAACTCCAAAGTCCAAAAACATTCATTTGAACATCGAGACTGGTAGGATTATCTTGCTGAAACTTCCATTTCCACCTCTCTGTGAAATTATCTACCTCTTTCGATGGCGGAACATAAGTTTTCACACCCAATACGCCTTGGATTGAATTGAAAACTGACTTGTCTATTTGACTCAAGAGATTACTGGTCGAATCAGTCATGATCCAGACATATCCTTCACTCATCATTCCAATCTCTTTTGCTTTTTTCAAAATCCTTGAAGCAAGGTTAGGTAAGAGATGGAGAACAAAAACCCTAGTTTGCATATTCATCAACTTGTACAGCTCGGATACAATTTGATCATCAGAAGCTGATGAAGGAATAGGACTTCTATAAGGCATATGAGCGTCCATTTGGTATAACGCATCGGCCAAATAGGGTATAATCCCCTGCCCAAATTCATTATCAACGTAGATGGGGACGAGTTCTTGCCACCCGAAAGCTTTGAGGATCGCAGTAATGGGTCGAACTTGATACGAGTCGTTTTGGGCGATTTGGAAAAAGTATGATCTTGGAAGAGATGTAAGGGAGGGGCTTGTGGCAGAAAAGGAAATAATGGGGACCTTAGCCTTTTCTCCAAGATCAATCAAGAAGGGAGCCTGCATTGAATTCGTCGGTCCGATGATGGCTTCCACGTTCACATTCTGGATGAGGTCTAGAGCTGATTGAATGGAGAGAGAACCATTGAAAAAATTATATATCTCAGAGAATAAACTACTTAAAAGATTTCTGTATGCTTTATCCAATTAATTTGAAGTTTTCAGATTCTGATGAAATCATCAACGTGTTTCGTTGATTTCTATATTTGTTGCATTACATAAACTTATACAATATAAAACTATTTGATCGAAATGATGAAATTAGAAATGTTGTTTTAAATGCAGACTTTTTGATGTAGTCAAAGGAGCAACTAAGGACAATCAAGAAGCAATAGGGAGCCAAGATCCATTGATGAATATAGGAGGACCAATGACGAGATCAAGAACGAAGAAAATAAACAAAAGACTACAAATTTTAATCAAAGACATCCAAGAAAAGGAATCATCACAAAATGTGCAACGAGCAATAATATTACTAAGTGTTGATGAAGAAGCAAGGACTGGAAAAGAAGCCCAAAACGAAGCCCAAAACGAAGTCTCAAAAATAAAGACTTCCCACATGGTCACCCAACATGGCACTACTCTAGCCCAAGAGTTTTTAACTTCAAAGTTCTTACAAGTGCCACACCATTGGGCTAGGCCCACAATCTGAATTAAACTCGAGACTCACGTTACTTAAACATAAGTTCCGCGGCCACCATCCACTTGCACCACTTTCCAATTTTCCTTCTCTTATTTTTGGAAACTTTCCTATTGTCTAATTAGGATATTTTGATTATTTCTAATTATGTTATTACCTTATTAGTTTTATCCCTTTGCCTATTTAAGGGAGGCTTGTAATAGATTTTAGGGACTTTTGAATGAATTGATTTTATTAAGCTTTTGCTTTGAGGTGAGATCCTTATAATTCTCTTCTTGAGTTCTTGGATTAGAACTTGATCTTCTTCAAGTGTATTCTTGAAAAGATCGAACTTGATAGCTTAGGTTCAACCAACGAGTTGGGTTCGGGTCTAGCTGCTTTTTCTGATAACTTTGGTTCCATCGCTATCTATCGATTGGGGTCAAGTTCCTTCTTCTTATTCTTTTGAATCAATAAAGGCATTATTCCCTTTGAATTCCGTATTGCGTGTTGGGTCTAAGATCTCTAATATCTTAGGTTCATATCATTTGGTATCAAAGCGAAGGTTCTTCGATTCAAAGAAGCTATCTTTATCATTCTTGTTATTCTTCTTTCTTCTCCACAAAACCTTTCGATTATTCTATTTTTCGTTTTAGATCCAAAAAAAAAAAAAAAAAAAAAAAAAAAAAAAAAAAAAAAAAAAGAAAAGAAAAAATTTCCGAAAATTCAAAAAAAGAAAAAAAAAAAAGCTCTCGTTTGTTAATAACGAGAAACTTCTTTTGTACTGCCAATCGAGAAAGACATATCTTTGCTTGTCTCGAACCCTAGCATCCGAATCTCAAGTCGGATTTCTATTTCTGCAAGTTTGCCGGGTTTCAAAAAAAAATTCGTGAGAATACCTCATTAGTATCGAGGATTCACAACCGGAAACTATTCAAGCTTCTCAAAACGTTATATCCAGGGATCGATTCTAGCAAACAACCTTTAGTGGTTTGACTTTATCTATTCTCGAAAGTTGGATTTTAAGTTTGAAAGTTTGAAATTTTCACGTTATACTTGTTGGATTACATCTTGATTGGGTTCTAACTTTAAGAACCTAAAGAAGAGATTGAGTGTAAAGACAAGAGTGTGGATTATCTTATTTCAATTCAGTCATTTAAATTTCCGCATTTCAATTCAGTCATTTAAATTTCCGCATTTCAATTCAGTCATTTAAATTTCCGCATTTCAATTCAGTCATTTAAATTTCCGCATTTCAATTCAGTCATTTAAATTTCCGCATTTCAATTCAGTCATTTAAATTTCCGCATTTCAATTCAGTCATTTAAATTTCCGCATTTCAATTCAGTCATTTAAATTTCCGCATTTCAATTCAGTCATTTAAATTTCCGCATTTCAATTCAGTCATTTAAATTTCCGCATTTCAATTCAGTCATTTAAATTTCCGCATTTCAATTCAGTCATTTAAATTTCCGCATTTCAATTCAGTCATTTAAATTTCCGCATTTCAATTCAGTCATTTAAATTTCCGCATTTCAATTCAGTCATTTAAATTTCCGCATTTCAATTCAGTCATTTAAATTTCCGCATTTCAATTCAGTCATTTAAATTTCCGCATTTCAATTCAGTCATTTAAATTTCCGCATTTCAATTCAGTCATTTAAATTTCCGCATTTCAATTCAGTCATTTAAATTTCCGCATTTCAATTCAGTCATTTAAATTTCCGCATTTCAATTCAGTCATTTAAATTTCCGCATTTCAATTCAGTCATTTAAATTTCCGCATTTCAATTCAGTCATTTAAATTTCCGCATTTCAATTCAGTCATTTAAATTTCCGCATTTCAATTCAGTCATTTAAATTTCCGCATTTCAATTCAGTCATTTAAATTTCCGCATTTCAATTCAGTCATTTAAATTTCCGCATTTCAATTCAGTCATTTAAATTTCCGCATTTCAATTCAGTCATTTAAATTTCCGCATTTCAATTCAGTCATTTAAATTTCCGCATTTCAATTCAGTCATTTAAATTTCCGCATTTCAATTCAGTCATTTAAATTTCCGCATTTCAATTCAGTCATTTAAATTTCCGCATTTCAATTCAGTCATTTAAATTTCCGCATTTCAATTCAGTCATTTAACTTTGCTTGTCTCGAACCCTAGCATCCGAATCTCAAGTCGGATTTCTATTTCTGCAAGTTTGCCGGGTTCAAACAAAAATTCGTGAGAATACCTCATTAGTATCGAGGATTCACAACGGAAACTATTCAAGCTTCTCAAACTTCTATCCAGGATCGTTCTAGCAAACACCTTTAGTGGTTGACTTTAATCTATTCTCGAAAGTTTGGGATTTCAAGTTTGAAAGTTTGAAATTTTCACGTTATACTTTGTTGATTACATCTTGATTGGGTTCTAACTTTAAGAACCTAAAGAAGAGATTGAGTGGTGTAAAAGACAAGAGTGTCGCATGATTATCTTATAAAAGTCAAAATTCGAGCGAAACACGAGTGAAGTGACATTGAACGAGTGTAAACACGTGAGGGAGAGGACGAGGTCCATTCGCATTTCAATTCAGTTATTTAGATTTTATTTTGCAATTTACCTTTTGCGTTATTTATTGAAAAAAAAAAAAAAAAGAAAAGAAAAATTCGGAATCATGAGCGAAGAGGAGAATGAGATTGATATAAAAATGTTCATGAGGGCCATACACGATCAATACGAGGCTCTTAATCGAAGGATGGAACGTTTGGAGATACCGTCACCTACCAATCCTCGTGAAAAAAAGTTTGACGACTACTATGACCATGATGAAAAACCATACCGAAAGGAAAGATACAATAGGAACGATCGAGAAGATGGAGATCTTAGTGATATCAAGATTAACATCCCAGCCTTTCAAGGGAAAAGTGATCCCGAAGCCTATTTGGAATGGGAAAGGAAAGTCGATTCTTTACTCGAGTATCGAAACTACACGGAAGAAAAAAAGGTTAGGTTGGTCACAATGGAGTTCACCGATTATGCCAGCATTTGGTGGGATCAACTAGTCAAAACTCGGAGACGAAACGGAGAAACCCCAATCCGCACATGGGAAAGTGTAAAAACAATTATGAGAAAAAGGTACGTCCCATCATATTACTATAGGGATTTGTGTCGGAAACTTCAAGGTCTTACTCAAGGATATAAAAGTGTGGAGGAGTATTATAAAGAAATGGAGATGGCCATGATAAAGGCCGATGTTAACGAGGATGGAGAAGCCACAATGGCAAGGTTTGTGGGAGGACTTAATCGAGAGATTGCCGACATAGTAGATTTACAACACTATTTGGACATGGAGGAATTACTACACAAGGCGATCAAAATCGAACGACAACTAAATGCCAAGAAAAGTGCAAAGGTAAACACAGCGTCAAATAGTTCGTGGAAACCAAATTGGAAAGGAGAGAAGCCAAACCCGAGGGAGGACCACAAAGGAAAAATCGTCGCTAATAACTTCAACCCACCTAAAGGAAAGAGCGAGGTTCCAACACTAACTCGGACTAGAGAAGTCAAGTGTTATCGATGCCAAGGAATTGGGCACATTGCATCAAATTGTCCCAATAAGCGTGCAATGGTCTTTTTAGAGAATGGTGATATAGAAAGTGTGAGTTCAAGCGATAACGAGATGCCATCACTCGAAGATTGTAGTGACGTAGACGTGGAGGAACCGGTCAAAGGAGATTTATTAGTCACAAGGAGAGCCTTAAGTGTACAAATTAAGGAGGACGACGACAAAGCCCAAAGGGAAAACATCTTTCATACTAGGTGTCATGTCAACAACAAGGTATGTAGCATGATCATCGATAGCGGAAGTTGCACAAACGTGGCTAGTACATTATTGGTCCAAAAGTTAAATTTGCAAACCAAGCGACACCCAAAGCCGTACAAATTGCAATGGTTGAGCGATTGTGGCGAAATTAAGGTAACAAGACAAGTAAACATCACATTATCAATCGGAAAGTACAAAGATGAGATTTTGTGTGACGTAGTGCCAATGCAAGCAACTCACATCCTATTGGGGAGACCATGGCAATATGATAGAACGGTTAAGCATAACGGCTACAAAAATGAGTATTCGCTTACTCAAAATGGGAGGTTGGTAATACTAAAACCATTACCACCGTGGGAAGCAAGCTTGGATCAAGAGAGGATTGCCAAAGAGATCCAAAATGACAAAAATGGCGTAGTCGAAAATTCAAGCATGAAAGAAGAGAAGAAAAAGGCGAAAAAGAAAGAGGAGACAAAAAAGCCGATAAGAGAAAAGTCATAAATAAAGAGAGCAAAAAAGACAAAGAGGAAGAAAAGAAATTGGAGGAAGGGAAAAGAAACGAGGGAGAAGAGAGAAAAAAGAGTGGACTTGTGAGGAAAGGTGAGGAGATGATTTTGTTACTCTACAAAGATGTTTATTTTTCCACTAACGAACTAACAAATTCTCTTCCCATAAGTGTTACCTCTCTTTTGCAGGAATTTGAAGACATATTTCCAGAGGAATTACCTAAAGGAGTTCCCCCACTTAGGGGAATCGAGCATCAAATCGATTTCATCCCCGGAGCGACGATCCCAAACCGACCCGCATACCGAGCAAATCCAGAGGAAACCAAGGAAATTCAAAGGCAAGTAGATGAGTTGGTAGAGAAAGGCCTAGTGAAGGAGAGTCTTAGCCCATGCTCGGTTCCGGTTATTTTGGTTCCAAAAAAGGACGGCACTTGGAGAATGTGCGTCGATTGTCGAGCGGTAAATAAAATTACGGTAAAGTATCGACACCCTATTCCTCGTCTTGATGATATGCTTGATGAACTGTATGGTGCATGTATGTTTTCCAAAATTGATTTAAAGAATGGATATTATCAAATTCGCATGAAACAAGGAGATGAATGGAAAACAGCTTTTAAAACAAAATATGGTCTTTATGAATGGTTGGTTATGCCGTTTGGACTATCTAATGCACCGAGCACGTTTATGAGATTGATGAATCATGTTTTAAGGCAATTTATTGGAAAATTTGTTGTAGTCTACTTTGATGATATTTTGGTGTATAGTAAGTCACTTGACGAACATGTTAAGCATTTGAGATCTGTATTTAGTGCTTTAAAATCGAATCTATTGTATGCTAATCTTAAAAAGTGTACCTTTTGCATGGAATCGGTAGTTTTCCTTGGTTTTGTAGTTAGCTCAAAGGGGGTATCCGTAGATGAGGAAAAGATAAGAGCAATCAAGGAATGGCCCACACCAAAGAATGCAAATGAGGTACGTAGCTTTCATGGCTTGGCTAGCTTTTATAGGAGATTTGTAAGAGACTTTAGCACTATTGCGGCACCTATGAATGAGTTAGTTAAAAAGAATATTGCATTTAACTGGACCGAAGTACATGACAAAGCGTTTAATTTGTTAAAAGAGAAACTAACTAATGCTCCCCTTCTAGTTTTACCAAATTTTGATAAAACATTTGAAATCGAATGTGACGCGTCGGGAAAGGGAATTGGAGGTGTTTTGATGCAGGAAATGAAGCCGATTGCTTACTTCAGTGAAAAGCTTAGTGGAGCGGCATTAAATTATCCAACATATGACAAGGAACTCTATGCTTTGGTAAGGACGTTACAAACATGGCAACACTACTTGTGGCCCAAGGAGTTTATTATTCATTCCGATCACGAGAGTTTGAAGCACCTAAAGTCACAAGGTAAATTGCACAAGAGGCACGCCAAGTGGATGGAATTCATCGAGACCTTTCCATATGTCATCCATTACAAAAAAGGTAAAGACAACGTAGTCGCTGATGCGTTGTCAAGGAGGTACGTTTTAATCACTTCTCTACAATCTAAATTGTTAGGATTTGAATTTATTAAGGATTTGTATGAATCAGATATAGATTTTTGTCATGTATGGAGAGATTGTGAGAAAATTGCATGTGCTGATTATTATAGACATGATGGGTATTTATTTCGAAAGGATAAACTTTGTATACCTAAATGCTCATTACGTGAATTGCTTGTTAGAGAAACACATGGTGGAGGATTAATGGGACACTTTGGAATTGACAAAACTTTGAATGTCTTGATAGAACATTTCTTTTGGCCAAAAATGAAGCATGATGTTATAACTATTTGTGAAAGATGCATTGAATGTAGGAAGGCAAAGTCAAAGATCAAACCATATGGATTGTATAGTCCTTTACCCGTGCCCGAGCACCCTTGGACGGATATTTCCATGGACTTTGTGTTAGGTTTACCAAGAACACAAGGAGGTAAGGATAGTATTTTTGTGGTTGTGGATCGATTTAGTAAAATGGCACATTTTATAGCATGTTCTAAAACTAATGATGCTACACATATAGCGGATTTATTTTTTAAAGAAATTGTGCGTTTACATGGATTACCTAGAACAATTGTTAGTGATAGGGATGTGAAGTTTCTAAGTCACTTTTGGAGAACCTTATGGAATAAGCTAGGTACAAAATTGTTGTTTTCCACCGTGGCACACCCCCAAACGGATGGACAAACCGAGGTAGTGAATCGAACTTTATCTACTTTGTTGAGAGCAATAATTTCTAAGAATTTAAAACAATGGGAAAATTGCTTGCCACATGTTGAGTTCGCTTACAATAGAGTTGTTCATTCTACTACTTCTTACTCACCATTTGAAATTGTGTATGGCTTTAACCCTCTTACACCGCTTGATTTATTACCGTTACCTTCTAATGAATTGGTTGATTTAAATGGAAAAAGAAAGGCTGAATTCGTAAGAGAATTACACTCGAAGGTTCGAGAAAACATTATACAAAAGAACGAGCACTATGCGCGACAAGCCAACAAGAGTAGAAAAGAAATCATTTTTGAACCCGGAGATTGGGTTTGGGTGCATCTACGAAAGGAGAGATTTGCGGAGCGGAGAAAGAATAAATTACAACCGCGAGGAGACGGTCCCTTCCAAGTGTTGGAACGCATCAATGACAATGCTTATAAGATTGACTTACCGAGCGACTATGGTAATGTAAGCGCTACTTTTAATGTTAGTGACTTATCTTTGTTTGATGCAGATTCGAGGACGAATCTTTTCGAAGAGGGAGGGAATGATGTAGTCAAAGGAGCAACTAAGGACAATCAAGAAGCAATAGGGAGCCAAGATCCATTGATGAATATAGGAGGACCAATGACGAGATCAAGAACGAAGAAAATAAACAAAAGACTACAAATTTTAATCAAAGACATCCAAGAAAAGGAATCATCACAAAATGTGCAACGAGCAATAATATTACTAAGTGTTGATGAAGAAGCAAGGACTGGAAAAGAAGCCCAAAACGAAGCCCAAAACGAAGTCTCAAAAATAAAGACTTCCCACATGGTCACCCAACATGGCACTACTCTAGCCCAAGAGTTTTTAACTTCAAAGTTCTTACAAGTGCCACACCATTGGGCTAGGCCCACAATCTGAATTAAACTCGAGACTCACGTTACTTAAACATAAGTTCCGCGGCCACCATCCACTTGCACCACTTTCCAATTTTCCTTCTCTTATTTTTGGAAACTTTCCTATTGTCTAATTAGGATATTTTGATTATTTCTAATTATGTTATTACCTTATTAGTTTTATCCCTTTGCCTATTTAAGGGAGGCTTGTAATAGATTTTAGGGACTTTTGAATGAATTGATTTTTATTAAGCTTTTGCTTTGAGGTGAGATCCTTATAATTCTCTTCTTGAGTTCTTGGATTAGAACTTGATCTTCTTCAAGTGTATTCTTGAAAAGATCGAACTTGATAGCTTAGGTTCAACCAACGAGTTTGGTTCGGGTCTAGCTGCTTTTTCTGATAACTTTGGTTCCATCGCTATCTATCGATTGGGGTCAAGTTCCTTCTTCTTATTCTTTTGAATCAATAAAGGCATTATTCCCTTTGAATTCCGTATTGCGTGTTGGGTCTAAGATCTCTAATATCTTAGGTTCATATCACTTTTACTTGCGGTGTGTAAACTCAATAATCATGAAATGTGCAGATCAATCGACAGTATTTATTGTTTATCGGTGAAGATCAATCCATATGGCTCATTGGTTCTTAGTTCATATTATTGAAGATAGATATCTGTATACGAGATGAAACACCTGATTCACGAGGTTCAGAAACTCAAAAAATGAACAAGAATTGGCATAAATTAACCCCAAGCGCATGAGAGAGAGAGAGAGATAATGGGTATGAAGAAGAACCTGCAGCTGCAGCTCCGACGACGTCTCCCATGGAGTCTCTAGGATGGACTTTGAGCCTGGTTTGAAAACCACCGTGGGAGGAGTAGAAGTCAGAGAGGGCAATGTCCACGCAGCTCAACGCCATCTTCGCAAACTCTGTATCTAAATCAAGCACCAAACCCACATTCACCTGCGTCGTTGTGTTCTTCGCCGTCGTCGAGAAAAACCCAGAAAGAAAAACGACCAAAAGTGAGCAGAAAACAACTGGGTTCATCTTTATCCTCTTCTCCAAGAACAAAAATCTCTTCAACTCTCACAAGTAAAACGCACGAGAGAGAGAGAGAGAGAGAGAGAGAGAGGAGTTGATGAAAGTGATACTCTTTGAAAGTGATGAGACTTGCATTTCAAGAGATGGAGAAGAGTATTATATGGATTTGGTGGAAATGACAACGTTGGCAGCAGCTCTGACCTCTGAGTTGTCTGTTGACGTTAATAAGTAATTTAATTATCTCCAATCACTGTTTATGGTGTCATGTTATTACGACCAAATCAACATTCCTTGAGTAAGACAACTTTTTTGTTAAATTTGAATGTAAATTTTCTTGTCCGTTTGACAAAATCAAAGTCATCTCATCCACAAACTATAATTTACATTGGGTTTTAATGGAGATGTGATTTAGTTTAATGGTTTAAAATTTAAATAATCATTCATATTTGTTTACGTTAATTACTTTCTTAATCTCTCTTACCAGTTGGAAATTTGTCAGCCTTTTCTTTAATTAGTTTATTTTCTTAAGCCAAGACTCAATGATAAAGTCTACTTTAATCACTAAAATAAGCAATTAAGGGCTGATTAATGTTATTCTTTTTAAAATATAGGGTAAAAATTAAAAAATAAAAAACCCTAAAACTATAGGTTTAATAATAAGCTAATCATTAAACTAAATTTTTTAGCAAACTAATTCTTAAGTTATTATTCATTAACAAACTTGTCTTTTCATTTAATCTTTTGTTAAAATTGAGGGCGCGCGTCCGGAGCAGATTTCTGGATTCAAAGTCAACGCTCGAACATGAACAAAAAGGAAAGTATCTTGGGAGCCGGAGCCGGCATTTCAGGGTTTAAAGCGAACTCCAGGAAATGGATTTTAATTTGAAAAATGCACTGGAGCGGATGACCTCTAAGAGCGAGTTGACAACCTGACATACGTCCGCTCTTATTTTCGAATGTCCGCTCTCAATTCTCACAAAAAAGAAACAGAAATGGAGAGTTTATTTACCTATAATATATTTTAAAGATTAATTTGTTAACAAAATTAGTTTAATGTCCAGTGTTTTACTATTCAAATTTGAACTAAATTGTTGTATGGGGATGCCTTCTCTATTTTACTCAATAAATAAATGTGATGTTCTTTTCGTAGGCAATATGTTTCTCCAATTCTCTCTTTTTTATGTTTTTTGTCTAATAATCTTTGTCACAGATTAATGAAAATACATTAAAAAAGTTCAACAATGAAGTAATTTTACACAAATTAATTAGACAACAATGAGTGTTTCTTCGATGAATAATTGGAAATCTTGGTCTTTTTTGTTTTTACTGAATATTTATGATCTTCTGCAAATGAAAACCCAAGTTAGAAGACTAGAGATTAAAGTGCTGGCAATTCCAAGTTTACAGATTGATCGAATCTTTGAAAGTTTCTTCGAGGAATAACGTAAAAGTAGGAGTTAGAGTTCTACCACAAACCCTCTTCCTGAAAAGTCTTCGTCTTCTTTATTCTTACTCGACAACATGGAAAAAAAAGAAGTTCCCTTAATTTTTTCTTAGACCCATTATTTATTCCGATACGAAAAAGACAATAGCTAATACAAGAAAAAGCCAAAGAAACTTCAACGAAATAGTAAAAAGAATTGACTAAACTCAAGTATAATTAATTAATATTTTAAAATAAAAATAATAATATATTTATACTCTTGCTCTATTATCTTAAAATATTGACATTAAATAATATTTTAAAATAATATAATAAGAAATTAAACTTATAATTAATTTTAAAATAAAAATTAATTAGTGAAATGTAAAAATTCAATTAAAAAGTGATTATTTAAATTTTTAAGAAATAGTCATTGAGCTGACATGTGAAATTTCAAAGGAGTCATGTTTTTCATATGAGGAATAGACTAAAACGTGGCTGTGTGACAGTTGTTGAATCATTCAAATTCTTCTATTTTATCTCTTACTTTTTACATCAATTATTAATTTATATAATTAATACTTTATCACAAATAATTAAAATTAGTAAATAATTAAATTAATTAATGATCATAGGTAAAAAGTAGAATATTAACTTAACATTACAGAAAAATATTAAAAAGAGTAGGTAATCTTTCTTCATCATTGCAAAATTTCTGTAAAACCCTAGGCTACAAATAATTTAAAAGATAATAAATAATAATAATTGTTACTGAGAAGAATTCAGTATCACTGTACTTAATTTTACATTGAAAATCATAATTAGAATAAATTAATCTATATTAATTGAAAAAAAAAATAATGTCAAGTTTACCTTATAATTGTACACTCTAATTTTACCACTTTAGATGACAATTATATGTTAGTACAATTAATGTATTCTTTTAATTATTTACACACTACGTCATGAGGTAAGATTATAGTGAATAATCACTCTTGATTAATCATTTTCAATCCTTTTGTGGCGATCTCAATACATTTTCACAAACTAATTTATGTTTTTTTTTTCTTTCAATTTTTATAATGATTAATTGTCTATAGATAATAATAATAATTATTAATTATTTTAATAGTAAAAGAAAACCAAAAAATAGTGCACACTCATAATTTTATTTTATTTTTTTCAAAGTTTTAAAATTTTTCCTTTTATTAAATTAATTTCTCAGGCATCGCTTATAAGGATGGTAATTCTTGTTGCATTTAAATTGATTGTTCTCTTTTGGTTAGTTTTAAATAAAATAAATTACCATTAAATTGTTAAAATAATTAAAGTAATTAAAACTATATTGGACAAATAGTTTTGGCTTCGACCCAAATAATTAGGAGCTCAAAAATTGATAATTAGGAGCTCAAAATTGAGTGCGCAAGATCGAGGCCTATATCAAGGTTTCATCATACCAAGCTCGGGGCCTCATTTGGGCTGCATTTTAACGGGCCGGCTTGGTCTAACGACGAGACTGACACTACGATCGGGCCACTCTGCGGGGGAAAATAGCTTGGAAGGGAGAAATAAAAAATGAGAAATAAACGGGAATGATACTATGTTTATTTTCTTAAAATACTCGTATCAAATAATTATTGGTGCAATTAAGGTGTAATTAATATAATAAATTATAAATAGTTAATTTATTATATTAATTATTCAAAATATTATTTGACACGTTAAAAATATTTTAAGAGAGTAGAATAAAAAAAAAATAGATTGAAAAATATCCTCAAGCCTAACAATAATTTAATAATTTAAAATATAAGAATTTAAGACTAGTGCGCATAAGAATAAGAATTTAAGCAAATATTATTTCACAACGTATATTATTTTTCGCCATAAATGTAGCTGCTCGTATAAGGAACGTCGAAAGTAGAACGATCAGGAACATGCGCCAAACGCCATCGACAATGAGACTCAACGTTGTCTTCTCGACGAACAACGGGATGAGCTACCATAGAATGCCTGCTTCATTTCACATGATATTAGGAGAGGGAGAGAGAGAGGGAGGGAGGGAGGGAGACTTACTGTTATCTCCATGAAAGAGTTTTCGACAAAAGCGGCGTCAACGCCGCCATGATCACTTCCAGCACTAAGAAGTACTTCCAGGTCGTCACCCGAATCAAAAGTTTTAAGCTGTTCTTCAACAAAATTCATCGAAATCAGCAACCCTTTAACAAAAGAGCTATCTTTCTGGTACCCAACACTCCTCTTATTCTGGGTAAGATAATCAATACTTTTGATCGAGGGTTCATAATTTTCCATGAGCCGAGTTATTTTGGCAGTGTAACTTTGAGAAAATGCAAGCACCGCAAACAACCAAACGACTTGAAGAAGGCTTGTCCATTTGTTGACTCTTATATCCCCTGTCAAACTCCATTGATTTGTATGAAAAATTAAATAAATAAATAAATAAAGAAAAAGAAAAAGGACAAAGAGAACTTAGTAGGCAAATCAAATATTGCAACTTATGTTTTAGCACAAGCAATAGATCGTTCTCGGATATCCAATTGCTAATCACCGAAGGTTCACCAGATTTCAAGCAGAATATTCACGTGAAAAGTAACTCCAAAAATCACAAAAATTTGGCAAGCTTACTTAAGATGTTGAGAACAATCTCTGAAATTTTCAGAGAAAAATATACAGAATTGATGAAGTTATAGATAAAACACCAAAATTGGTCGGAGAAAGCGATAAAGGTGGCGCCTCTCAGGTGGGGCGACTTACATTGAAGAAGCACTCCAAAATCTGTATGATGAGAGTTTTTGCAATTTTATGAGGATGACTACTATCAACTAAGAGAGTAGAGAAGGCAGCAATAGTAAGGATTTTTCACAAAACTCACAAGATTGAAAAATGATTTGTGTATAACAAACACTGGTGATAGCCGCGGGCGATTGAGACTTTAGGGTTTTGAAAGCATAAGCTTCAATAATAATAATTTTAATTCAACTAATGACAATTAGTTCTGAAGAGGAATTAAAAACCTCATTACCAAAACACAAATTAGGTTCAAACGATAAGAGAGAGAAAAGAAAGGTTTAGAAAATAAGAAAATTACTTCGGTCGTGGGAACCCTAGCCGCATGTTACGGTCCTACTTCTCAAGAGGGCTAACAAGACCGTATGGTACCCATTTTCACAATTACAATGGGTTGGCCTACTAGCGTGCCAACGGCACCGAGGGCCCACTTCGTTAGATCGGCTTCTTGTCTAACGAGTAAGCAACGAGGGAACGAAATTATCTGAAAAGAGCGTCATTGAGTATAGTGAGCATAAAGAGTGTGTAAAAACTTGTTTATTGATTGGCAGCAAATTACATTGGTAGGTGGGGGGTCTATGTGCTATCATGTCTCTCCTCCATAAAGAGCAATCCGGACCATCTTCACTATAGCAAGAGTATACATGTTAGGTTCAAACGATAAGAGAGAGAAAAGAAAGGTTTAGAAAATAAGAAAATTACTTCGGTCGTGGGAACCCTAGCCGCATGTTACGGTCCTACTTCTCAAGAGGGCTAACAAGACCGTATGGCACCCATTTTCACAATTACAATGGGTCGGCCTACTAGCGTGCCAACGGCACCGAGAGTCCACTTCGTTAGATCGGCTTCTTGTCTAACGAGTAAGCAACGAGGGAAGGAAATTATCTGAAAAGAGCGTCATTGAGTATAGTGAGCATAAAGAGTGTGTAAAAACTTGTTTATTGATTGGCAGCAAATTACATTGGTAGGTGGGGGGTCTATAAGCTATCATGTCTCTCCCCCATAAAGAGCAATCCGGACCATCTTCACTATAGCAAGAGTATACATGTTAGGTTCAAACGATAAGAGAGAGAAAAGAAAGGTTTAGAAAATAAGAAAATTACTTCGGTCGTGGGAACCCTAGCCGCATGTTACGGTCCTACTTCTCAAGAGGGCTAACAAGACCGTATGGTACCCATTTTCACAATTACAATGGGTCAGCCTACTAGCGTGCCAACGGCACCGAGGGCCACTTCGTTAGATCGGCTTCTTGTCTAACGAGTAAGCAACGAGGGAACGAATTATCTGAAAAGAGCGTCATTGAGTGCTATCATGTCTCTCCTCCATAAAGAGCAATCCGGACCATCTTCACTATAGCAAGAGTATACATGTTAGGTTCAAACGATTAAGAGAGAGAAAGAAAGGTTTAGAAAATAAGAAATTACTTCGGTCGTGGGAACCCTAGCCGCATGTTACGGTCCTACTTCTCAAGAGGGCTAACAAGACCGTATGGTACCCATTTTCACAATTACAATGGGTCGGCCTACTAGCGTGCCAACGGCACCGAGAGTCCACTTCGTTAGATCGGCTTCTTGTCTAACGAGTAAGCAACGAGGGAAGGAAATTATCTGAAAAGAGCGTCATTGAGTATAGTGAGCATAAAGAGTGTGTAAAAACTTGTTTATTGATTGGCAGCAAATTACATTGGTAGGTGGGGGGTCTATGTGCTATCATGTCTCTCCCCCATAAAGAGCAATCCGGACCATCTTCACTATAGCAAGAGTATACATGTTATAGTGGCGATGAGTAACTTTCTAGAAATAGAAAGAAAATACTGAATTACTTAAAAAATGAAATAAATCTACCTAACAGCATAGGCGGCCATAGACAACATGTCGTGGACAAATCCGAACCTTGAAATTCTCCCCTATTTGAACTGTTGACGTCTTCGTCAACTCTGCTTTCGTTTGAATTCTTCGATCTTCTGTGATGAGTCCTTCAAATCTTTTGCTTTTTCCCAAGATACTTTGTCATCTCCTAGTCCTTTTCACCTAACGAGATATTCCTGGTACTTTTGTCGGCCTATTCTGACGCTTCGATCTGCAAGGACTTCTTCAACTTATTTCTTCTTTTGGTTGCTAATGAAGATATTTGGTCTAGAGATGTCATTCTTTTCCTTGTCCTCATCGTCTGGATGATAAGGCTTTAAGTTGCTGACATTGATTACTGAGTGGATTTTGAGCCATGATGGAAGATTAACTCTGTAGGACGTTCTCCCAACCTTCTCGATGACTTTGATAGGGCCTTCATATTTTATGACAAGTCGTTTGTCTTTATTCCCCCTCAAGCAAAGTTGTTCGGGCAACAACTTAACCAGTACAAAGTCACCAGCCTTGAACTCCATTGGCCGCCGTTTCTTATCTGTCCACTTCTTCATATGCTTAGAGGCTCACTCCAGGTAAACACGAGCTTTTTCTGTATTGTGCTTTCATTACTTAGAGAAGTTGTAAGCTTTCGGACTCTTTCCAGAATATGGCTGCTCTAAGGTGTGGGGCATGATTGGCTGTCTCCCGCAAACCGCTTCAAACGGGCTCCTTCCTGTTGAAGAGCTCTTTTGACAGTTAAAATAAAATTGTGCCACATCGAGTAGACTTGGCCAATTCTTCTGATTAGTATTGATGAAGTGTCGCAGATATTCTTCGAGTAAGCTGTTGAAGCGTTTCGTCTGACCATCTGTTTGGGGGTGGTAGCTGGAAGAGATATTCAAGCTTGATCCAAGTAGCTGGAACAGTTCTATCCAAAAGGATCTAGTGAATCGAGGATCTCTATTACTGACAATGCTTTGAGGAATCCCCTGTTAGGATTAGACACCCTAATCCACCTGTAACAAACGATCGAGAAACAAAAAAAAATGAGAAAATAATGGACACCGAATTTTACGTGGAAACTCTAGAAGGAAAAAAACAACGGGCAGAGGAGAGAATCACTAATATCAAATTTGGTACAATGAGTTTTGCGACTCAAGCATCAATATATAGAGAAAACGTAAAACCCTAATATTGATATACGGGTCCGACCCGGCCCAACTAGAATTCGGGTCACACCAAATTCTAAAAATCTCCAACTTGACACGAATTCCACATGAGAGATCCAACGAGCTACTCAGCCCAACCCAAAGCAAATTTAGAACACTGAACTCTAACAATCTCCACCTTCAAGGAAATTCCGGTGCAAGAAAACAAATCTGCAAAAATCCATTAAAAATAAGTTCATCTACCACAAAGGCCCCAGATGGTCAAACTCAGCATCCAATACCGTTCAAGTTTAAGCCCCGCTTAAACTTGAGATACTTACTTGAGAAGAAATTGCATCTCCTCCTCCATGGTATCACTAAACTATCAAGGTTGTCGCAACGAACTGCATCTGAACATGTTAAATACTCCACAAAGAAATCGTTACCCTCAAACACATTCAATGCATAACCCACAGTTTCATCATATCGTCCCGGAGTTTTAACCTTCCACATGGTTCTGCCTTAGACGATATCATTCTGACATGAAACTGAAACTTGTGACTGAACATTTGTAATAGGCTGACTCACCGTCTCTAATGTACCCTCAGATCCCAACCTGAATTTCACCTGAGAACATGATTTCTTTCGAGTCTTCTCAACCTTTCTCTTATAAGGTGAATTCACAAACTTTCTAGCCTTATTACCCACCACATTGACTGTGGAATCCGCAATCTTTGCGTACGTCACATATAATAAGGAGCATTTTTCTCCTCTCGCCACGATCAATTAACCTTTGGTAAGCTTCCATTTTCCATCATGAAATATGCTTGTCAGTCGAGACCAAATTCTTGCGGATGTCGGGGATGTGTTTCACACCTCTCAAAACCAAGGTGTTACCGATGTTGGTCTCCAAACGCACATCTCTCATACCCATGGCTTTTGCAATGTCATCATTTCTCATCCTCACACTTCCAAAGTCACTCGAAGTGTAAGACGTAAAGAAATCTCTCCGCGAAGTGACATGTATTGAAGCGCCACTACCAACTCGTATCTTGGCAAGCAAAATTTACGACATTCTCGTCGTACACACTAAAGAACTCCTTGGTGGCTGTGGATACCTCCTCGCCTGTGTCACCCTCTTCGGACATCTTTTCTTTTTCTTTGGCATTCGGATTCTCCCGAATAAGCTTTTAACAAAATCTCTTTGTGTTCTTTTTTGCTACAATAATAACACTCAAAGTTGGCGTGTTTTCCAGACTTGCTCTGACTTCGATTTCTATTACTTGGACCTTTACTTTGACTCCTGCCCCTATTTTCAACATTCAGAGCTGAGCGTTTCGATGTTTCACTAGAATCAATCTTACAAACCTCCTCGATAAGAATACGATCCCTCACATCGATGAATACCAATTTCGTGCTTCCAGCTGAGTTACTAACTGCTGCCCTCATAGGCTCCCAGCTATTCGGTAGAGACACCAACAAAATTAAGGCACGAACCTCATCCCCAAAATCAATTTCCACATATAGCAATTGATTCACAATCGTATTGAATTCATTCAGATGCGCTGTGACAGAATTACCATCAATTATTTTCAGATTAAAAAGCTTCTTTATAAGAAATATCTTATTATTCACGGAGGGTTTCTCGTACATATCAGACAAAGCCTTCATCAGACTCGCGGTGGTCTTCTCCTTCGCCACGTTATGATCAACACTTTTGGCTAGCGTCAGTCGGACGACTCCCAAAACCTATCTATCAAGAAGATTTCATTCATCGTCTTCCATCTTCTCTGGTTTCGCACTCAATGGAAGATGAAGTTTTTTTCTATACAAGTAATCCTCGATTTGCATTCTCCAGAACGCAAAATCTGTCCCATTGAATTTTCCAATACCGTGTCATGTGCTATCCTCACCCGCCATCGTTATAAAAACTACTTCCTGGCCTTAACTCTCCACCCAAATAATCAATTCAAGTCCGCCCAAATTGATTTCAGAATTTCCAATCACAAAATCCCAAATATTCAAAATCACCACCAAGTTCAGAATCTAAAAATTCACAAAAATATACTGAACCACTTCCAATAGATTAAATCACAAATTTCACTACTGTTAGAGCAGAATAGATCTAGTCGGAGACTACACAATCGAAGCAAGCTGGTCGGCCGACTGATTGGGTTAAAGGTGGACTGCTGCTCGTAGGTTGCTGCTGTTTCGAGCGACTGGAGCAGCGTCGGCAGCGGGGGGTTCGTCTGTTGTTCTTAGTGTGTTCTGAACGGAGAGCAGGCGACGTCTTTTCTGTTCAGCCTGTGTCAACTTCTTTGGTGTTTGATAGATCAAAGGGCTACGTCGTCGGTTTGCAGAACAACTGCGAGCAGCGTTCTCTGTTCTTCGTTGTTGCTCCTCTGTCGTTTTCTTCGATCGATGCTTCTCTTCTCTCTCAGTTCTTCTTCGCAGTTTCGCTTGGGCGGCTCGGGTAGAACAGAACAGAAGCTTCTCTGTTCTTCTTCACTGTCGAAGATGACAAAACCAAAAAAGCAAAAACTTTGCCTTTCACCTTTTGTTTTTTGTTTGTTTTATTTCCTCCAACAATTTCTTTTTCCTCCAAAATTACAATTTTAATTTCCGAAATTGCAAACTCCGAATTGTTCGATATCTTCAAAAAATCAAACCCTAATTTTCAAAAACTGATTCAACCTGAAGCTCTGATACCAGTTGTTAGGATTAGACGCCCTAATTCACCTGTAACAAACGATCGAGAAACCGAAAAAGAAAACGAGAAAATAATGGACACCGAATTTTACGTGGAAACCCTGGAAGGAAAAAAGCCACGGGAAGATGAGAGAATCACTAATATCAAATTCGGTACAATGAGTTTTGCGACCCAAGTATCAATATATAGAGAAAAAGTAAAACCCTAATATTGATATACGGGCCCAACCCAGCCCAACTAGAATTCGGGTCACACCAAATTCTAACATCCCCCATAACTTCACTATATGCTTGAAAAAGAGTTGAGCGATTGTCTCTGCAGGACAGTGTTTCGGACCAGCAATGAACGTGGCATACTTAGAAACCGATCGACGACCGCCAATATTGCTTCAAAGTCGTTGACAGATGTCAAGTTTGTGATGAAGTCCAAGGAAACGCTCTTCCAAGGTGTTTCTGGTACCGGTAGAGATTCCAGTAGGCCTGCAATCTTGTTCCTTTCTACCTTATCTTGTTGGCACACCAAACATGTTTTGGTGTACTGCATAACATCCCCCTTCATTTAGTGCTAGTAGTATCCTTTTTTCAAGAGGGCATAAGTTTGCTGCCAGCCTGCATGACCGGCCCACAAAGTATCGTGGCATTCTCGCAGAAGAGTATGTTGTAAGTTATTGCTTCGAGGAACATACAAACGGCTTCCTTTGGTGAAGAGCAAGTCGTTTTCAATCCAGAATTGCCGAGTCTTTCCTTCTTTCACTGCATTACAGCCTGAGCTACGGGGTCGTCTTGTAAACTATCTCGGATGCAATCTTTCAAGGATCCATTAACTTTACTTGCTTGAAGTTGAGATAGATAACATAGACTAGCGCACTCTGCTTTCCGACTCAAAGCATCAGCCACTTTATTGCTCTGACCTGATTTGTATTCGAAGTGAAAATCGAATTCTGAAATTAATTCGTGTCAACGTGCCTGCTTGGCTGAGAGTTTTGGTTGTTCAAAGAAATGACAAATTGAATTGTTATCTGTCTTTACGATGAACTTCGATCCAAGCAGATACTGTCTCCACACGCGCAGACAATGTACTACAGCCAACATTTCCTTCTCGGAAGCAATGTATTTTCTTTCTGCTTCTTTCAACTTACGACTTTCGAAGGCGATAGGATGGTCGTTCTGCATCAGGACTACCCCTAGACCAAAATATGAGGCATCAGTCTTTACTTCAAATGGCTGAGTGACATCGGCTAGTGCGAGCACAAGCTCCTGTATCATAGCTTCTTTCAGATTAGTGAAGGATGTTTGCCATTCTGAGTTCCACTTCTAAGAAACTCATTTCTTTAAGAGTTCTGTTAGGGGTGGGGCTCTCTTCGAGAATCCTTTTCGTCTATAATAATTAGCAAGTCTAAGGAAGGAACGTAGTTTGGTGACAGATGTCGGGGTCCTCCAATCTTTGATCGTTCTTATCTTATCAACGTTCATTCAAAGACGACCTTGTTCAATGATATGGCCAAGGAATTTGATGCTCTTCTAAGCAAAAGAGCATTTCTCTTTCTTTACATATAGTTGTTTTTCCTTTAGTTTTTCGAGAACTACGCGGAGATGAGCTTTGTGTTCCTCGAGGGTCTCGCTGTAGACAACGATGTCGTCAAGGTACACCAATACAAACTTGTCAAGGTATTCATGGAATACTTGATTCATGAGGGTGCAGAAGGTTGCAAGGGCGTTTGTGAGCCCAAATGGCATTACCAAGAATTCGAAGGCTCCATACATTGTTACACATGTTGTCTTGGATTCGTCGCCTTCTGCAATCCTTACTTGGTAATAGCCAAAGCGCATATCCAGCTTGGTGAAGTACTTGGCCCTATATAATTGATCAAAAAGATCAGTGATGAGCGGAATGGGATACTTGTTGCGTACCGTGGCTTTGTTGAGTGCATGGTAATCTATACACATCTGCAAACTTCTATCCTTTTTCTTTTGGAACAACACAGGTGCTCCAAAAGGTGTTTTAGCAGGTCTGATGAATCCGGCCTCAAGTAGCTCGTCTAATTGCTTCCTTAATTCTGCTAGTTCTGGCGGAGCCATTCTATATGGGGCCTTTGCAGGAGGTTTAGATCCTGGGCTGAGTTCAATCTAATGATCGATGTCCCTTCGTGGAGGTAATGTCTTGGCTAAGCAATCAAGCATGGTACTCCTGAGCTCGTCCAAGACTTTTGAAATCTCAGGGTGTATTATTTCTTCTTTTTTTTTTGCTTATCTCCAACAGAACAATTATATAAGTTGGATCATCGTGCTTCAGCCCTTTCTTGAATTGCATAACAGAAATCATCTTTATGTTGATAGCACTTGGTTGTTTAACAAGCGCAAGAACAACAGTTAGGTTGTTACTTGTGATTACTAAACATTTCGCTGAGGGTATTGGGATGACTTTATGTTCTATCAAGAACTCCATCCCCAAGATAGTACAAAGTCATCCATCTGTGCTACGACGAAGTCAATGAGTCCCGTCCATGAGCTGAGTTTCAACTGGACTTTCCTTACAATTCCGAGTACCGGTATCGCTTTTGCGTTTACTGTTTTCATCCTCCTATCATTCTTTTCTAGCTTTAAACCAAGACGGTGACCTTCCTTCTCCGTAATGAAGTTGTGAGTAGCTCCCGAGTCTATCATCGTACTTTTAATAGATCTATTATTGATGAATGACTCCACATACAGGAGACCTTTATCTGGGATCTTCTTTAGTTCTTCCATCTATTGTTATACAGCTGACAAGAAAGTCATAGTCCCAACTTTAGCAAGCTTAGTGGATTCTTCTTCAACTACTTCCTTAACTGAGTTTTCATCCTGAATCAAAGCTTGTAAGGCAGTTAAGGCCGATCTGTGCAGGCACTCAGCTATTTGATGGGGTCCCTTGCACAGAAAACATGACATAGGCCTATTTGTTGGTCGTTGGTTGCTAGCACTTTTTGATACTTTGTAGCCTTCTCTTGGGACAAATGGTTTCTTTTCAACAGTTCATGTGTTCAGTTTCAGGAACTTGATGGCGTTTGAGCTGCTGGGAGTGTTCTTCTGTGTCCCAGGGTTTTTGATGTTATAATCGAACAATTGCTCTGCTGCTGCAAGTGTACTTGAAAGGCTTTGCACCATTTGTTCATATAATTTTGATCTAGCCCACGGTTTGAGACCTTCGATGAAAGTGAAGATCTTATATTTTTCTGACATATCTCTAATATTCAACATGAGTCCAAAAAAATGTTTGACATATTTGCGAATACTTGCAGTCTACTTTAGTTCTTGAAGTAGTCTATGGGCGTTGAACTCAACGTTGTCTGGGAAGAATTAATCTTTCTGTTGCCTTTTTAGTTCTTCCCAAGTATCAATCACACATTCACCAATACTAATATCATGGTATTTTGATCTCCACCAAAGTTTTGCATCACCAGTAAGATGCATTGTGGCCAAGGTCACTTTCGATTCATCATCCGTTTTAGTGGCCTTAAAATATTGTTCCATGTCGAAGATAAAATTCTCTATTTCTTTTGCATCGCGGGCTCCCCCAAAGGGTTTTGGTTCTGGGATTTTCACTCGACTAAACTCAATAGCAGTAGTAGTCCGAGTTTGACTCCTCATGGCTCTCATAGTAAGGTTCAGTTTAATGTAGATCTCGGTAGTCTCAGCCCTAAGAGAATCAAACATTGTTCTGAAGTCCTTAGTTACTTGAGAAACAGTTTCTGACAATCGGGTATGAGCGAGCCCGATCTCCTCGACGCACTCCAAGACCCCGATTATTGCACTTGTTGAACTTTCCCCCGTGTCAACTCCTTTTCCCTTTTCTTGTCGGGATTCGAGGGTCTCTACCCGATCCACCAACTCTGGAATCGGTATGGCGTCTATTCTGTTGTGAATAGCCGCTATTTCAGCAGGAAATTCAGACATTTCCTTCATTCGTTCCTCTATGAATCGAATGTTATCCGGTATGTCTTGCAGATACCGTAGTTCTTCTTCTAACTCGACAAGGCGTTCGAGTTGATCTGATGGTGAACTCGACCTTTCCATCGAATTTTTCTTCGGCATAATTTCTCACGATTTTGAGCCAACTTGGCTCTGATACCAACTGTTACGGTTCTACTTCTCAAGAGGGCTAACAAGACCATACGTCACCCACTATCACAATTACAATGGGTCAGGCTACGAGCGTGCCAACAACACTAAGGGCCCACTTCATTAGATCGGCTTCTTGTCTAATGAGTAAGCAACGAGGGAACGAAATTATCTGAAAAGAGCATCATTGAGTATAGTGAGCATAACGAGAGAGTGTAAAAAGTTTGTTCATTGATTGACAGTAAATTATATTGGTAGGTAGGGGGTCTATGTGCTATCATGCCTCTCCCCCTAAAGAGTAATCCGGATCATCTCCTCTATAGCAGGAGTATACATGCTATAGTGGTGAGGAGTCACTTTCTAGAAATAGAAAGAAAATAGATACAACTGAATTACTTAAAAAATGAAATAAATCTACTTAACAGCATGGGCGGCCATAGACAACATGTTTTTGAAAAACCAAGACCTTGACACCGCGCACGCACGGTCTCATGATGCTATTCCACTTTTACCCTCCCGCATGGATGCAACCATGTATTTTCATCCAATCACATTTCTCCTCTTGCATGCAGCCATGCAATCCTTTATTTTACGTGAGCTACTAACAAAACTAAGAAGGTTACGTAATTTGATTTAAGGAAAACAAATTCATCTTTTCATAAATATTGTGGGCACGAGTCTCTCTGTAATTGGCCTCGTTGACCAAGAAATGGTGTCCAATTTACGCGATCCAGTCCATTCTAGAATCCTTGAGATGTCAGCTACATTCTTCATAAAGCACACTTGTTGTAATAACGTCAGCAAAGCAGTTAAATATGTTAATTAATACTCAGAGGTCTGTTTCACAGTAGTTTTTATGAAAAATCCAATAATCCTTGAACGTGTGCTTAATTTTCCATTTATGCCTCAAGACCTTGAAAAATGTCATGTTGTAATAAGGGTGAGCAGGATCGAACCACGGACTAAGAACCAGACCGGACCACCGGTTTCGGTCCCACCTCCCAGGACCACGGTCCGGTCCTCGATCCTCACGTCCCAAGACCACCAGTTCTCGGTCCGGTCCTCGGTCCATGGCCCAAATTCCCAAAATATCAGGACCGGACAGAGGTTAAAAAAACACTATATTTTTTAAGAAAAAAATCCCTCATCTTCACTCTTCAGTCCTACCCTACCCAATTTCCAGAATCCCGAGTCCTCGACGCCGAGTTGCCAAGTGCGAACACCCGACCCGCGACCGCGACCACGACCCTGATTCCCGACGTTCCTGCTCGGCTGCTGCTCCCGACCTCAAAGGCGAACCCCCGACCCTGACCCTAACCCTCGCCTGTCTTCTGCTGGTGTTGCTTCGCGTTCGCCTCGCTTCTGCTTTTCTGGTATTTGAGTTTCCTTTTGGTGCTGTAAAATTTACAGCGACCGTCGATCAAATATTTACAGTGTAAATGTTAGGTATTTTTTAGCAAAGGAGCGGTATTTTTTCTTTTTGGTACTTTTTTCCCTAGCGGATATGGTGTAAGTTTTACAACGTCAAAATCGTCGGATTTCAACTTGTGTGTTTGATCTGTTGCAAATTTTATGGACTACCAATATCTAGAAGAAGTTGGAGATTTTTTTTATGTTTAAAAAAAAAGTGGGAGGAACCGAGACCAGACCAAATTTTCGATCCGGTCCCAGTTCGGTCTCGGTCCCTCTCAGGGCCGGTTTTTCTCCTCAGAAAAAAAATCTCAAGGACTCGGTCCGGTCTCAGTTCGGGCTCGGGACCGGACCGAACCGGCTCATGACCAACCTTATGTTGTAACTGAATGCTGAATTGAAGATATTGATTTCTTTAAAGCATGTTTCTCCATGAAGAACTACAGAATAAATACTAGAAAATCAGTTAGAGAATTTCCACGAGATTATTCTTGATGAGAGACGGATCTAGGGCACATCAACTTACTATGTCCAGAAAAAGTGGAGTAGGATAACCACAAAGTGGTTCCAATCTGATGCAAAACAGGCCCTCTGAAGTGTTCATTGTTTGTATGTTCAGTAACCCATATTCCAAAAGGTAACAAAATAGGCAAACTGTAGATCATAATCAAAAGCTGCCATGAAAAAGGCCTTAAAAAAATCTTCAATCCTTTGAAGTTATCATCTCTGATTGACAAAACCGATTCGAAGTCCATAGTTGCAGATCCGTTGAATATTACGCTAACATTAGCTCCCATGGCGGAGGAAAACCCACCCTCAGAGTTCTGCGCGGCAAAACCCAACATAAACTACTTGATTCCCAGCCATTTTTTTTCAAAAACCCTCAAAAGTTTGGATAATTTTATTAATAAATAAAAAAAAAGCCAAAAGAAGAAACTATATTAACCTAACCTTATCGGTCCCTGTGCTTGAATGAAGAACCGCATACAATTCTGGTTGGCCCTTCGCCATTAAAATCTCAAGGAAAAGAAAGAAGAAGCAGAGAACAAAAGCGGCTGCGTTTGATTCTGGTTTCTTCGTGTTGTAGCTGATCTATATACCTTCTGGAACAGACTTCTTACTGCTATGAAATCGTTGCTGATAAGCTTTACGTTCAAATGGCCCAAAGAAAATGAAGAACAAGAGACGATTTAATACAAAGTCAGCTGTTGACATTACCTGTAGTTTCCCTTCATCTTCCTTGCAATTTCCGGAATCTACTTGATGCCGACATAGTTTGAGAGTTCAAAATCTGATTAGACTTTGTTTGAATGATTAGAATTAGTTACAGATTACTACATGAACTCGATGATGAACCACTGTAACGTTCTAGTATATACTAGTGGGAACATACAATTTCACATCACTTGAAAAAATAAAGAGTGAATGACTTATAAGTAAAATTATCATAATTACATATTATAATACGTTTTGGTTAACCTCAAAAATAAATTTGTGCGACTTCCTGCCCAAAGCGAACTATACTACTTTAGATGGCTAATAGACTCGGCATAGATTGAGTCAAAAGTATCTGATTAATCCAAAAATGTGCTGTGCATGAGTTGAATATAAACGATAAATTGACGATAATGTTTTAATTGTAGTTGGCATAATCATAGAAGTTTAATTTATAAAAAAAATAATAATAATTTACAATAAATTTAATCTATAAATGACCGCAATCTAGGTTGATATCCAAGGAAATATGTCGAATAAATAGAGGAAGAAAATCCTAGTATTAATGTGTCTAAGAAATTATTCTATATTAAAAAATTTATTCATTTGTCAAATAATAATTAATACAATTAATATAATAAATTATTTATTTATAATTATAATTAATTACATTAATTGTCACGGAATATAACTTTACTAATCTATTAATTAATAAATGCAATTTTATTATTATTATTTTTATCCACCAATTCTTGCGATAAGAAGAAGCCACGTCGGCATATTTTCGAGCTTTCTTCGTTTCTTTCGCTTGAAACGAACGGCGTTTCTCCGTCCCGACGAGTCGTCGAAGAGCGGGGAGAAAAATCTGTTCGAATTAGCGTGATGGATTTTGCTTCTTTTTCAGGCTGTTCTTCGCCGATCAGTGGATGCAATACTGATTTCGCTCGGTTCCGATGGATCGGAAAGAGGAGTCGTCGATTCCCCTATATGTACTGGCGTCTGTTCTGAAGAGTCCAACGAAAATGGCGTGTGGGGGTAATTTAGGGTTTGCAGGTTGGGAGTCGTTAGCTGCCATAGTCGCGACATCATTGCCAGGAAGATCACTTCCGTCGGCAAATGTCTTTTTGTCGGAAAAGTTCTGTCTTCTTGATCGAAGATTCTCAGCACGTCACGAGTAGTTTTCCAAACGGAGTCAGTTGATTTGATTTGTTGGAGCTTCTTCTTCTCCTTCAGGAAAAACATGATGAAGAATGCGATCAGAGCCACAATTGAAGCGGCACCTGACACCAGAAATAAGCCCCAAAAGTTGCCGAGGCTGAGACTGGTGGAAGTAATCTCAGTACTGGTACTTGGACAACTCGTTAATTTCCCGAACCATTTGCTGTTTATTTTGTTCATCTGTTCTCCTTCTGTCACGTTCAAGATCGCCCTTGAAATATCAGCGACTATTGGAGATCCTTTTGGAAACACCTTCAGAATCAAATTGCCCAAACTTTTTCAAAGAGAGAGATAGAGATAAGAGAGAAAAGGAGAGAGGAGTTCTGGCTTACAAATCCAAATCCATCAATTTTAAAGGAAGGTTCTTCCATGGTGTATTTGGAGCAGTACTTGGAGAGGAAAAGCTTCATGTACGGAATTTCGTCGAAAGCTGCAGAGATTCCGCCATTTCCGCGACCTTTGATGAAGAGGTCATTTAATTCTTCTGGAGAACGATAGGTAATAAGCCTAGACTCGTCTAGCTTCAATGATTTCAAGAATCCAGGAACAAAAGAACCGACTTGATAGCCAACACGGTCTCCGCTCTTCAAAAGCTCATAGAAATCAGTAATGGTGGGTTGAAGCTGTTGAACTGTCAAAAGCGAAGTCAAACTGGCAGTGTAACTCTGAGTAAGAATGAGAACGACGAAGAACCATATCACCACCACTATCCTTGCCAAATTACTATACACCATCTCCTCTGCAATTAAAGTCAAAGAGTCAAATCCAGGATTTAAGAGAGGGTGAAACAAGATCAGTAACTTACTTGGTGCAAAAACCATGGTGGAGAAGGAGAACCAGAGGCTTGTTCCGATCTGACGAATTGGAGGTCCTCTGAAATCCTCATTTATTCTGTGTTCGAGAATCCAAACGACAAAACCGATAAAAACAAAGAAACAGCCGCTTGTTAGCCAAAGATCCCAAGTTAAAGGCTTTAAGAAAACCCAGGCGTTTCTTCTGTTGTTGTCTTCAATTGGAACCACCATTGATACACCTGACTCTGTGTATGGCAATGTGAAGTCTACGTACAACGATCTGTTTGCCACGATTGTCGTGTCTCCAACAACAGCATCGAAGGTCTGTCAAATATAAATCATAGCCTGAATCAATATTTTCAAATGATAGATAGCTGGTAGAGAAGATGGTAGAAAGGAAAGAAGTTTATGAACTTCCCACCCCTGTGTTAACTTGGTAGACTAAATCATCATAAGTTCCAGCCATTTCGTTAGTGGGTTTTGCGAAGGGAATGAATTCCGGAACTATGGCGTATGGCAATTCTTCCAGAACGGCCATGAATACGTCTATGCAATAGCCGGTGACCTCCGTTGTGTTGGTGACAGAATCAAATTTGACGGTCACAAATTCACTAAACCCATCCTTTACAGGTACCCCAACTCTCAATTTCTTCCCATTGGTTGGAACTTCCCATCCCTTAGGAGCTGACGTGGATTCTCCAGGCCATATGATTGGTCCTAGACTATCCGCAGAAGTAGAATACGAGGTTTTCCAAGTTAAATTTAATGTCTTTGTCAATCCTTTCTGAGGTGTCCAAAATCCTACTACTCTTCCTCCTCTACCGTTTATGTTCACTATCTCGAAAGTTGGCGACTGTAATTGTTCATTGACGAGGCTAAACTCCCCACTGAGTCCTTTAAAGGTAGTATTGGCCAATGCATCTCGAATTTCCCGACCCTTTGGAGACACCCCAATATTTTCAAGATCTGTGTCGTTAATGGAACTATTTGCTTTTTGGTAACCAAGATTTCCAGCTTGTACTTCTTCAACCGCCATTGCTAGTGCCCAAGCAGTGTCATATCCCCACAGGCCAAACACGTTTAGTTGAGGGTTGTCTATGGTCGGATTGTCTTGCTGGAACTTCCTTCTCCATCGAACTGAAAAATTATCGAGTTCAATCGAAGCTGGAACATAAGTCCTCACTCCTAGAACTCCTTGCATTGAGTCCAACAGCGAAGGACTAATCGACGGTAGGATATTAGTGACGGCATCTGTTATGATCCAAACATAGCCTTTACTCATCATTCCAATCTCTTTAGCTCTTGTAAAAAGCCTGGAGGAAAGATTAGCCGCCATATGGACAACGAAGACTCTAGTCTCCATTGATGTCAGCTTGTAAAGTTCCATAGCAATTCTATCATCAGAAGCTGATTGAGGGATGACACTTCTGTAGGGGATTCGAGCATCGACTTCTTGCAAAGCATCGGCCAAGTAGGGTATCCATCCTTCTCCGAAATTATTGTCTTCGTAGATGGGTACTACCATTCGCCATCCAAAAGCTTGAACGATGGCACTAATGGCTTTTACTTGTGAGGAGTCGTTGTGGGTGATTCGAAAGAAATAAGGACTCTGTAGAGAGGTGAGTGATGGGCTTGTTGCAGTGAATGAAATGATGGGGACTTGAGCTCTCTCTCCCAGTCCGATTATGAAGTTGGCCTCCATTGAATAAAGTGGTCCTATAATTGCTTGCACTTCCAAATTCTTCATCAAATTCAGAGCTGTTTTGGCAGCAAAAGAAAACATATTATCTTTGATTTAAAGCTTCCGCTGGTAGAAAAGAAAACTTCCCAGAGAGACATGAAAGATATAAGAAACATGGTGCAGGTCATTAAAAAATGACCAAAACCCAGAAAACCAGGAAGGTAGAGAAAAAGTAAACTCTAGAAAACTTCTCTTTTGATTTGAAGAAATCAGATACTTCACTCATGATTTCTTATCAGTCTATGGATAATCATCACCATGGCTAATCATCAAAACAATGAAGTTTTATACAGAAAAGTTCTGAGGTAAGAGAGAAGAGAACCTGCAGCAGCAGCTCCAACGACATCTCTCTTCGAGTTTCTGGTATGGAGGAGAATTCTGGTATTGAAATGAGAATGAGAAGCGTAGAAGTCGGAGAGTGCCATTTCGACGCAGCTGAGCCCCATAATCCCAGCCAAAATGTCCAAATCAAGAACCACCCCAACTTTCATCGGAGTTGTCGCGCCATGTGCTGTCCCAGACGATGTACCGACCCAGAGAAATATGCACAGGTAAAAGAGAAATAGCTTTATCTTCTCCACCATCTTTAGTCTGTAGAAGTAATGGGTTTTCCTCTTCTGTTCAGGAATATCGATCAATCACAGATGAACAAAACTTGCTTGCGTGGTAACTTTCTTAGCACTCTCTTCTTCCACTGCTATTCTCTCTGGTTTCATTGAAGAAGATGACTATATAGACAGGCGCACACGTTTTGATTAAAACTATCCTTTTGTTGACGACGACTTCTCACAATTATTTGTGCATGGTTCGGTTTAAATCATTTGTCATTTCTGCTGGAAGGAGGAAAACAGAGAAAATAGCACTGACTTTGGCGATCGTTGAATCTGTCTTACATTTTATTCATAATTTGTGTTCAGATTGCTAACCTCCAACGGCTTACCCAGTTAGAATGCCAAGCGTGGTTGCTACTTCAACTTCCTCAAAGGATGAAAGTTTTGGACAGAAGTTACAAGTCAACTAGTTTTTACGAGACTGGAATGGATGACTAAGTTTTGGATTGCGACTCTGTTGAATTGTTCAACTTCTTTGAGTTTACTCCCCTGTTTCTTCACAACCCACCCTTGTACCCAAATGAGTTTACACCATTTTTCAATCACATGTATTGGAAACATGGCGGAGACTTAAGAGTTGGGGGGTTTTAGCTTGTGAAATCATGCCTACTAAGTCGGTCAGTGTTAGAACTTCAATAGTCTATGTTCTATGATCTAAAATCAAAATCTCATTCCCGGTTTCGTTCATCAATGTCAGAGAATAAGAATGAGGTATCCGAATCCATTGGCAAAATCGGAGTAGCTTGTCGGATATGTACGTCTTCCGTTTCAATAAATATTACTCTTCAATTTCACGGAATTGGTGCAACCCTTTTGTATGTCTTCTGCCTGTCACAAAATTAGTAATTACTCCTAATGTATTTGCACATAAATATATTATCCAATATATTCTAAGATTCCAAACATAGAACCATAATGTATAATTCAATGTTTATGTAGATGGAGGTTCACCAAAATTATTGATAAATAATTCTAACAGCCAGATCTAACAATTTCTCCGACCTGTGCGAATGGCGTAGTAGCCCATGTGGAGAAAGAACAAAACATGATTACAGTCGTTAGAAAGAACAATCAACATTACAATTGGCTGATCTCTGCGTAGTTTCACGTTATAATTTGATGAGTATTTGATTTTTTAATTTTATTTCTATTTTACGCGGAGAAATCCATGATTGTTTGTTATCATCTGTTCCTGGCTGAAGTCTTAATATTAGCAGAGATGCGTCAGGTGAACACTTCAAGCTCCCACAAGTCGTTGCAGCAAGGAAGCTGAGCCATGGCCGCTGCCACTCGAGTTGTTTCTCGGGGACATCGTGTTGTGTTCGGCGTAAAATCCAGAATACTTGAGAAGATTGGTCCCCTTAACAATCAGCTTGCCCATAAAACTACAACAACAGATCAACATTGTGTCTGATTTCATTTTGGAAACCATCCTATTGACTATACATAGAAAACAAGAAATAGATGCTTCATCCGAAGTTCATTTCGGGTTTCAAATCATCGACAGCAACCCAAGTTTCTGGATATTACCAGAATTGATTTCGATGGTTATCGTGAAAGCTCCTGTTCTGTTTTGTTCTATTTGCCTAAGCAATCAAAACTTGGCAAGTTATACGTCCAATGAGTTGCTCAAGCAAACAGAGACTGACCAGACAGAATTCCAGCACTTCATCAGCTACAAAGTAAAACGCCTCCAAGAAGTACCAGCACAGTACTTCTGCTAAATACTCGAAACCAAGTAGAAACTCCCTCATGACTCGCTGTGCTCTTCAAATTGCTCTCACCAATAATCCGATAACAATCTTCGAGTACTCTGTAATTGGAAGAAAATGTCCAATGGCTCTAGTCAAGGTGTCGTCCAGAATCTCATGTTAATTAGGAGAGTTTCTACACAAACACGCACTAAAATTTGGGGTTTTGTGTGAGGTCCCTTCTTTACGATGAGGGACCTCCTCATTTAATTTTGCTTTGACAAATTGGAAAAGGAGAATGAGACCTCCTTCTTTCGTTACATACAACAAAATGAGATGTTGAAAATAAAATTCAGCGTCAATTGCGGTTGTTCACATTCCTAATTCCTTCAGAGAGACTATAAATAAAGGCACGAAGGAGCTTCGAAGGATATCCAAAAACATATGAAGTGAAATTTCTATCAAGAGAAAATGAGAAAATCACTTCTGAGTGAAAAGGAAGGGAAATGTAATGAGAATTACTTTGAAGGAGAGAAAATGAGTATAAGAGAAAAATAGGTGTGGTGCTTTTGTGCACATTGAGAGTTCTAAGAGTAGTGATTTCTCTTAGTGAATATTTTCTAGAATATTCGATATCTAGAAAAATATTGTAGATCCTATTTTCATATTGAGATCTATCTGGACTTGGTGTGACGACCCCCGACTCGATCGGGGCCAGCGAGCTTCACTCTGGACATTTAAAACGTGATTTTTTTTTTTTGAACTTTTAAAACTGTACACTGAGAAAACTTTCTCTGGAATCGAAGACTGGAAGACATATTTAAAATCGGACTACAGAAATAAATGACAGAAGAAAACAGGAAGACGGGAACGTTTAAAATTTGGACGAATGAGCTTTGGACGAGTAACTTTGGCCGAATACTCTGGACGAGAGCAGGAAGACAGGGAGACATGAAAACGGGAAGACAGAAGTGGACGACGTTGCAACAGACAGGAATGGACGACGTTTAACTTTTACTGAAATGGACGACAGAACTAGAAGGCAGAATTGACGACAGAAACAGAAGACAGAATGGACAACAGAAACAGAAGACAGAATGGACGACAAAATTGAAAGACAGAATGCCCACAACAAAACCGGTCGAAGTGCAAAAGAGTAGTAAGACTGAGTTTCGGTCGAAGTGACCTCGATGACGAAATCAGTCGAAGTGACCTCTGCCTTAAACATTAAAATGGCAAGACATAAAATGGAAGACACAAAATGGATGACAGGTTTAGACGACATAAATGGTCGACAGGTTTGGACGACAAGTTTTGGACGACAGAATCGGATGATGTGGCCTCTGCTAGAACACTTAGCTGAAAATTTATAAGAAGGATTCTAATGTGTCTGGACGACAGAGCTAGATGACTCAGGAGTCGACGTTATCGCCCACAACTTTGGACGATAACTTTGGATGACGAAATAGTCAGCAGAATGAACAACAGAAATGGACGACTGAGAAAGTTGGAAGACTTGAAAAACTCAAAAGACATATATACTCCGCCGATCGATCGGTTACCACAGGCGATTGATTGGCTACCTCTCTGTTTGACAATTTACTTCTTTTGACACAGAAAACTTTAAACCCCAAGAACTCGATTCAAAATATAATTTTTAGACATGTTTGAAAACATGACAGAAGTTCAAGAAATCTAACTGCATGGATAGCTCTAAAACCCAAGACAATCCATGCATAACCTAAAAGAAAAGACTCCAAGCAGTTCCAGAATATTTCAAAATATATATATTCAACTGGTTTTAAAACATTAACACCAAAACCTATACATTACCAAAATCCCAACAGAATCCCAACATAGACTATAGAAACATGACATTCATTTTAAAACTTCACCCTCAGGTCAAAAATGTGTCTGGCTACCGCAACCACCCCCAAAAGCTCGTGCCACCAATCACTTATTCGTCGGCCTGAGGTACAAAGTCCTCATCTGGAGGATCCATACCAACAACAGGGAGTTCAACTATGAGCCTAGAGCTCAGTAAGAACATACAATAAAGTGATGCATATGTTATACATGAACATTTCAAATACATGAACATGATTTTACATTTCACTGGACAGGGAGGTATAAGTGGAGCTTATAGAGGAACTGGCGCAACAGGGGTGCACTATCAGGCACGGTGCACTATCAGGCACATAACAGGGATACAGAACAGGAATACAGAACAGGATGACAGTCCTCGTCCCACACTTAACCGTACATTACATTACAGGTTTTATCTTTCTTAACTTCAAACCTCGTGCATAAAAACATTTACATGACTTTCAAGAAAACGTGTATGCATGAACATTTATGGTGCTTAAACATAACATAAACAGGCGACAGAATAATAAAGCAAGACATATAACATAAAACATTCAACTTAGAACATAATTTACGACCTAGCTACCCGACCACAACTCAGACAAACAAAAACCTAGTATCTCCGTGCTGTAAGGCCTTAAGGGTCAAACCTACGCGTATGAACTTACCTGTTGTCCGTTAGTTGCAGGTCTCGCATGTAAGTCCTCAGCAATACACGAACCTATATTGTGTATAATAGAACCGTTAACCTTAAAGTTCATTAAAACTAAAGAGTAACTAACCTACACTTGTTAACTAATGAAAAATGGTTACCTTTACTGGAGAAAACAGGGGGAAACAGAAGAGAACGGAGTTTTGGAATTTGTCTAAGTTGTCTGGAAGAGAGAAAACAGAGAAGAGATTCACATAGGAGTGAAGAGAAAAGAGGAAGAGGAAGAAAAGAGACATGGCTTCTTCCACAAGCTGAACACTTGGCATCCATCTATTGGCTTCCTCCCACCAACCTTAATTGGCTTCCTAATTTGCCCCTCATTGGTTTCCAACTAAATTGTTATTTAGTTCGTCGACTTGGTCTCACGAATCTCTCTCATTCAATTAAACACATCGACAATTTCCACTAAAACATTCATTGTATTAATATCAAATTAATCTCGTTTAATAATTCGGGAAATAATTACATGGCCAAAAATGTCAGGTGTTACACTCGGTCCCCTTGGTTTTTTTCCCATTTGGTTTCCACGTAAAATTCTCAGTGTTCATTTTGACTATTATTTATCTTACATCTTGGCCGTTATAATTTTACGGCAGTGGAAAAATATTTCTGATATTTTTTGGATCGCACCTGCTATCGTTTCTCGTATCGCTTGATTAGTGGTGTAATTGTACTGTGTAAGTAAGTACTGTCTATGAGACTTAAATTTAAGTGGACCGTTTGTGACTCTCCAGTCTTTCTTGGGAACTTACTTAGAAATGTAATTCTGTCTAAGGAGATTGACAAGAGCATTCTTTCCTAGGAATTATCATGATCAATACTTTCCACGTTTTACAGCGATGGTATTGTTATCATTGTTCTCGCCAAAGTTTCGTTGTTGTTTTTCCCAACATGTTGATGGAAAGAAAAAATCAAATTCAAATGCTACCTAAAACTAATCCTTCGTCAACCTCGTCAATTCTCATTCCAAGACAAGATCGACATCCAGAAAAATCCTAATGCAATGCTTAAAAATCATTGAATCCCTTTTAGTTTCTGATCCGCAATTAATTCCAGAAATAGTAAACAATCGGACATTAAATTGATTTTGTCCATCTCGTTTCTCTTCTCAGCTCAAAGTTTCCTAAATGACAAAATATTCTATGTTAATAGAATGTTTATCGGCGATAAAGACAAGGGAGAGAGAAAGAGAAAGAGCTTAGAATACTTTGTTCAGAGGATGCTCTATTGGGAATAATGTGTCCAACAAGCAAATATTATGAATATTTTTATTGCTGTAATTAATAAATAGTTTTTATGATTAATTTTTATGTTTGCATTATTCAATATGTTTTAGAAATTCAAAGAAAAATCATTAATTATTTATGTAATTTTAAATTTACATATATGTGGAATTAAATTTAAAAAGAAATAATCACATTAATCCATCACTTATATTTGATGTATAAGATCTTCAAATTAATAAAGTCATAAATACAGTTTACTTCGTTGAGAACGTATAGTCATATCTCGACTATATATGTAGTGACATAAAATGATTGTATTTTATGTAATATGATTATATATGACTGAACCAGATGAAATTATATTATTCTTATAATATCCGTTAAATGAAGAACAATTAATTTTATCATAATGATGGTCATATATGTATGATCTTAATTTATTGTATTTAGTAGACTCTTATTTTATTTTAATTTATTCTTTGATTTACTCGGTACAGTTTTATATAAGTTGTATTACATAAACCTTGTATTTTGGGAATAAATTAAATGAGTAGCTGAGAATGCTAATATTGATACAATGAAATCCATAATACAAGATTTCCTTGTTTGTTAGTTCAAAAATTGAATAATTAGAGCACAAATTAATAAATATTATGAATTAATTATTCAATTAAGAACTAATAGTAGTCAATGATAAAGAAGTAATATGAGAGGTTAACAGAATTTTTACATAGCTCTATTACAAATATTAATGGAGGATTAATACATATGTAATGACTATATCAATAGACATTACTTTGAGTAAATATATTTTATAGTTCTAATAGTGCAACTCTATGTATTTAGTGGAATTACTCTAGAATTAATAATTGTGTTATTTAATGTAAAGAGTTTATATTAATTAACAAATATTATTGGAGCTTAGGGCTATAGTTTCATCGGTCCCTCTGTTATCTTATATCACTAATTTCCATGTTACAAGAATAAATATATATATGATTAATCATTTATAGACACTCAAATGAATATATTGTGATTCAAAATATATAAATAGTTTTTATATTTTGAATTCAAAATAAAATATCTCATTAGATGAGATTGTTTTAAGGGATTTGAAGAATCTCATCAAATGATATTTGATCTTCAAATTTAAATTAAAGTTAGTTATTTAACAAATTATCAAATCAGATTTTTGAAATTAAAATAAAAGTAGATATGAAGAATCTCATAAGATGACATTATATTGAAAAAGTTGTTTTCATAAATATATTCTAAAAACTGTTTTTAGATTATATGATTAGTTGATTAGTTGATAAATTGATTTATTAGATAAATCAACTGCTAATCAAGTATAGATAATATTTATTTTTTAAAAAATAGTTTTTATTAAATTAAATCTAAAAAATTATTTTTAAAACAGATCTATAAATTGTTAAATAAGATTTGACTGGGACAATGGAGAAGAGAACGGTCGATGAAAAATAAGAGATATAAATCTAATTCCTAGAGAAAATGTGTGACATTTCTGTATTCGGTTTTAGAAAAACGTTTTTTAAGATCGAAGAGAGACTCTCATGTGTTGATAATACGTCTCTCCACAAATATAAGAGTGTGTTATTCTCGTAAATCAGACGCTCACACGTCAGAAAATTTAAGTGTAAAGATCTTCAGAGAAGACTCGACGGTTTAAAAATAGATTTTCAATCTTTCTGATATAAAGATGTCATTTCCTTGAGTAAGATATTTTCTATTCTTCCCGGAGATAGTTACTATATCCAACAGTTGAAATTATTGTATTCTTGTCCCAAAGGGAATCCTTTTTTCTTCAATTTTTAATAACAAATATGTTTGATGCTTTATCACTTGCATTCACGTTAAAATAAAAATAATACTATATTTATTCTCTAATTCTTTATTGTTCCTTCTTGTTTCAGAGTTAACAGTCGATCACAACTGATTCCATCTTGCATCATACGAAATCTCTCCGTCAATAGCTGTTTCAGCTCCGTCCAAGTCCGAAACGACCGAGCTCTATTTTTCCACTGAAACCATGATAACGCTGGTCCTTCGAAGCAAACCGTTGCTACTTCGACTTTTTCCTCCTCCGAAAGACGGTTAACAGAGAAATAACGCTCCGCTTTGAAAATCTATCCTTCAACTTCATTTCCAAAAAATATTGAAAGTTCCAGTTTCCTTAGAAAAGTTGCTATCGTTAGATCGCTCTCATATCTCTTCGGGCTCAGTTCTCTCGACGATCCTATCAAATTCTCTGGACCTTGATTTCTAGGTTCCTCCGCTCGTGCGATCAATTTTGATAATTGTTTCTGCATTAACAACATTGTCTTCTCTATAGTTTCAATCTTCTGCAATTCCTCCTTTAATTCCATTAATTCCTTCTGTCAGTCTCCCATAGCTTCCTTCTGTGCTTCAGATCTGGTAAGCATCCTTCGCATCCCTCAGGAAAGCTGCTCTGATACAAAATTGATAAGAACTATCCAAATTTTTATTCAAATCACAAAGAAATTTATAGAGTAGGGTTCTTCGAGAGTCTCTCCCTCTTGTTGAGTTATGAAGCATAATTTAGGTTTGGAGGTATTTTAGTCATTATGTACTCTGTTACTTTGTAACCCTAAATCGTCTAGTATATGAAGACGTATTTAGGTTATCGAGTGCAATACATAAAAACTGAGAGTGTGAGGCAAAAACGTTGTAACTCGTTTTTTTGATCTTAGTGAAATCTGTCAGCAGCCAGTGGACGTAACTATCACAACGAGAGTAAACCACTATAAATCTGTGTGTTGTTTCTTTTTCAGTTTTTCAATCGTTCGTTACAGGTGGATTAGAGCGTCTAATCTTAACAATTGGTATCAAAGCTTCAGGTTGAAGCGTTTTTTCGAAAATCAGGGTTTGATTCTTCGAAGTGTATCGATCGATTTTAAGTTTGCAATTTCGGTCATTGAAATTGCAATTTTAGAAGAGAATGAAATAGAAAAAATAAAAAAAAATGAAAAGAAATAATCCTTTTTGTTTTGTTGTTCTTCTTCGACAGAAGAATTGTCCGACAACGAAGAGAATAGAGGAGACACCGCCGACCTGTTCCGCAACCGCTAACCACGCAGACCACGCCGATTTGCTCTACCTCTGCCGCCGCCGTTCGCGAAGAACAGACACCATCGGCCAAGGAGTTTTTCGGCTGCCTCTCCGAGCCCAGCCTTCCGTCGTCGACCTGTTCGCAGAACCGCCACCCGAACAGCCAAGCGCCAATCAGAACCCACCGCACGGCCGACGACGAACAGTGCAGCGCCCAGTCGCTCCGACGACGCTCTGTTCTCGCACGCCGCCGCCTCTCGCCACTGCCATTAGCCTAGAATAGAACCACCGTGACTCGTTCGCCGTCCGACGAGTCGCCAGTCGCCGCACTCAGAACTGGCCGACCCTCTTACCATTCAGCCATCGCCGATCCGATAGTTCCCTGTTTCTTCAGTGACAAACAGAGAAAAAAAATTATTTTTTTGTTGGGTTATTCATATTTGACAAGTTTTTCTGGTTGAGATTGATTATTGGGTTAAATAATTAATCTAGAAATTATCAGTTTGTTGGGCGATTTTTTGTTGGTTCAGAATATGTTGCGGGATTTATTCTGATTTTTTAAAAAAAGTTTTTGATAACGATGGCAGGCGACGATAGTACAAGACACGGTATTGGGAAATTTGATGGGACAGATTTTGCGTTCTGGAGAATGCAAATTGAGGACTACTTGTACGGGAAAAAAACTTCATCTTCCTTTGAGTGCGAAGCTAGAGAAGATTGAAGACAGTGAATGGAATCTTCTTGATAGATAGGTTTTGGGAGTCGTCAGATTGATGCTAGCCAAAAGCGTTGCTCACAACGTGGCGAAGGAGAAAACCACCGCGAGTCTGATGAAGGCTCTATCTGATATGTACAAGAAACCCTCTGCAAATAACAAGGTATTTCTGATGAAGAAACTTTTTAATTTGAAGATGATTGATGGTACTTCTGTCGCAGCACATCTAAATGAATTCAATACTATTGTGAATCAACTGCTATCTGTGGAAATTGATTTTGGGAATGAAGTTCGTACCCTAATTTTGTTGGCGTCTCTACCGAATAGTTGGGAGCCTATGAGGGTAGCAGTCAGTAATTCAGTCGGAAGTGCAAAATTGGTATTTATCTATATGAAGGATCATATTCTTGCCAAGGAAGTTCGTAAGATTGATTCTGGTGAAACATCGAAAGGCTCAGCTCTCAATGTTGAAAACAAAGGAAGAAATAATGACAGAAACTCCAACCGGGGTAGGTGCAGATCAAGATACAAGTCGAAAAATGGAAAGGGTCAGTCTAAGTCCCAACGAACACTTGAGTGCTGGAATTGTGACAAACAGGGTCACATGAAGAAGGATTGCAGAGCACCGAAGAAGAACCGAAATGACAAAGGTGATGAAGCAAATACAGTAACGGTAGACATCACTGATGTTTTGCTTCTTTAAGTCAACAACCCGATAGACTCATGGGTCTTGGACTCAGGAGCGTCGTTTCACACCACCGAACACAAAGAATTAATGGAGAATTATATGGCTGGAAACTATGGGAAGGTCTACCTTGCAGATGGTGAGCCACTGGATATTGTGGGCATCAGTGACATCAAACTGAAGATAGCAAATGGTTCTGTTTGGAAGATCAGTAAAGTGAGACACGTGACAGGGTTGATGCAAATTTGATTTCAGTTGGACAGCATGATAGTGAAGGCCATAATGTCAGTTTCGGAACCAGTACTTAGAAGGTAACTAAAGAACCGATGGTTGTCGCTCGAGGTCAGAAAACAGAAACCTTATACATGACTTCTACATGTAGAGACACAGTTGCCGTTGTTGATAGCTCAAAGAACACAGAGTTGTGGCATTGCAGGTTGGACCACATAAGCGAGAAAGGAATGAAGATTCTTGTCAAGAATGATCAGATTCCAGAGCTGAAATCTGTTGAGCATCAGTTATGTGAAAGTTGTATTTTTGAGAAACAGAAACGTGTCAGTTTTCTAAAGGTTTGGAAGGAGCTGAAGCAGAAAAGACTGGAATTAGTGCACACTGACGTGTGGGGACCCGCATCCGTTTCTTCTCTTGGTGGATCATACTACTACGTGACGTTCATAGATGATTCAACAAGAAAGGTTTGGGTCTACTTTATAAAGAACAAGTCTGATGTATTCAGTGTTTTCAAGAAGTGGAAGGCTTTGGTTGAGAATGAAACGAATCTGAAAGTGAAGTGTTTGAGGTCCGACAACAGAAGCGAGTACATCAATGCAGATTTCACAAAGTATTGTGCTATGAATGGAATCGAAATGCAGAAGACTATTCCTCGAACGCCTCAAGAGAATGGAGTAGCTGAAAGGATGAAAATAATGCTAAATGAACGTGCAAGGAGCATGAGATTGCACACCGGGCTGCCTAAAACCTTTTGGGCAGATGAAGTTAGCACAGCAGCTTACCTGATCAATAGAGGTGTAACGACCCCGGCCAGGAGCCGTCACGTGTTCATATTCTTTCATTAATCGTTTGCTTGACTTTTACTATTATTACATTCACTTACTATCTCTCAACAGACTTTCACATTTAACATATATTTTTTTTAAACGTCACAATTGTAACGACCCCGGCCAGGAGCCGTCACGTGTTCATATTCTTTCATTAATCGTTTGCTTGACTTTTACTATTATTACATTCACTTACTATCTCTCAACAGACTTTCACATTTAACATATATTTTTTTTAAACTGGTAATAGAAACGCAGAACCATTAAGGAGGACGAATCCTCTCGTGCCCGACTTCCCACGCCTCGTCGGCTCAACCTTCACAGAGTCGAGCGACTAGACTCGGTCATTGGCTTCTTGACAATTTCGGGAAAAGAGGAGGTGCCCTCAATTCTCTTAACTTAATACCACTCGGGTTTGCATGGGTTGCATGCGTTGACAACCCTCAGAAATTTAGTCGTCCGGTCATCACGTGCATTACGCGTGACTCGCTTAACATCACCTAAAAGGAGACGTCTTCCGGTGGGCACGTGGGTCTCGCGTGCTAAATTAAAACATCATCCGGTCGCTAATCGACAAAACACATTTTACATCTTCCGGTCGCTAAGCGACAAAACACATTTTACATCTTCCGGTCGCTAAGCGACAAAACACATTTTACATCTTCCGGTCGCTAAGCGACAACACACATTTTACATCTTCCGGTCGCTAAGCGACAACACACATTTTACATCTTCCGGTGACGTCATCCGGAAGACTAAACCATCATACAACTATCCTTCGGCATCTGCCGATGACGTCAGCCGGAAGACTAAACCAACAAACAACTACCCTTCGGCATCTGCCGATGACGTCAGCCGGAAGACTAAACCATCAAACAATTAACTCTCGGCATCTGCCGATGACGTCAACCGGAAGACTAAACCATCAACAACTATTCCTTCGGCATCTGCCGATGACGTCAGCCGGAAGACTACCTCTTCCAGCTTCCGTCTTACGGTAGAGAACTCTAAATCATCAAATGACTCCTTCCAACAGAAAGAAAACACAACTCATTCAAAATGCATATAGCGGAAGACTTAAGCAACAGACCATTTATAAATCTATATAATCATTCCCTGACTCAGTGATCCACTAGACAGTTTCAAAGCTCAACGTTTTAAAATAATCTCATCCTACTTAAACTACCATATTCTTTAACATACTGTAACATAAGAGTCTTAACCAGGGGTCATAAATCGCCTCTCCAGTCCCGCACTGTCACCTTGAGCATCCTCCAGCAACCAGCCTTAAGCATCCTCTTTGCACATAACATCCTCACCTGAACCTTCTTCACCTACACCATAAGGTTTAACTATAAGCCTAATGCTTAGTAAGGAATGCATGCTGACAGATATACATGAGTACACAATTTAAAGAGACATAAGTTCATAAACCATTCATCATTCGTGTTCATCTTTATCATTTACATGACATGTATTAAGGCAGGAGACGAGGGAGGAAGACAGGGGTACATAGTCATTTGCCTAACGCGGCAGACATACATAATCATTTGCCTATCGCGGCAATCATGATACATCACTCGGCCTCCCCAGTGGGAGAATTCGCGAGCCATACGTATCATTAACTCGGCCTCCACCAGTGGGAGATTTCGCGAGTCATACATATCATCAACTCGGCCTCCACCAGTGGGAGAATTCGCGAGTCATACATAACATAGTCTTTCCCCGCTCTGCACTTAATCTTGGTTACATTTGCTTTTCATATTCTCAACTTAATCATAACATGAACACAGTGCATAGACATAAAGTTCATAGAGAGAAATCATATCATGAGGACAAGTAAAACATCCTGTAACTTTACATTTACTTACACAACTTCTTCATATCGTGGAAATAACAAATCATAGTCAATAAGCTAACATCTCAGTGATTTCCTAATACCCTTGCGGTGTAGGGCCCTAGTGGCCGGAAATCTTAACACATTCACTTACCTGGATTCCTTAGCAATCCGAGCTTCTTTCCTTTAGACTTCTTCACCTAAAACATGTACATTACAGTAGTTAAAACAAAGTCCTAATAGTCCTAATCATAAACCATCCTAGGATCTAATAGCTAAAGTCATTCCGATTCCTCTGTTTGACACACTGCAGTCTGAAATCCGAAACTAGGTGGACAGGTTTTACCATTGATTAAATCCGAGTTGGTTACTTTGAAATGTTCAGAATCGATTCGGGATGACATTTCTACTCCCAGATTTTAAAAAGTCATAAACTACTCGGCCACTGCTAAAATCCGAACTCAGTGCCGAGCTGAAAACAGAGCTCTATTTACTAATGAATGACTACATTGTCCATTTCGTACCTCGGGTGTGGATTTGCAGAGAAGAGCAAGCTCGAAACCAGCCGTCGGTAAAGGGAAGTTCTGGTAGCCGAGAGCAAGAACTTGGGAGAGAAGAAATCGCCGAGAGGGAATGTCGGCTACAGTGGTAATAAAATGAGATTTAAGGTTTGCATTTCCTATTTATACCTAATCCATCAATTCTAATTACTAAACTGCCACCCAACCTAGTTTTACTCAACTTGTAATAAATTTGTCTTAACATTAAATTTAAATCATAACGGTTAAATAAGAGGGTGACAATGAAAATGGTCAGAAAATCACCTGGTCGAAATGTCGGGTGTTACAAGAGGACCCTCCGTGCCTCTAGATTTCAAAATTCCAAAAGAAGTCTGGAGCGGTAAAAATGTAAATTTTTCTTTTCTGAAAGTGTTTGGTTGCTTATCATCTGTTTATATTGATGATTCTGATAGAAGCAAGTTTGATTCAAAATCTAATAAGTGTTTTCTTATTGGTTATGGTGACGCCGAGTTTGGTTATCGTTTCTGGGTTAATCAAAATCGGAAGATCATTCGCAGCAGGAACGTCATCTTCAACGAACAGGTTCTTTACAAAGATGCTGTTGGAAAGACTTCTGACAGTGGGAGTTCTGTATTGAAAGAGTCTATTGTGATCAACTTTAGAGATTTTTCAGCTGATAATAGTCCGACTATTGAAGAAAACTCAGGGTATTGTTGAAGAAGAAATTGACGAGAATGTGGCTCCAGAGGTAAATCCGCAAACGCCGATTGCAGAACTGAGAAGATCATCCAGAATCAGCAAACCAGTTCATAGATGGTCTCCGTCTCTTAATTACATCCGGCTGACCAACGTAGATGAACCAGAATATTATGAGGAAACAGCACAGTCTGATGATTCGATTAAGTGGGAGGTAGCCATGAAAGATGAGATGGACTCATTGAAATCAAATCAAACTTGACAATTGACTGAGTTTCCGAAGGGTAAGAAAGCACTGCACAACAAGTGGATTTACCGAATTAAAGATGAACATGATGGGAGCAAGCAGTACAAGGCTAGGTTGGTTGTCAAAGGTTTCTAACAAAAGGAAGGTATTGACTACACCGAGATTTTCTCACCAGTGGTGAAGTTGACGACGATCAGAACTGTCTTGGGTTTGGTTGTGAAAGAAGACCTTCATCTTCAGTAGATGGACGTGAAAACTGCTTTTCTTCACGGTGATTTAGATGAAGAGATCTACATGCAGCAATCACATGGTTTCGAGATGAAAGATAAAGAGGAGCTTGTGTGTAAGCTTCAAAAGAGCTTGTGTGTAAGCTTCAGAAGAGCTTGTATGGCTTGAAACAGGCTCCAAGACAATGGTACAGGAGGTTCGACAACTTCATAAAGAGTAACAACTTTGTGAGATGTGAAGTCAATCACTGCTGCTTCATCAAAAGGTTTGATAATTCCTATATTATTCTGCTCCTTTACGTTGATGATATGTTGATTGCTGGAGCAAGCTTGCATGAGATTGACAGGCTGATGAGGAAGTTATCTAAAGAGTTTGCAATGAAGGATTTGGGTGCTGCAAAACAAATCCTTGGGATGAGGATCTTCAGGGATAAGGAGGTTCTCAAACTCTCACAAGAAGAGTACGTAAAGAAGGTTCTTAACAGGTTTAAGATGCATAATGCTAAGCCAGTCACTACACTATTGGCTAGTCATTTCAGACTATCCAAAGATCAGTCACCCTCGACCGATGAAGAGAATGACTACATGGCTACTGTTCTATATGCCTCTGCTGTTGGTAGTCTTATGTACGCGATGATTTGCACACGACCAGACATTGTACATGCAGTGGGAGTTGTTAGCGGGTTTATGAGTAATCCAGGAATGAAACATTGGGAAGCTGTAAAATGGATCTTGCGATACTTGAAGGGAAGTTCAAAGTTCGCTTTATGTTTTTGAAAATCGGACTTGGGTCTAGATGGATACGTTGATGCTGATAATGGTGGTGATATTGACAGTAGCAAGAGCAGGACTGGGTATGTCTACACCTTGGGTGGTACCGCAATCAGTTGGATTTTGAGACTTCAAGATATCGTCGCTCTTTCTAGTTGTGAAACCGAGTATATTGCAGTGACAAAAGCAGTAAAAGAGATGATGTGGTTGCAGCATTTTTTACGCGAGTTAGGCCAAAACTATGATGGGAGTGTATTGTATTGTGATAGCCAAAGTGCCATCCATTTGGCAAAGAACTCGGTTTATCATGGCAAGACAAAACATATACAGGTGTGTTATCACTTCATCAGATCCGCTTTAGAAGATGGAGTATTAGCGCTTGAGAAGATTCTAGAGAGTCGGAATCCAGCTGATATGTTGATGAAAGCTAAGACGAGTGAGAAACTGAAGTTGTGCGCAACTTCAGCCGGACTTCTTGGATGATACATTGAAATGAAACCGCTACAGATGTAGAGATTATGAGATTAGTCTCCAAATGGGAGATTGTTGAGTTATGGAGACTAATTTAGCTTTGGGGGTATTTTAGTCATTATGTACCATGTTATTCTATAACCCTAAATCGTCTAGTATATAAAGACGTATTTAGGTTATCGAGTGCAATACAGAAAAACTGAGAGGTGAGGCAAAATCGTTGTAACTCGTTTATTTGATCTTAGTGAAATCTGTCAGCGACCAGTGAACATAGCTCTTACAACGAGAGTGAACCACTATAAATCTGTGTGTGACCAGTGAACATAGCTCTCACAACAAGAGTGAACCACTATAAATCTGTGTGTTGTTTCTTTTTCGGTTTTTCAATTGTTCATTACAAGTAGATTAGAGCCACCTTAACACCTCTCCCGCCAATACTCCAGAACTCCAAAAATTCCTCTGTTATTTATTTTCCCTTTCCCTCCCTTTTATTTCCCTCACATGCAACTGCCTCCAAACCATTTATTTTCTATTTACACATCATTCATCACATTGTTCCTTCACCTAGAGTATGTAAACCTAACAACATGCTTGTCACTTAGCCGATGTGGGGAAGAACAAAACATGATTAGAGTAGTTAGAAAGAATAATCAACATTACAATTGGCTGATCTCTGCGTAGTTTCACATTATAATTTGATGACTATTTTATTTTTTATTTTTATTTCTATTTCTATTTTACGCGGAGAAATCATGATTGTTTGTTATCATCTGTTCCTGTCTGAAGTCTTAATATTAGCAGAGATGCGTCAGGTGAACACTCCAAGCTCCCACAAGTCGTTGCAGCAAGCAAGCTGAGACATGGCCAGTGCCACTCGAGTTGTTTCTCGGGGACATCGTGTCGTGTTCGGCGTAAAATCCAGAATACTTAAGAAGATTGGTCCCCTTAACAATCAGCTTGCCCATAAAACTACAACAACAGATCAACATTTTGTCTGATTTCATTTTGGAAACCATCCTATTGACTATACACAGAAAACAAGAAATAGATGCTTCGTCCAAAGTTCATTTCGGGTTTCAAATCATCTGACAGCAACCCAAGTTTCTGGATATTACTAGAATTGATTTCGATGGCTATCGTGAAAGCTCCTGTTCTGTTTTGTTCTATTTTCCTAAGCAATCAAAACTTGGCAAGTTAAACGTCCAAAGAGTTGCTCAAGCAAACAGAGACTGACCAGACAGAATTCCAGCACTTGATCAGCTACAAAGTAAAATGCCTCCAAGAAGTACCAGCACAGTACTTCTGCTAAATACTCGAAATCAAGCAGAAACTCCCTCATGACTCGCTGTGCTCTTCAAATTGCTCTCACCAATAATCCGATAACACTCTTCGAGTACCTTGTAATTGGAAGAAACCGTCAAATGGCTCTAGTCAAAGTATCGTCCAGAATTTCATGTTAATTAGGAGAGTTTCTACACAAAAACGCAATAAAATTTGGGGTTTTGTGTGAGGTCCCTTCTTTACGATGAGGGACCTCCTCATTTAATTTTGCTTTGACAAATTGGAGAAGGAGAATGAGACCTCCTTCTTTCGTTGCCTACAACAAAAAATGAAATGTTGAAAATAAAATTCAGCGTCAATTGCGGTTCTTCACGTTCCTTATTTTAAGGAATGTGTTCCTTGAGAGAGACTATAAATAGAGGCATGAAGGAGCTTCGAAGGATATCAGAAAACATACGAAGTGAAATTTCTATCCAAGAGAGAATGAAAAAATCACTTCTGAGTGAAGAGGAAGGAAAATATAATTAGGATTATTTTGAGGGAAGAGAAAATGAGTCTGAGAGAAAAATAGGTGTAGTACTTTTGTGTACATTGAGAGTTCTAAGAGTGGTGATTTCTCTTAGTGAATATTTTCTAGAATATTCAATATCTAGAAAAATATTGTAAATCCTATTTTCATAGTGAGATCTTTCTGGACTCGGTCCACGTAAAATTTTCAGTGTTCATTTTGACTATTATTTCTCTTACTTCTTGGCCGTTATAATTTTATGGCAGTGAAAAAATATTCATGGTATTTTTTGGATTTCATCTGCTATTGTTTCTCGTATCGCTTGATTAGTGGTGTAATTATACTGTGCAAGTAAGTTCTGTCTAGGAGACTGGAATTTAAGTGGACCGTTTGTGACTCTCCAGTCTTTCTTGGGAACTTACTTGGAAAGGTAATTTTGTCTAAGGAGATTGTCAAGAACATTCTTTCCTAAGAATTATCATGATCAATACTTTCCACATTTTACAGCGGTGGTATTTTTATCATTGTTCAGCCAAAGTTTCGTTGTTGTTTTTCCCAACATTTTGATGGAAAGAAAAAATCAAATTCAAATGCTACCTAAAAATAATCCTTCGTCAACCTCGTCAATTCTCATTCCAAGACAAGATCGACATCCAGAAAAATCCTAATGCAATTCTTAAAAAACATTAAATCCCTTTTAGTTTCTGATCCGCAATTAATTCCAGAAATAGTAAACAATCGGACATTAAATTCATTTTGTCGATCTAGTTTCTCTTCTCAGCTCAAAGTTTCCTAAATGACAAAATATTCTATGTTAATAGAATGTTTACTGGCGATAAAGACGAGAGAGAGAGAAAGAGAAAGAGCTTAGAATACTTTGCTCAGAGGATGCTCTGTTGGGAATAATGTATCAAACAAGCAAATGTTATGAATATTTTTATTGTTGTAATTAATAAATAGTTTTTATGATTAATTTTTATGTTTGCATTATTCGATATAATTTAGAAATTCAAAGAAAAATCATTAATTATTGGTGCAATTTTAAATTTACATATATGTTGATATATGTGAGATTAAATTTAAAAAGAAATAATCATATTAATCTATGACTTATATTTGATGTATAAGATCTTCAAATTAATAAAGTCATAAATACAGTTTACTTCGTTAAGAACGTATAGTCATATCCCGACTATATATGTAATGACATAAAATGATTGTATTTTATATGATATGATTATATAGGACTGATGTAACGACCCTAATACTGTACCCAATATCCGTACCATATTATTTATTTATTTTTTTTACCTAATATCTTTAATTAAACTCTAGGCGGAACCTAAACCGAAATCGAAACCAGAATCGAAATCGGAATTGAAATCTATCTTTAAAAACATTTAAAACAACTTAAAACAATTAATATAAAACCTTTTAAAAACTGTAAAACTATTAAATAAACTTTAATTAAAATGGAAGGGCAAAACTGTCCGGCCGTGACAAAAATGGGCAGCGACCAGTCGCTGCTACATGCAGCGACTGATCGTTGCATGTGATGCAGCGAGCGGCGACCAGTCGCTGCTACATGCAGCGACTGATCGCTGCATGTGCTGCAGCGAGCGGCGATCAATCGCTGCTTGCTGCAGCGATCGCTCCCTTGCGATCATTCGCCACTCCTTCTGTTTTTCTCTTCTTCTCTGTCTTTATTTAACAAGTGCTCTCTGGAATTCCAGAGAGCAAACACCTCGATACGCTCTCTGGAATCCGATTCCATAGAGCAAAATAACTTATAACTTTCCACCATTTCTTCAATAATCAACTTATATTTTAAACCCAAACTCAAACAACTTGTAGCGGACTTTGCGAAATCCAACTACGTGGATATATCTAAAAACTGAACATATCCTCCTGTTTTCAATTCACTAAACAATTTCAAAACGTTTAAAAACATTAAAATGTAAACCTATCAACTACCAGATCCAAGCATCCTATAATATCTATACAATTTTCCTATTCTATCTAAGAATAGCTTAAAACCCTCAAAATCTATACATAGTCCCCACGGGTCAAATAAGCCTCGACTGCGCCAGCACACCACCGCAGCCATCCTCCGTCAACTGGACTCAAGCCTCAGGAGGAGGAATCTCATCCTCACCTGGTTCCTCGATATCTAAGTCACCTACACCATACAATACACTATGAGATGAAATCCCAGTAAGCTCTACGTAAATGCAATGCATGCTGTGCGTATGAGTTCAGTAAATCATGTTTTATTTTATCTTACTATGCAATGCTCAATAGGTGTCACCGAGATCCTATCCCTCTAACCAGAGAGAGCTCATCCAGTGGGCGGACTACTCTTTCCGGCTAGAGGCGGGGGGTGCACGCTTACAACACGTACAGCCGTGCCTGAGCCCCACCTCGCGTGACCAATATGCCTTTCGGCCAATACGCCTTTCGGCCAATAAGCCTTTCGGCCAATGCTATGCTCAATACGCCTTTCGGCCAGTGCTATGCTTTACGTTATCTTTAAAACTCTGTGCGGAAATTCGTTTTCATGCTTTTCTTTAAAACAAGTGATGCGTGAACAGTTCAATATCTTACAGTAAACAAGTAATAATATGTACCATCAAGACTGTAAAGCATAAACTATAAAACCCTGAAACCTAGCTACCCAAACCAAGTACAATTAAACAAAAGGCATCTCCAAAACTCCTCGAGACGACGCGACGTACGGTGTAGGCCAATCGGCCAAAGAAGATCACGAGAACTTACCTCGTGTCCAAAGCAGCTTAAGCTCCGTCCACGAGTGCTGTTCGCCTAAGCAATTTACAAGGATTGACGTTAAAACGAGTTTAAGTTAATAAACGTCCAAATTGTCAAAACCTTAACTAAAGGACTTTCCTAAAGCTTTAATCACATTCATCGAGCTATTTCATCGAGCAAATACGCGTTCGACACTTAAATTCTCGATTCACGCGTTTTTCTGAAAACCTGAAATTTCTCGATTTTTAACATTTTCACAAATTGATCTAACTTCGTCCGATAACGTCAAATATGTGCAATATATACTTAATCACGGCTAACCTATTAATTACGAACTCTAATTCGCGTTTTTAACGAAAGATTCTCGAAACCCTAATTGCCTAAAACGCCGTAATATCGAAATAGAAGCTCTAAGATTGTAGGTTCATACCTAGAACGTCGATTGGAGGAGGAAGCGTGAAGAAAACGAGACGATCGGGAGAGAAAACGGAGGTCGGCGTCGAAGGGTTTGTCGCGGGCAGAGAGGAGATCGCGAGAAAGAAAAGAAGAAATGCTCTCTGGCGTGAAAATGAAGAAGGAAGAAAGAGTTTAAGGTTTTTAATAAAAATTTACTTTGCAAATTACCGTTTTGCCTTTAGCACTTAATTCTATTTTGTTTCGTCATTCGGTTCGTTAATCGTCCAACTATTCGGGTTCACCAAACCTCCTAATTTCACCAACAAGTCCAACTTATTATTTGGAATTCAACAAAACTGTCCGTTCACAATTTGGACCTCGTTTGCTATTTTTACTAAAACGTCCTTCATATTACGAAAAGCTTAATTGCTCGGAATATAGTGTTTAATCTTCGAAAATTCCCATAATTTCCTTAAAATTCCTATTAATCGTTAGGACCGTAGTGACGCTTTTTTTTTCGTAAAACGGACCTGATTTGACGTATTTACAAAAATGTTATCCAATAATATAATAATAATATTCTAAAAATCCGTACGAGCCGGATATTACAACTGAACCAGATGAAATTATATTATTCTTATAATATCCGTTAAATGAAGAATAATTAATTTTATCATAATGATTGTCATATATATATGATCTTAATTTATTGTATTTAGTAAACTCTTATTTCATTTTAATTTATTCTTTGATTTACTCGGTACAGTTTTATATAAGTTGCATTACATAAACCTTGTATTTTGAGAATAAATTAAATGAGTAGCTGAGAATGCTAACCTTGATACAATGAAATCCATAATACAAGATTTCCTTGTTTGTTAGTTCAAAAATTGAATAATTATTGTGCAAATTTATAAATATTATGAATTAATTATTCAATTAAAAACTAATAGTAGTTAAAGATAAAGAAATAATATGAGAAGTTAACTGAATTTTTACATAGCTCTATTACAAATATTAATGGAGAATTAATACATTATTAATTTTGTACTTTTATTTTCAAGAAAAGTTACTTTTGTGTTTTTTTGTTGTAAATTACATCTTTATGTTAAATATTTATCTTGCATGTTAGTAAAGTAATTTTATTTGGCTACTTTATATATTTATAAGTATGCATTTATTTAAAAGTATATTTTCTTAGATGTTACATTTCTTAAATTTTGTCTCTTAAAAAAATGTTCATGTTGCAGGCTTAAAAATTAACTTTTTTGTTTCTAAATGTCCAAAAGACCTTTATGACATTCACAACAAACCGAGTCCGCGAAGATTGCTAATTGAAAAGGAAGAAACTTATGTTTTTCAAAAGAATAGTTGTCTTTTAAGTTTTGAAGGTACTGACAAAATGTGTGAGGAAGTATTCAAAGAGAAAGATGCAAAAATAATGTCAAATGGACCTCTTGTTCTTGAATCACGTGTGATGCACGTTGAACTAGGAGTTTTCACGCCTTACATCGATCCTCCGATCCAATATGTCCAATGCCACGTAAGCACTGGACAGAACGGGGCGTGATTGGCCCACGCCAGACATTAATTTGTTATATTTTGGATAGTTTAAGGTTTTAGTTGTCAGAATTTTTAATTTAGGGTGTATTTCAAATTAATCTCATACTTTGGAATCAAATTAATTTTTATCCTAAAATATAATATACGACGATAAAAAGTAACAACGGACAAAATTAAACACTAAAAAATTTATTCTAATTATTTGTTTATACTCATTTTCCAACTGTGTTCCACGTTTGAACAAATTATTATTGTTAATATTTAATTTGGAATTAATATATCTCATTATCAAGCTCCTTAGAAAATTATTATGTGTAAATTTGGGTTAAGTTGGTCAAGTCCGGATCAATTTAAGTAGATTTACGAGAGTTAAAACCTGATTGGGCCGATTAGGGTCGGGTCGGGTCGACTGGTCTAGCTTGGCTTAAGGAGCGCTCCGCCTGGCGCTCGGCCATTGTTCGAGTTGCGTGCGTGGGAGGTGGGTGGGTTCAGGGGATGCGTTTCTACTTCCTTGTTGGTTTTCGATCGGCTCTCGTATGCGCGAAAAGATCCAACAATTGGGCATTAGCAATTTGGGCTTCATATGCGGGTGATGCGGTTCTGAACTATTATCTCTCTCATGGTCTCTTCTCTTTCCCAATTAATCTCGGCTTCAAGAAGAAGTTTCTCTAAATTTCTAGCTACGGATGGGGTTCATCTAACTATTGCTAGAAAGGAGATGGATGTTTGAATCCTAAAGCTTCGTGTAATAAGTTTTCTCCTTAATGTTGCTCTGTTTTGAAGAGGCGGATATTTGAATCCGGCGAATGACGTTTCTCTCTTGAGAATAAGATGTGATGACATACTTGAAGTAAGTGGAGGGATTTGGTGTGATGTCGCGGCAGATATTTCGGTCCATAGTGATATAGGTAAATCTTTCCTTTGAAACCGTTTCTGGATTTATCTCTAATTCGATTTGAATTCCTTGGGATTGAATCAAAGGGATTTCATTACATTATCGATTGATATTATTTTGAGTAAATATATTTTATAGTTCTAATAGTGCAAATCTATGTATTTAGTGGAATTACTCTAGAATAAATATATTTTATAGTTCTAATAGTGCAACTCTATATATCTAGTAAAATTACTCTAGAATTAATAATTGTGTTATTTAATATAAAGAGTTTATATTAATTAATAAATATTATTGGAGCTTAAGGTTATAGTTGATTAATCATTTATAGACACTCAAATAAATATATTGTGATTCAAAATATATAAATAGTTTTTATATTTTGAATTCAAAATAAAATATTTCATTAGATGAGATTGTTTTAAGGGATTTGAAGAATCTCATCAAATGATATTTGATCTTTAAATTTAAATTGAAGTTAGTTATTTAACAAAATATCAAATCAGATTTTTGAAATTAGAATAAAAGTAGATATGAAGAATCTCATAAGATGACATTATATTGAGAAGTTGTTTTCATAAATATATTCTAAAAACTACTTTTAGATTATATGATTAATTGATAAATTGATTTATTAGATAAATCAACTGCTAATCAAGTATAGATAATATTTATTTTTTAAAAAATAGTTTTTATTAAAGTAAATCTAAAAATTTATTTTTAAAACATATCTATAAATTGTCAAATAAGATTTGACAGGGACGATGGAGAAGAGAACGGTCGATGAAAAATAAGAGATATAGATCTAATTCCTAGAGAAAAGGTGTGACATTTCTGTATTCGGTTTTAGAAAAACGTTTTCTAAGATCGAAGAGAGACGTCTCATGTGTTGAGAATACGTCTCTCTATAAATATAAGAGTGTGTTATTCTCGTATGTCAGATGCCCACACTGTCAGGAAATTTAAGTGTAAAGATCTTCAGAGAAGACTCGATGGTTTCAAAATTTTCAGAAAAATTATTTGATCCTGAGTTAAGGCTGTTAAGATCAACGAGAGTACCTGAATAAAGGCGTTTCTGTGACGACTCCCAACCCGATCGGGGTCGGCGAGCCTCACTCCGGACATTTAAAACGTGAAGTATTTTTTTTTTGAACTCTTAAAACTTTAACAGAGAAAAACCTTCTCTGGAATTGTATACTGGAAGACATATTTAAAAGAGCATCGTAAATCGGATGATATATTTAAAACTGGATGACAATTAAAATCGGACTACAGAAATAAATGATAGAAGAAAACAGGAAGACAGGAACATTTGAAATTTGGATGAATGAGCTTTGGACGAGTACTTTGAACGAGAGCAGGAAGACAGAGAGACATAAAAACAGGAAGACAGAAATGTACAACGAAAACAGAAGGTAGAACGATCGATAGAAACAGAAGACAGAACGGTCGATAGAAACAGAACTAACTCAAGCAGGGTTTTCGGTCGACAACACACAGAATACTTGAGAAGATCCCCTCTCAGTTCGCTGGCGTCGACTGATCGCATCAGCAAGGCAATTCATCAAGCACAAAGACTACAGAATTTTCAAATCCATGGTCCCCTTAACAATCTGCTTGCCCATAAAACTACAACAACAGATTAACATTTTGTCTGATTTCATTTTGGATACCATCCTATTGACTGTACATAGAAAACAAGAAATAGATGCTTCATCCGAAGTTCATTTCGGGTTTCAAATCATCGACAGCAACACAAGTTTCTGGATATTACTAGAATTGATTTCGATGGTTATCGTGAAAGCTGCTGTTCTGTTTTGTTCTATTTGCCTAAGCAATCAAAACTTGGCAAGTTAACGTCCAATGAGTTGCTCAAGCAAACAGAGACTGACCAGACAGAATTCCAGCACTTCATCAGCTACAAAGTAAAACGCCTCCAAGAAGTACCAGCACAGTACTTCTGCTAAATACTCGAAACCAAGCAGAAACTCCCTCATGACTCGCTGTGCTCTTCAAATTGCTCTCACCAATAATCCGATAACAATCTTCGAGTACTCTGTAATTGGAAGAAACCGTCAATGGCTCTAGTCAAAGTATCGTCCAGAATCTCATGTTAATTAGGAGAGTTTCTACACAAAAACGCAATAAAATTTGGGGTTTTGTGTGAGGTCCCTTCTTTACGACGAGGGACCTCCTAATTTAATTTTGCTTTGAAAAATTGGAGAAGGAGAAGAACAACTCCTTTAGGTGCCTACAGCAAACATCTCAATGAGATGTTGAAAATAAAATTTGGCGTCTTCAATAATTGCGGTGTTCACGTTCCTTATTTTAAGGAATGTGTTCCTTCAGAGCGACTATAAATGGAGGTATCAAAGAGCTTCGAAGGGTATCCGAAAACATACAAAGTGAAATTTTCTATCCAAGAGAGAATGAAAAAATCACTTGAAGAGGAAGTGAAATATAGTGAGAATTATTTTGAGGGAGAGAAAAGAAGAAGTCTGAGAAAAAAATAAGTATAGTGTTTTTGTGCACATTGAGAGTTCTAATAGTAGTGATTTCTCTTAATGAATATTTTCTAGAATATTCGATATCTAGAAAAATATTGTAAATCTTATTTTTCATAGTGAGATCTTTCTGGACTCGGTCCTTTTAGTTTTTTTCCTGACTTGGATTTCCACGTAAAATTCTTGGTGTTCATTTTAGCTATTATTTCTCTTACTTCTTGGCCGTTATAATTTTACGGTAGTGAAAAAATATTCCTGGTATTTTTCAGATCGCATCTGTTAATGTTTTTCATATCGTTTGGTAAGTGGTGTAATTGTACTGTGTAAGTAAGTTTTGTCTAAAAGACTGGAATTTAAGTGGACCGTTTGTGATCCTCCAATTTTTCTTGGAAACTTACTTGAAAAGTAATTTTATCTAAGCAGATCGCCAATAGCATTCTTTTCTGGGAATTATCTTCATCAATACTTTCCACGTTTTACGGCAGTAGTATTTTTATCATTGTTTTTGCCGAAATTTCGTTTTTTTTCTCAACATTTTGATAGAAAGAAAAAATCAAATTCAAATGCTACCTAAAAATAATCCTTCGTCAACCTCGTCAATTCTCATTCCAAGACAAGATCGACATCCAGAAAAATTCTAATGCGATGCTTAAAAAACATTAAATCCCTTTTAGTTTCTGATCCGCAATTAATTCTAGAAATAGTAAACAATCGGACATTAAATTCATTTTGTCGATCTCGTTTCTCTTCTCAGCTCAAAGTTTCCTGAATGACAAAATATACTGTGTTAATAGAATGTTTACGGGCTATAAAGATGAGTGAGAGAGAAAGAGAAAGAACTTAAAATACTTTGCTCACAAGATGATCTGTTGGGAATAATGTGTTCAACAAACAAATATTATGAACATTTTTATTGCTGTAATTAATAAATAATTTTTATGATTAATTTTTATGTTTGCATTATTTGATATGTTTTATAAATTCAAAGAAAAACCATTGATTATTTGTGCAATTTTAAATTTACGTATATATTAATATATGTGATATTAAATTTAAAAAAAAATAATCACATTAATCCATGACTTATATTTGAAGTGTAGGATCTTCAAATTAATAAAGTCATAGAATGTATAGTCATATCTCGACTATATATATAGTGACATAAAGTGATTATATTTTATATAATATGATTATATAGGACTGAACCAGATGAAATTATATTATTCTTATAATATCCGTTAAATGAAGAATAATTAATTTTATCATAATGATGGTCATATATGTATGATTTTAATTTATTGTATTTAGTAGACTCCCTATTTCATTTTAATTTATTTTTTGATTTACTCGGTACAGTTTTGTATAAGTTGCATTATATAAATTTTGTATTTTGAGAATAAATTAAATGAGTAGCTGGGAATGCTAACATTGATACAATAAAATCCATAATACAAGATTTTGATACCATGCTAAGGAAAAGAATCTTGCTGCTTTGGATATGAATCGGTAAAACCAAAGAAGAAGAAGGAAGAAGAAGAGAAAACGGCAGCAGAACAAATGATGTTCTGTTCTGTAAAATTGTATTTTCCAAAGAGTCTCTTACAATATATATACCCAAGAGAAAAAGTAACTAAAACATAAATATTCTGTCCAATAAAACTATAACTGAACTATTAATAAATAGTAACACGACGAATACTCTAATACTAACCCCCAACGGCCTCTTTACCCAGTTAGAATGCCAACCGTAGTTGCTACTTCAACTTCCTCAAAGGATAAAAGTTTTGGAAAGAAGTTACGAGTCAACTAGTTTTTACGAGACTGGAATGGATGACTAAGTTTTGGATTGCGACTCTGTTGAATTGTTCAACTTCTTTGAGTATACTCTCCTGTTTCTTCACACCCACCACAAGTCGTTGCAGCAAGCAAGCTGAGACATGGCTGCCACCACTCGAGTTGTTTCTCAGAGACATCGTGTTGTATTCAATACTTACCAAGATCCCCTCTTAGTTCGCTGGCGTCGACGATCGCATCAGCAAGGCGATTCATCAAGCACAAAGACTACAGAATTTTCAAATCCATGGTCCCCTTAACAATCAGCTTGCCCATAAAACTACAACAACATATTAACATTTTGTCTGATTTCATTTTGGATACCATCCTATTGACTATACATAGAAAACAAGAAATAGATGCTTCATCCGAAGTTCATTTCGGGTTTCAAATCATCGACAACAACCCAAGTTTCTGGATATTACTAGAATTGATTTTGAAAGATTAAAGATTAGTTATGCGATGTCACACAGTGTGTTACGTGTGACATCGATAATTAATGCAATGATGGACAATATAAATATGCGAAAATAAATGATACATGAGATTGGTAACGCTAATTCGGCAATCAGTCTACCTCTACGGGGTCACGTCCAGATATAAAAACTATTTCACGAGTTAACAAGGTTACAAGACAATCAGACTTATACAAATAAAGATTCTCTCTTATCTTTGTCGCCGCCTTCTTCCTAACTTCCCCAACTGAAACTGTTTTTGCGAGCTCCTCTCGACCTTGGATCGATCTCTCCCGAGATTTAGAAAGCAACAAGATCCCTTGTTGTTGGCGACTCCTCCTGGAATCCGTGTTATGGCAAGATCCCCTCGCCCACGATCAAAATGACAAGCTCTCATTGTCGATAAACAGAACTCCTCCCGAGTTCGAATGCAGCCTCCTCTCGAGACTGAGCTTCAATGAAGAATAAGAAAGATTGCCTCCTACGACACCGTCTGTAACACCAGGGCGTTGTCTTCGAATGCAATAATTCAACACACTCCAATAATCGATGAAATCTACAACATAAAAAGAGTGTGTAAAACAATCACAAACTCATACGCAGAAGCGTTGGGAGTGAAAAAAAAGCGACGGCTCGCAAAACGAAAAAAAACTTCTCTCGTGAATAATCAAATATTCGTCAGTTGTTTCCAGAGAAACGAACTCTTCAATATCATCAGTAACTCTCATATCTTTGATTTAATTCAGTTACCAAATTAGATTTATCGCTGCAAGGAATAAGGAATCAAATCTTAACAAATTCAGTTATGTGACACATCGTGTGACATTTTAGGAAAGTCTCGCCAACTACTTGGATATGCATCCAAAAACTTAGGAAAACATCTCATGATTCATGTGATTTCGAAGCCTAACATATTCTAACGAATCTTTATCAAATCGGCTTACCAAAATAAAGTTTACCAAAAAACAAGTGCCTTTAGATTTTTCAACAACTTTCCTTATAATCAAGATTCCTTATTTTTCTCTTCCACAATAATTTCGTGATCTTCAATAGTGCATTCATCCAATAATCTGAATATATTATTTATTGATTACCAAGAAAGAAACTACCACTTTGGAAAATAGTGGCATAAAATATTATCTTCATAGATATAATTTGCTAAAAAATTAATGCCAAGCGTATTTACAATATATTTACATTTACAGATTTCGATGGTTATCGTGAAAGCTCCTGTTCTGTTCAGTTCTATTTGCCTAAGCAATCAAAACTTGGCAAGTTAAACGTCCAATGAGTTGCTCAAGCAAACAGAGACTGACCAGACAGAATTCCAGCACTTGATCAGCTACAAAGTAAAATGCCTCCAAGAAGTACCAGCACAGTACTTCTGCTAAATACTCAAAACCAAGCAGAAACTCCCTCATGACTCGCTGTGCTCTTCAAATTGCTCTCACCAATAATCCGATCACACTCTTTCAGTACTCTGTAATTGGAAGAAACCGTCAATGGCTCTAGTCAAAGTATCGTCCAGAATCTCATGTTAATTAGGAGAGTTTCTACACAAAAACGCAATAAAATTAGGGGTTTTGATGAAGGGAAAAAATCAAATTCAAATACTACCTAAAAATAATCCTTCGTCAACCTCGTCAATTCTCATTCCAAGACAAGATCGGCATACAGAAAAATCCTAATGCGATGCTTAAGAAACATTAAATCCCTTTTAGTTTCTGATCCGCAATTAATTCCAGAAATAGTAAACAATCGGACATTAAATTCATTTTGTCGATCTCGTTTCTTTTCTCAGCTCAAAGTTTCCTGAATGACAAAATATACTATGTTAATAGAATGTTTACCGGCGATAAAGAGACGAGTGATAGAGAAAGAGAGACAGATAGAGAGAGCTTAGAATACTTTTCTCAGAGGATGCTCCGCTCGGAACGCTGATTCTATAAGTAGCTGAACAACTATTTAAAGCAAAATCAACAAGCTGGGTGAGAATTCAACGTTTATGATTCTTGGTCATCGATGCTCCAGCGATGCAGTGGCGGCAATAGAGTTGGAAGAATGGCTGGCGGTTGTGTATTTCTGCTGCTGTTTTTAATCGTTCATTGAATTTAGAATATTCATGAAATACGTCGGCCGGCGGCTCTGCGACTGAGCGAAGGCGTCAACTAAATTGCATTGATTGATTACTACAAATGGAACCCGCATCTCCCTATATTTTTTAAATATAAAATATAAATATCTCCAATATTTTGAATCGTTATTCTCTAAAAGATATTTAATTAACTAATTAATTTTTCTTGTTTAAATTATAAGTTAGTTCAATATTGCCTATGGCTCTGATAAACAATTTTTTTTTAGCAAGCGACCATCGTGCTTTGAGTTCTTAGCAAAACATCCTTAGTCACATAAAATTTGCCCCGTAATTTTACACTCGATTTTGAGTAAATGTTTCAATGAAACTATTTTTCGATCTTCGAAATCAAATGTGATGTTATGTGTATGCATAAAATCGAGCGAGTTGACATAACCATAACAGGTTAAAATAATTATCACAAATAAAATAAAAAACACAAAGCATTTGTTTGATAAATTTTATCAGACGTTTTACTAACGATCTAAAATACAAGAATAATTGCAGTAAAAGAAATAATTTAGTGTATTGGTTATTCTAGACCTTTAGAACATAGAGTACATTTGACTTCACTTTTAAATTATTATAAATATAATTTTAGAGTAAGTTATTCAACCTAAGCTACCTACATCAGCCGAGTCAAATTTAAGATTTAATCCTTGAAATTGGAACTCAAAAATATAATATTATATTACATACTTAAAAGTACAATATATATTATTAATTTAAAATATTGGATGAGAGAAAATTAGGAAGTCTCTTCTTGTCTTCCATGAAACGATCACTAAGTTGCAGCCAAACAAGGTCTATAATAATTGTCCTTATGATATACTTTTATATTTTTTTCTTATTTGTAATAACAATTATGATAATAAATAAATATCAAAACTACCCTTTTGTTTGGCTTGAATCTCACATCATTCTTCCCCGCTACCTACTCTTGGCCTCTCTTTTTTTTACGTGTTAATATTATATTTATTTTATTTTTTTTAAATATTTACTGACAATTATTATATTAATTATATCAATCATTATTTGACACATCAGCAGTATAAATATAATAAATAAGTAAATATGATATTATTCTTCTAATATTAAATCTTTATCTAATTATTCATTTAGACCATATAATCAAGGAATAACAATCATTGATATTCGATTCAAATTTCATAATATCAATTGATAGCAACTTAAACTTTAGAGTTGAAAAAACTTTTAACTGCTAATTTTTAACCATCTCTATCAAAATTAAAACAGAATGTAGTGGAAAAACCAAATCAAATCTACCATCCATAGCAATTTGTGAATTCTACCGTAGCCAAAATACGAAACTGAAGAGGATCATAGAAACCTCAAAATCCAGCCCCGGCAAAAGAAGTTTATTGAAATAAAAAAATAATAATAAATAAGAAAGGTGAGAGAAAATAAAACGAGCATTCGAAATGAGACAAATGAATAATTTAAGCACAATAGTGTTAATCTAACGTCTGATAGTCGGTATTATGAGAATTTGTCACATATCTCTCTCTCTTAAGCTTTTCGATGGCTCATATGAAGCGGTGGCGTTTTGATCATCTTAGAGTGAGGGGTTAAATTCAAATTAGCAGTTTTAACTTAAATTGTTAATGATTTATATTACGCAATTTAAATAGATAATTACCTTATAATATTTTTTAATCTAGATAATTTTTTTTTTATTTAAACCTGAAAATAGAAGTTTTTTTTTTTGTAATAAAAAATGATAAGTAATAAATTATCTATAAAAAAAAAAAAAAAAAAAAAAAACTAAATTTTTAAACATAATTTTCTAATTGTATTCCCTAATCAATTACTTTCTTTATTAAGAACCAGACAAAACTTTAGGACCTATATAATATTAATTTTGATTCAAATTCGAGTAAAAAAAATTAATATTTTATATTTACCTATAAATAATAAAATATAAACTATTTTTAATTAACAAATAAACAACTTTAAAGAATTATTAAAGCTATATCCATGCACAAAACTTTATTTTTTTTATTTTATTTATGTACATATTATTTAAGTACTCATAATACAAAATTATCCGCTTTGAGCCAGAGTTTGCACAAATTTTTTGTTAGAGTTAACCCAAAACGCGTTATACTATGTATGAAATGATACATTTTTCACTCTCCTAATCGACGTGGAAATGTACTCTCATACTTGTATGTACTTGTATGAGTTGGACTCTTACACTATACTGTCATATACACTTGAATTTATTTTCTATTATTTATAAATTGTTTAGACAAAACACATTTTCGATTCTCCAATTTTAATTTTTCACAAAGATAGTTAAATTTGATTAAATACTCATTTTTTCAATTTTTGTCAATAAATTTAAAAGTATTTTTATATTTATCTACTATTATTAACTTATGAGCTGCGACACTCATTAATTAATCTAATTGATGATTTATTTTTAAATTTGTAATTTATCAAATTAATTACATATATTAATGAGTGTTATGCCATAAGATAAGAATTAGAATGCTAGAATACTGGGTAAACACAACATTACTTTAAATTTAATAAAACTCTATCATGTTATTTTATTTTAATTCACATCAGCATGTTAAAAATATATATTACTTGATTCTTCATTGGACAAGTTGGAAGAGTGAGAGTAAGGAGAGATTCATTTTTCTAATTTTTTGTGTTAAAAAGTTACAAAAAAATTTGGTAAACTAACATCTTAAATTTAAGTCTTTTATTCCAAATTCATGCATTTATAAAACCTTAAACAAAAGGTCATTTAACAAACTCCCGGTGACGGTTACTGGAGTGGGAAAACTCTCGCGTCGCGCTCATTCATGCTCAGTCACTGAGTCACTGTCGCTCCTCCAACCTATCTTTCTAAGAGAACCGGCGCTGAGGTCCTGCATCTTGTAGCTTCTGTTGCAAAGAAGGAAATCTAGGTTTCTCTGCGTTTCTAAGTGATTTTAGCAAAAAATGGAGGAGTACTTGCAGCACATGAAGGCCCTGCGCTTTCAAATGAACGGTACGAACCTCTCTCCCTCTCTCTCTATCTAGCTCTTAACTTGACCGCGGAAGTTCGAAATTATCAATGATTTTCACGATTTGGTGATGTTTTTTACATTGTGAATAATTTATTGTCCCGAAAACGAAATAGATGTAGAAGATCAAGCGGCGAAGATTTCATTCGAAGAGCAAAGGCAGTTAACGACTATTCAAACCATGGAGAACGATATAACTTCTGGTGATTTCTCCTTTTTCATCATTTATGTTCACATGATATTTTTCCCCGCGATTTTTACCGATAAACGAAATTTTCCATACGCATTTGAACTCTTGCGGTTTCTTATCAATATAAGATTCTTTACGTATTTTCTATCAGGCTATTGATTCGATGTATGACTTTTGTTTTTTCCGGAATCAAAATTGCCTTTCATTTGCATTTTAACTATTTTTCCCACTTTCATTGCTTACTAATAGGAATTTGTCTGTACTATACGTCTACGTTTCTTCTAGGAAATCTTTGTACTTATTCATTGTAGTTATTGTAACATTACTGATCAATTGTGTGTTTTCTTATCTGGCTGTGATTAGCAATTGAACTGGTTTTAGCTAATCGTAATTTCATTTTGGATTCTCAAAATCTCAAAAACAGGCAAAATCAAATTCAAAGAAAATTCTTATGATGAGACGAGCAATTTATATAAGATTTATTCCGTTAGATTTAAAATTTGGTCCTCTAATATGGAGATTTTGGCATTCGAATCAAAATTGATCGGAGAAAATTTGTTGAATACTGGATCTCATTTGTTTTTTGTGTATATGATTCTAAAATAAAAAGAAGGTTCCCATCTGAAGTTCCAAGTGTGAATAACCGGTATAATTTTTATTTTTTTAATGACGAATGAGCTAAAGAAGAATATCTTTTTGAGTAATTAGAATGACACCTGAGCTTCACGCACAGGCATCTTGTATCTTTGGCAAATTGTTCTTTTTTTTTACTAAGCTTCAACATTTTGTTCATTTGACATTTGCCTCCTGGATGGAGCTTTCTTCTCTCTCTTTCACTTTCTCTATATGGGTGAACTTTGAATATGCAAGTAGTTTTCATGGTCTATGGCTATTTATTAGTTGAAGATCTTATATTTATTACCTTAATTTTTTCTATGATTTCTCACGGAAGTGAAATAATATTTCAATTTACGCAGCAAAATCTGAATCTTTGAAGCTTAAAGCAGAGATTGAGAAAATGATGCATGCGAAGGGTCAGATTTGTTCTCAGATACTTGAAAAACAGCACAAGGCAGCTTCTTTGGAATCTGATTCGTTTACCCTTTCCCAGGTACTTGTATATGATTTTTTTCTCTTTGTCCTTCTCTGCTTGTATGTGATAAAGTCCGATAGTAATGCATGTCTATAACAAAGAGGATAGAAATGATTATAGGGAAGTCACTTGATTATAATTGAAGATCCAGGAAATTCACGCTGACATCCAAATATTACACATCAAAAAACAAATTCTTGTACCATAAAAAACCAAAAGAAAAACAAGAGATTTCTGGATTTCCTCCCACTGCAAATGCGAGCTCGCTAGGTCTGAGCCAGTGGTCTCATAGGAGTGACCATATCATTTATTGGATGGTTAGAGAAATATAATAGAAAGAAAAGGCCAAAAATTAATTAGTAATTTTTCTTTTCGGGAGAACCATGTCCTGATAGCATTGTTATTTGTTACAAGTTGGAAAAGTAGTTCTCTTTCGTTGAAGACCAACAAGGTTTGCAAGAACTTATGAAAATGAAATGGACCAATTTAGGAAATTTACATGCAAAGTAGATGAAAGAAGGTTTTTTAAAATAAGTAGCAATCTTCAATTCAAGAAACAGAAATTATTCTGGAACTATCTTCCTCACTATATTGTTGAACAAAAATCTTCTAGTCTCTAATTTGACATCAGTTGGTCAATATACATCATTGGAGCACACTTCATTATCGACTCTTACATTTGAAGGCGGTGTGGGTCCTGCTCACTTTGAACCTGCAGCTCATAAATTTCTGAAAAATAAGAGCGAAGGAGTTAAATTCTGAAATTGCTTTTTCTTTATGCAATTGTACTTTGCAAGGAAGGAAATTAATTTTGTGTTATTTATTCCTGCTCATTCACTTTCTAGATAGAATATGTTAAAATCTATTCTTTTTGTCTTTTCCCTCATTTTCATCCTTTCACTATTAGCTAGTAATAGCGGATGTCATGAGTGATTATTGATGCACGAGTTATAATTTCTTAGTCAGAAAAAAAACTGTTTTCTAACGACATCACAGAAAGATTATTTTCTTTTTTGAGATGAGTTATTGATCCTTTCAACTTTAGTGAATAACAATTTTCAGCTAATGTGCTTATCCTCGAGTCTGAAAAGAGTTCTTGTCTCGACAAGCAGACACTAGAGCTCATTATTCAAGAAAAAGTCACTTTATCTGGAAAACTTATGGAAAAGAGGTGATTCAATGTATACATTTCAACTTGGAATCGCTCTGCGTTATGCAATGATTATTAAACGTAACTAAGTTGACCTTGAAGTGAATACTATACGAAGGTTGCTGAAGATATCAATGCCAAATTACAGCAGCAACAGGTTTACGTCTAAAGCTTTTGACTTGTGCGCGTCCATGATTCTATCTACCGAGTTTTTATTGTTTTTTAAATATCACGTTGCAGATCTGGGTCAGTGCAAACAATGTTAGCGGCCAACTGGGAGAACGTGAATTGGTATATTCACCTTAACTCCTCTTTTCTTCAATAACATTGTACAACTTTCAGCTAGACTTATGAGCAAACTTTTGATGTTACAAATTTCTCTGAAGTCACTTATGAACTGCTTCGAAGTCCTATCAAACAAAGATATGCCGATATTTATGACTACATTGCAATTGTTCAATTCATAGTATATTTTATGTTTGGCATTGATCCCCATTGTGCTTCACCGGCATTATCTATTTGTGCGGTTATAGGTAAGGGATATAGTTATGTGATAATCAAACCTAAGGGGGTTGAGTACCACCTACAGTTGATATCCATAACTCTATCTCACTAGAAATGTCTTCCATATCTATAAACATATACTTGTCCTCAAAACCACCTTATGCCTTATGTTCCGTTCAAACAGAACAGTACTGCTGGACACCTTCTAAAGCTACCTATGATTATCATCTCAATAAGAAACTAATAATTTCCAGTTAACTCAGGGACATGATAGGATACTGTGATTTGCTTCTTTCTCTTTGAGATGCCATGCTGCTTTGGTAGGCCCTTTAGTACTCCATATTGTTTTAGGTAGGCCCTTTAGTACTCCATATTCTTTTACATAGAAAAGCCACATAGGTATAGCGTGCATAAAATCTTGTAGGACTTGTTAAATTTTTTTAATCTCAAAAATGTCTTTTCTAATACCCTTGGGCTATACTGCCAAAGAACATGATAGGTTCCTACCAGAGTTAGATAGAAATCCAGCAAGTGATAGAGCTTGTTGGAAATATTTTAGTTAATAAACAACAGGATTTAACATCCCAGTGAGCATACCTAAGACTCGATTCTCTCTGACTTGTACCATTTTTTTTTATTTCTCCTTTTACCTTGTATATGGACTTGGGAAGAAGATCCTGTTAGGAGACCACCAGTGATATTCACATATTCGAGGAGGAAGAAGGAGACTCGGGAGAAATAGCTATGTTTTTCTTATACATTATTGATTATGTTTTAATATCGGTAGGGTGTTTTTTAAAAGGAGGGGTATTATATTGATTACATGAGGCTGTTAGGGGAAAAAGAGGTAGTGGAGTTGTAATTCTGTTAGGGGGTATATTCTGCAGTTGGGCGAGAGGAGAAAGGGAGGAAAAACTTGGGAAAAGGGAGAGAGTAGGAGCTCTAGAATTCTTCTACGTTTTCGTTGATCTTTGTGAACTTGGATTTCTAGCTGTGTTTGATAACTTTAATAGTACCTGGATTGTTCTGGATTTGTGGTGTTGGTTTGTTGTTTCATGATAGAACAAGAACCATATCATTGGTATCAGACCAGACATCTTGGGTGATGGCAGGGAAGAAGCAAATCACAGGCGATCAGAAAATCAAATCTGACCGATGATCAGTCGGGTCAAGGAGAGGTCTGGCAGGAAATAGGAAATCTCAAGGAGAGCATTACCTGTCTGCCGGAGTTGAAACGCGACATGGCGACAGTCATGGCGGACCTGAAGTCTCTGTCCGACGTTCTCCATGCTGCTCCTCCTTGGCAATGGGACAAAGGAAAACAGAAGGCCACCGACGAACAGGGAGGGCAGTCAAGTTGCCAAGGCCCGACTGGAGGTAGTGCCGACGGAGGGAAAGAAGAGCACCTTAATCGGCGAATGGAGATGCCGATCTTCGCCGACGGGGACCCTGACGATTGGATCTTTAGGGTGGAGAGGTTCTTCACGTTCCAATCTCTCTCAGAGTTTGAGAAACTTCAATGGGTGGCAGTACATCTGGAAGGTGAAGCACTGGCGTGGTTCTAGTGGGAGGAACGGAGACGCCCATTCCGCAGCTGGACTGACTTCCGTTACCTCCTTCTCGAACGTTTCCGATCATCATTGGAGGGAACTCTCTCAGAACGTTTCTTGAAGCTGAAACAGACGAGAACAGTGCGGGAGTATCGCCAAGTCGTTGAGCGAGCAGCCTCTCATTTTTCAGATGTGCCGGAGCATTTGCTAGAGGCGCAGTTTATGAATGGTCTGCGCAACGACATCTGCGCCGAGCTGCTGGTACTACGGCCGGCGGGTCTAGACCAGATCATGGTGGCAGCGCAGCGGGTCGAAGATAAATTCAACCTTTTCCATCGAACTGGACCCGGGCCGGGTACTAAAGGAAGTGGGTCCAGCCGAATCGGCCCATCCGGCCAAACGCCCATGGGACTGGCTTCGGGCCGGAGCTTTCAGACAAGCCCAAGCCCGGCGTTTTCTGCGTCACAAGCCTTACACGCAGGGCATTCTACCAAATCGACCACAGCCACCTCCCAATCCATTCGTCCCGCAGCTACTTTCTGGCGATTAACAGACACATAATTATTGGCAAAGAGAGAAAAATGATTATGTTATCGCTGCGACGAACGATTCTTCCCTGGGCATCGGTGTCGGGCGAAGGAAATGTTGGTGTTACTCTGTCAAGAGGAGGATGATTCGGTCGATGAACCGCCAGGAGCAGACGAAGTGATACCGCCGGATTCCGACCCGACTGCGGTACCTAACGGGGCGCAACTCTCACTGAACTCTATGGTAGGTTGTCTTCACCCGACTCGCTGAAAATCAGAGGCCGAATTTCGCAGCGAGAGGTGGTGGTTCTCATCGATAGTGGGGCAACTCACAATTTTATCTCCCACAATGTCATCAGAAAATTAGGCATTCCAGTGGAGGATTATGGATATTTTGAAGTGAAAACTGGCACAGGTTTGGTTGTTCGCAGCACTGGAATTTGTAGAGCTCTGCAACTAGTATTTCCAGAATGTACAGTTGTTGAAAATTTCTTTCTGCTTGACTTGGGCAGTGCTGATGTTATATTGGGATTTAAGTGGTTGAAAACTCAGGAAGAAATGCGAGTTAAATGGGGAGCACTCACCATGTCATTTACTGTGCAGGGGAAGAAGGTGGTGTTACAGGGAGATGCCAGTTTGGGCAGATCATTGATTTCCTTTAAGTCTCTGATGAAACAGTTCGGTCTGGGGGATACTGGTTTATTGTTGGGTTTGCAGGGTCTTACAGCTGATCTGTCCCCATCAATACCTTGAGATTGAGGCTATGTTAATCTCTTTTAAGGAACTCTTCGTTATGCCACAAGGACTACCACCTCGGCGGGTTTTGGATCAACAAATTGTGCTCACGCATGGCACACCTCCAGTGTGTGTCAGACCATACCGATACCCACATATTCAAAAGGATGAGATTGAAAAACTAGTGGGAGAAATGTTAGCAGCCGGTCTTATTCAGGCCAGTACTAGTCCCTTCTCCAGCCCAGTTATCTTAGTCAAGAAAAAGAATGTGAGTTGGCATTTTTGTGTCGATTATCGGGCTTTGAATAAGGTCACTATTCCTAATAAGTTTCCCATTCTGAGGGTAGATGAACTTTTGGATGAGCTAGCAGGAGCCACTATTTTTTCGAAACTGGATTTGAGATCGGGTTATCACCAGATTCGGGTTAGACCGGAGGACGTACCGAAGACAGCTTTCAGAACCCACGAGGGTCATTATGAATTTTTGGTCATGCCGTTTGGGCTTACCAATGCACTGTCAACATTCCAAGCCCTCATGAATCAGCTTTTCAAATCGTACTTGCGGCATTTTGTTTTGGTATTTTTTGATGATATACTGATTTACAGTGTAGATTTAGCAAGGCACTTACATCATCTAGAAACCGTACTTACAGTATTGCGCATGAACCAGTTGTTTACCAATCCTTCCAAATGTTTCTTTGCTCAGCCACAATTGAAATTTCTGGGGCATATAATTTCAGCTAAGGGGGTGGCTGTTGATTCGTCTAAGGTAGAAGTTATGCTTACTTGGCCCTCACCTCGCACTTGGAAGGAACTGCGAGGATTCTTAGGGCTCACTGGCTACTACCGTCGTTTTGTAGCGGGATATGGTAAAATAGCAGCTCCACTTACTGCTCTCCTGAAGGATGCTTTTTTATGGTCGGAAGATACTGATGCAGCCTTCCAACAGCTTAAGGTTGCTATGATGTCAGTGCTCGTTTTGGCACTACCCGATTTTTCCAAACCATTTGTTGTGGAGATCGACGCGTCCGGCAATGGTATAGGGGTTGTCCTTATGCAAGAGGGACGTGTAATTGCCTTCTTCAGTCAAGCCTTGTCTCCACGAGCGCAACTCAAGTCTGTGTATGAACGGGAGTTGCGAGCCATCGTATTATCCATCATCAAGTGGCGACCATATTTACTAGGGCGTCATTTTGTTGTTCGTACTGATCAGCGCAGTTTGAAATATTTGTTGGAACAACGCCTTGTGCATTTCGAACATCAAAAGTGGCTCACTAAGATCATGGGATACGACTTTGAGATACAATATCGGCCCGGATTAGAAAATAAAGCGGCAGATGCTTTGTCTCGACGGCTTACTCCATTTACGTTGGCTGCTTTATCTTTCACAACACTTTTACCTTGGGAGGATATACAAACCAAAATTTTGGCTGATAAAGGGTTATCGATGATTCTCACTAATCTACGACAGCAATCCGAAGTCCCTCATGGGTATGCCTTGCAGAATGAACGATTATATTATAACGGGCGGTTAGTATTGGCAGCTAATTCAGCGATTATTCCTTTATTACTTCAGGAATTTCACGGATCTGTCGTGGGGGGTCATTCCGGTAGCATTAAAACATATCAGCGCATTGCAGTAGAGTTCTTTTGAAAATGGCTACGTAACCGGGTTAAACAATTTGTTGCATCTTGCGCTATTTGTCAGCGAAGCAAATATCAGGCCTTATCACCGGCCGGACTTCTACAACCCCTTCCGATTCGCACATTGATATGGGGGGATATTTCCATGGACTTCATCGAGGGGTTGCCACGTTCACAGGGGTTTAATGCCATCTTGGTGGTCGTTGATCGGTTAAGCAAGTATGCTCATTTTATTGCCTTAAAACATCCCTTCACTGCTTAATTAGTAGCTACGGTATTCATAAAGGAAGTGGTGCGATTACATGGCTTCCCACGTTCAATCATCAGTGATCGCGATAAAATCTTCTTAAGTAATTTCTGGAAAGAACTATTTAAGCTGCAAGGGACAACGTTGAAACACAGTTCCGCCTACCGCCCACAAACTGACGGACAGGCAGAGGTTGTTAATCGCTCTCTCGAGACTTATTTGCGCTGCTTCACAACTGATAAGCCACAATCATGGGTTAAGTGGTTAGCTTGGGCGGAATTTTAGTATAATACATCCTTTCATACTGCTTCACAGATGTCCCCATTCAAGGCTGTCTATGGTAGAGATCCGCCTCCCCTGATTCGGGTTGGTACAGGTGTCTCAATTGTCCAATCCGTCGAGGACCTTCTCCAAGAACGGGATTCCATTCTTACAACGTTACAGGCTAACCTAGCGAGAGCCCAAGCCCGTATGAAAGAGATAGCCGATGGCAAACGACATGACGTGTCCTTTGAGGAAGGTGATTGGGTGTATGTTAAGTTGCAACCCTATAGACAGCGTTCGTTAGCAAGAAAAAGGAATGAGAAATTGAGCCCCCGATTTTATGGACCGTATCAAGTGCTAACAAGGGTGGGCCAAGTCGCCTACAATTTGCAATTGCCAGCCTCCACCACTAATGTGTTCCATGTTTCATTGTTGAGACGGGCCATCGGCAACAACAGGGAGTCCACACCTTTACCATCTACTATGTCCGAAGACTTGGAGCTTTTGTCAGAACCAGAAGAAGTATTGGATGTGCGTCACAGTAAAGACGATATTCCTGCTAGAGGTGAGGTGCTTATTCGATGGACAGGTATGCCAAAGGAGGATGCAACGTGGGAGTACTTCGATGTCATCAAGGCTCAATTCTTTCAATTTAACCTTGAGGACAAGGTGAAAGTTTGGACGGCGGGTATTGTTAGGAGACCACCAATGATATTCACATATTTGAGGAGGAAGAAGGAGACTCGGGAGAAATAGCTATGTTTTTCTTATACATTATTGATTATGTTTTAATATCGGTAGGGTGTTTTTTAAAAAGAGGGGTATTATATTGATTACATGAGGCTGTTAGGGGCAAAAGAGGTAGTGGAGTTGTAATTCTGTTTGGGGGTATATTCTGCAGTTGGGCGAGAGGAGAAAGGGAGAAAAAACTTGGGAAAAGGGAGAGAGTAGGAGCTCTAGAATTCTTCTACGTTTCGTTGATCTACTTTAATAGTACTTGGATTGTTCTTGATTTGTAGTGTTGGTTTGTTGTTTCGTGATAGAACAGGAACCATATCAGATCCAAAATACTAAATAGTAAAGCTTTTAAATATTCAACAATTTGGGGGACCGGGTGAAGTTTAAATCGATATAATCTTGCCGGTATGCAATGCACTATAAATAATAGAGGTGTCAAACGAGCGAGCCGAGCCGAGCCGAGCCTGGAAAGGCCCGGCTCACCGAGCCTGCCGAGCCTAACGAGCCGAGCCTAACGAGCCTGCCGAGCCTAACGAGCCGAGCCTAACCCCTGAGCCTAGCCGGCCCAACGAGCCTAACGAGCCTAACGAGCCGAGTTTAACGGGCCGACCTTACATAAATAATATTATTTTATATAATCGTGGATAAAATCGACCAAAATCACAAATTTCAATGTTACCAATGGCAAGCCCGCTCCTTAATTCAGAGAGCGCTATGAAAAGGGAAAAAAAATAATTTAAATCAAAATAATCAGCTTGATTTACTAACTCTCCATCTCCATTAATTCTCTCTTTCCAAAAAGAGCCCCCAATTTAATGACGACCACACGTGGCAGTAGGATTGCCAACCAGTTGGAAGATCTTATCTTCTTCTATTTTCATTTTTATTCTCCAATGTTCTTTTAGTTTTAATTTGTGAATTTCCTTCGACGATCCTAGCAGAGACAGAGACTTGACATGAACTAGCCGAGCCTAACGAGCCGAGCCTAACGAGCCGAGCCTAACGAGCCGAGCCTAACGAGCCGAGCCTAACGAGCCGAGCCTAACGAGCCGAGCCTAACGAGCCGAGCCTAACGAGCCTAACGAGCCGAGCCTAACGAGCCGAGCCTAACGAGCCGAGCCTAACGAGCCGAGCCTAACGAGCCGAGCCTAACGAGCCGAGCCTAACGAGCCTAACGAGCCGAGCCTAACGAGCCGAGCCTAACGAGCCTAACGAGCCTAACGAGCCGAGCCTAACGAGCCTAACGAGCCGAGCCTAACGAGCCGAGCCTAACGAGCCGAGCCTAACGAGCCGAGCCTAACGAGCCGAGCCTAACGAGCCTAACGAGCCGAGCCTAACGAGCCGAGCCTAACGAGCCGAGCCTAACGAGCCGAGCCTAACGAGCCGAGCCTAACGAGCCTAACGAGCCTAACGAGCCGAGCCTAACGAGCCTAACGAGCCGAGCCTAACGAGCCTAACGAGCCGAGCCTAACGAGCCGAGCCTAACGAGCCGAGCCTAACGAGCCGAGCCTAACGAGCCTAACGAGCCGAGCCTAACGAGCCGAGCCTAACGAGCCGAGCCTAACGAGCCGAGCCTAACGAGCCTAACGAGCCGAGCCTAACGAGCCGAGCCTAACGAGCCGAGCCTAACGAGCCGAGCCTAACGAGCCGAGCCTAACGAGCCTAACGAGCCGAGCCTAACGAGCCGAGCCTAACGAGCCGAGCCTAACGAGCCGAGCCTAACGAGCCGAGCCTAACGAGCCGAGCCTAACGAGCCGAGCCTAACGAGCCGAGCCTAACGAGCCGAGCCTAACGAGCCGAGCCTAACGAGCCGAGCCTAACGAGCCGAGCCTAACGAGCCGAGCCTAACGAGCCGAGCCTAACGAGCCGAGCCTAACGAGCCGAGCCTAACGAGCCGAGCCTAACGAGCCGAGCCTAACGAGCCGAGCCTAACGAGCCGAGCCTAACGAGCCGAGCCTAACGAGCGATCTGTGAACGGAGGACGACTGCTTCACCGGAGAAGGCTGAGACGCGATTGGTCAGCAGCTTCTGCGCAGAAGAACGGCGACGATCTCTTCTCCCGTCGTCGACGGTCTGGCCAGGGGTGGGGCTGGGCTTGGGGTGGGGGTGCTGGGGCGGGCCAGGCGAGCTGGCTCGCCGAGCTAACGAGCCGGCCCGTTGCCCGGCTCGTTTGGCCCGGTCCCTGGCTGGCTCGCGAGCCCAAATTATGGGCTCAGCTCGGCCCGCCTAATGGGACCGAGCCAGGCTCGGCCCGCTACAGTAACGAGCCGAGCCAGCTCGGCTCGCTACTGTAGCGGGCCGAGCGGGCGGGCTGGCGCGCCAGCCCGCCCATTTAACATCTCTAATAAATAAGTTGCCACCCATAGAGGTCCAATCTCATTGGTCCAATAGATTAAGCCCAATCTGCATTACTATGATGACTCCATATGAAGGTTATTATAAATTTTAAATAGCACGAGTCCTTTTCTTAAAATGCCTTTTTAAGTACACTTGACATTCTAACGATGTATGCATAACTTTCATACGCTTTACACAGAGGAACAGCTCATGTATGTTAAAGCCCAACTTGTAACAATAGGTGAACTATTACTCTCAATCACTAAGTGCTTTGAATCTTAATCATGATCATTTTTTTTAGAAGAAACATTTTATTGAGGAGGCGAATGGAGGGCCAAATTATTGTAAGGTCAGTTTACTTTATAGTTTCCTGTGATTTTGTTAAAGACATTACTCACTGAAAAACAGAGGCATAGATCTTGTTTATTCAAAATGATTGAGATATCATTCTCATGATTTCAGTTTCAAGTAACACGTTGAAGCTATCTAGATCAAATGTTTATATTTTTATTCAAATTTGCATCATATCCTCTGCCTTGCAATATGGACTTACCCGCTCATGGGTTCTACCAAGATTGATAATCATCCTAAGAGCTTGAATTTGTTCTCATGCTTTGTCCATTTAACTGCTGAGGGACGTCAGAAAAGGATGCCGGAACAACCATTAAAGGAGGAGCATAAAGCTGTGTCTCCAGCTAAAGCTAGGGAAACTAAGTGTTTGCAGTCTCTCAAGGACCAGATTGAGAAGATGAAGGTGGGTGTTTCATAATTTGTGCTTTTTCATTCAAATTAAGAGTTTAACAACTTCAATCAAATTGTTGAGGGACTGCAGCCGGGGCTTTGGGACATGGACATAAAACCATTGGAGGAGGAGTGTACAGCCCTATTATCAGATAAAGCTGAAGAAGCCATGTACCTGCAGTCCCTTAAAGACCAAATTGAGAAGATAAAGGTCGATGTTAGTTTGTGTTTTGTGATTTAAGTATAGGAGTTTGACGACATACCAAAGTTGAAAAGGAAATATGGAAAATACTGGATTCTTTGTAGTAGATAGATAGAATCCACCTACCTGAAGATGCACTCACTTGCATAATAAATTTTAATGGAAAAAGGCAGGATTCTTAGAGACTTGAAGAATCAAGTGCCTGCTTTCATATAATGTCTAAAATTAGCACTTCACATTAATGGGAGCTTTTGCTTTTGCAGGCGATTACTCACGTGATTCAATGCACATGCGGAGAGAATTACAAGGTGGGATTCGACCAATTTGCAGTTGTCCATCACGGAGAATGAACTATTCATCACTATGAAAAGGTCAGAGAATGCTTGAGAATGAATTACTGCGTGGACAAATGTGACATAGAATATGTATGTGTCATCGTAAATAATAGTGCAAACTGTATCTTTACTTCACGTGATGCCTAGAATACATGGAAAATCACAAAGAGATGAGAGAGTGGGAAAGCTTAAAGTCGTACGTACGAGTAGCCAGTAGGGGCCACAGAGAGAAAGGAAAACTTGGATGGATATTTGGAACATCCTGCTGGTTACGTTTATAGCCATTCGACTTTTTCCCTTCTTTTTCATTCCAACTAAAACAAATAAATATTCTACCAGACTTGGAGACACGTACTAGATGAACTGTGCCTCAAGCCACGCTGCACGGAACAAGTGGAAACTTAATTGATCATCCAATGATGCGACACGGTCAATTATTATCAAAATAATCAATTAATGCACGAGTACACGTCATTTGATCAATCAAACTTATTCTTTAGATCCTTTATATACACTTCTTTTTCTAATGAATTGAAGCCTTTCTATGTACAACATTTCATACTAGAGAGTAGCAGGAAGAATGAATAAAATAAATAAGATTCTAGAACATGCTACCGTGTCTGATACTATACAGAGAGAATGAAAATAATAATGCAACAACTCAAGAGCAAGAAAAGCCAGGACGACGTGTCGTACCTAAAGTCTCCCAACTTGTCCCCACTCCCAGTAGTAAATGCCATATATAACCAAACGCCCACGTTAAGGGAAAGCCTCAAAATCGCCAACAGAGCAAAAATAATACAAACGGTAAATACTGAGATGCCCTTCTTCTCCAGAGATGTCTGCTTCTCACGAACCTTTTCAATATTGGATCTGCAAACCAGAAGCTCGTTAGATTCCTCCAAACAGCTCATGCAAAAGAAAATAAATTGGTTGAGAAAACTAAATTACTTGAACAAGCATATAGAAAGACATCTTTTTTGCTTGAATGCAAGAACCAAGTATCTAAGGGCACTCTTTATCTTCAGGACCATCATAAAAATTCCTATTTTCCAATGAATAAAATCGTTTTTACCAGTTTTCATGAACTCTAAATAGATTTAATCATTGTAAAAAAAAAAATAGCAAAATCATAATCATTCCCCGTCTAGTGTGCCATAAATTGATAGACTACAACCTATATGAAATATAGAAAACGGTTTTATAAGCTTGTTTTCCTCTGCGAACCTCTTCCAACATAGTTTCATCTGTAAACTTCGTCGTGAAAAGAAAAACTTGAAAGAAAAAGAAAGTTTTGAAGTTTATTAAACAGCTAACTAAACTATTACCTTAATATTGCATTGTCCCTGAGAAGATTATCCAACTCCATTGAAACAAGAAACTTCCAAGAAATGAGATCAACAACGTTTTTAACCTGCATCAACAATAAGAAAAAGCTCATATCACTAAAAACGATTACAAGCTCACTTAACACTGCAGAATTACAGATTGTATACACATTCGATCTAAAAATGCTAATCTCTTTAATATCAGTATACAAAGCTGAAGTTTTTTCACATACAGTGGACTTTTGGTTATTGACGAGATTCTTAATGTCTGTTGTCATTTTCTTCAGAAGAATATCTTTCTTTCGAATATCTTTGTCAAATTCTTTGAAAATATTTCCAAATTTGGCATTCGACTCTTCAAGGTAACGCTCCATGACAGACAAATTTAATTCTAATGATCGAACTTTCTGCATCAGTATCTTGAGTACAGTGTCCCCGGGCATCCTGCCAGCTTGTTGATGCCGAAACTCCTCTACTGCATCAGGCACAGTGCTTTTCAAAACTTCTCGGATGATATCATTCACCCCAGTAGAGAGAGAGTGCATCGCTCTATCATATTTTTTATGTTCATCGATGGTTCTGGACTGAAAGGAGTCCGGTTTCTTTTCCGTGGCACCTTCTTCCTCAGGAGTAAACTGGTTTTCTTCAACAAATATTAAATCCTCCAGCATTCTTTCAACGGCATCCACACCATAAACTTCCAGAACACTCAGGGTGCAATAAAACTCAGAACCATAGTGCCTGAGCATATTTAATTTTAAATACCTCACCCACTGTGGCTCCTGAAGAACAAACCTTTGAGGATGCTTTGTGTTTCCAGCAGTAAAATTTCCAAGTTTAACCCATTCAGTTGAGGGATAAACCATACTGCCAAGTAGCTGAAAACTTTTTAAGTTGGAAGAGTAATGCTCGAAGTTAGCTATTTCAATTGTATCTACCAAGGTTTCCTCTGAAAGCTCTATAGTAATGAACTTATCTTCAGCAGAACATGGATTCCTAAGGTACTTGTCCTTGTCTCCACCTAAAATATTGGAGGCTCCCTTGGCTTCCTTATTGAAATCTAGGACCTTTGCTCCCTTAGAAGCAGAAGCGTAATTATACTCTGCTCCTCCAGGTTCAAGTCTATGCACAATACTTCCAGCCTGGCCAGTTCCGAGTTTATTTTTTGAAATAAATGTTGCACTTTTGAACTCATCAAGACCAAGTGGCATAATGTGGGAAATGTTATCCATCTTTAGAGTTTCATTATCAGAATTTACACCTAAACTCGATTTCTCCAACTCAGATTGCTCTTGAGCTGCTAAGATATTGTCTTGACCTCCCTCGGCCACAATAAAATCTGAAATTTCTTCACTGGTGACTGAGTCATGGTCAAAACTTCCGATTTCAGAAGCATATGGGCAGAAATCATTTGAATGAAATATGGAATCAGAATCTCCTAAAGGACATTGGATTGAAGGAGTAAAGTACGTGCATCTATGCCTGTTGTCATCCCGTGTCGATTTGCCAATTGCAATGACTGCAGATTCATCTAAAACAAAAAGAATTGGTGAAACAGAAGTTATAAATTATATGAATACTTGGCTTCAAAGAAATATTTCATTGCACAGTAGAAATAACTTTAAGCAGATATTAAGTATTCGGTAACTTCCCTATCTGTCGCAAGTTCTACAAACAAAATCTATTACTTTGTATTTCACAGCAATTAATCTTGCCTAACTTTTAAATTAGGGCTGCCATAAACTTGCAGTAGTTGATGTTGTCCTCAAAAAAATGGTTTCTCGGAGGAAACAAATGTTAGAATACGTCAATTTTTAGTTCACACTTTCAGTGTTTAAAGTGGGTAATTATAATTATCAATAATTGTACAGTCAAAAAAATATTCCAGAAAATAGATTTTCAATCTTTCTGATATAAAGATGTCCTTTGCTTCAGTAAGATATTTTCTATTCTTCCTGGAGATAGTTAATGCCTATATCCAACAGTTGAAATTATTGTATTCTTGTCCCAAAGGGAATCCTTTTGTCTTCAATTTTCAATAACAAATATGTTTGATGCTTTACCACTTGCATTCACGTTACACTTAAAATAAAAATAATATTATGTTTATTCTTTAATCATACATACTCTCTAATTTTACAGCATGATGAAATAAACATTGATTGATGCAATTAATATAATAAATTACAAATAATTAAAATAAGTCATTAATTACATCAATTAACATTTATCACGTCAATGTGTAGGATTAGATATTAAACGTAACATTATTCTTAAAATTAAATTAATTTTTTTTCTAGAAAATAGATTGAAACCATGATTGCATTAACTTATTATTTGCATATAAACAGAATCATATATCATAGCATTGACTGAATGATAGAAAGTCAAGGTTCAATTGGTGTCTAAAATGCTTTAATGATACTCGTTTTGTTTTACAACCAACCAAGATACACCATCATCCTCAATGAAAAGTACAGTACTAGATGTTGCAATGAGTCTGGCATCAAATCTCATAAACACAACGAAACAACTATAAGTAACATTTCAACAAATTGATATCGAGAAAAATTATGTTTATTTAACCTAACAAAATTAAACAAAAATTTTCATATCTAGGTGTGGTTATTTGTTATTTATTAAGAATCAAGGAATTATTTCACCAATGAATAAAAAACAATACATCGTAAAGGAAAATGAAAGAGAAAGTTACCTTCAAAACCATCAGCACATCTGATCCATAATCCAAAAAAGAAAACAAGGCCCCACAAAACAAAATGAAGCAAAGAAATCTTATACATGAAACTCCGTCCTCCGATAGCCTTTTCCAAAGCCATTGCCGGAAGAAGAGCTTAGCATGACCTCTAGATCGTGCATCAATTCAGGACGCCGCAGGAAGATGATCCACTGCTAACACTGATGAACTTAATTTAAAAAAAATATAAAAACAGAAACATTAAGAGGAACAAAAAGAAGTAGCCTACCCCAGATAATATGAACATCTCTATCGCTTCCACTCTCCAGAAGGAAAGTATAACTAAAGAGACAACATGAGAAGAGAATCTTGGCTCTGTTAATCTCCAATCCTTATTTGCTGCATTCAATTTAATTAAGTGATCTTCACCAACTAATTTGAAGATAAGTATAGCTATACCTAGTAGATTCAGCTACATCCTACAAAGAGTTACAGTATCTGCTGGAACAATATGTAATCAATATGAAACTTCTCTATATCAAATAAATATCGTAATTATGTAGTTACAAAAACACATATACAATCATCTTAGAAGTCATTCGGAATCGCCTGTTTATTTCTAAACACTTTACACCATCAATGGATGGTGAGTTGATTACAAAATAAATGACTGTGTTTTTCAATTGCGTTTCGTTATCGTGTTCCAAAGCCCAAAGTTTAGTCGAATTCCAAGAACACCAAACATTTGTTTTCCACTATTGCAACAATATAAACCGAAAAAATTTAGGGAAAACACGGCAGCAGAATTCACGGAAAAATATTGACGATTTCAAACCGATTAACATTTGCTATATAGATATAATTGCCAGAAATAATCTAGAAACGAGACAAAAAAATACCACGGAAGAAACTCTTGAAATCCAACTTTGCTGTAAGCCTGGACTCTGAATCAGCCTCGAGGAGGCGGGAGAAGATGAAAAAAAATAATGAGAAATCAGAAAAAGGGGAATTTGGAGATCAAAAAGCAGTTACAATCGCGGGAGGATGAATATATATAATATCACAAAAAGCGGGAGTTCTGATTACTTCGATTTCGGTAAATTAGCACTATTCTAAAGTGTCAGAATATGAAAGATGATGTTATCGAAATTACGAATGTACCCTCATAAGTTACGGATGGAAGTATGCTGACGTTAAATTATTTCCAATTTTTCAAAAAACTAAAAAATTAATATTATTTCAATGGTTAAAATCATATTAAAGTTCAAAGTATGAGTTTTTTTTTTATTAACTCTGAAACTAAATATTTTAACGACTAAAATTTTAAACTATATAAAATATAACAAATCAAACTCTGGTGGAGTCACCACCCCCGATCTCAAATTGAAGCTGAGATCAAGGGCCGATCATTTTAGATCGACCCCCCAATTTGTCCAATGCTTATGTCACAATGAACAGATTTAATCGGGAGGTCGAGTTGGGGGGTGGAGATCCCCCGTTCCATGTGCACCGCACTTGATTTTAGAACGGGAGATCAGCATCCCGTATTAGCCCCCTAATCTAAAAATGAGGCATGAGAACGAGAGGTCACGACCCCAGATTGGCCCCCGTATTCAAACTCGATGTTTGAGATCGAGGGGCCGATCCAGGGCTGCGACCCCCAGTTCTCATCCCTCTTTTTAGATCGAGGAGCTGATCCGGGAGTGGTGACCCCTCGTTCTCAAAATTAAAGCTGAGAAAGGGGGGTCACCACCCCAAATCAGGGGGTCAATCCCTAACTCTATATAAGGAACCGACCATCCGTTCTCACCCTCGCTGCTAAAAATTCCTATTTTCTCTCAACCCCCATGTAATTTTAACCTAAAATCTGACTATTTCCGTGTTGATTTCTCCAATCCTAACCGTTTACATCAAAAATATCAACAAACAAATCTCACAAATCTGAGCCTTAAAACTTCAAAATCTTTAACATTTCCTCAAATGGCTCCCAAAATAGTCATTAAACGAAAGGCTGTCTCATTACAAGGAGGTCCATCACAAGGTGAACCATCTCAAAGGGGTCCGACAAACCAGGTACCGACATCACAAGGTACTCCGGCTCAAGAGCACTGACCACCACATGGGTATGTCTCGATGGAATTAAGAAACCAAACATGTCAATAGTTGTTTAGCGGGATATGTCAAACTGTTCAATTATTCATTCGAAGACTGTCAACTTCAGAGATTGGGAGTCGTTGCAAGTCAAGGAGCTGTTCGACAAAATCACCCTACATGGGGTGTACGGGTTGAAGGGCGATAGCAGCGAGCGCATTATTCGCTTGTTTTATGCTAACTTGACATCGACCGGGAAGGCAGGATTGATGAAGACGTACCTTCTTGGTACGAAGCTTCTCATACCTGCACAGAAAGTTAATGAAGTGCTCAGGTTTGCCAGAGAGATTCTTGTTCCGTGTACGCCCAATCTCACACATGTGACTTAAAATCACAAAGTCGGGGTCGAATATTATACTGTTGTACAGTTTCTCCATGATATAGAGACGCATGTAGCTAACGTGATCTCTATGTCCAACACGCGGTAGAATAGTTTGTGACAATAGGTTGTGGACAACGCGAGCTTTTATATTCAAGTCTGTAGCTCCTGGCTTAATGAACTGCACAATGTCAGAGTTTCGATGAATTTGCCTAATGAACTCTGCTCCCTCGGCTGTTCCGAGGAAGGGACACTTCCGTTGAGCATGGTAGTATCTCTTCGCCCCTTTTGTGGCAAAGTCGATCAACTGATTGACTATCTCCGGAATAATGAGAATCTCCTTACCCAATATGTAGATCTTTATAATTACGGATCTCCCAGTCCAGCTCATGTTCGCATAGGATAGATAAACAATTCTGTCACAGCTTTTGCCCCGCAGACTATACACCCCCTGGAGGCCGATTCTGTCGAATATCTTATTGATCTGCATGGACTTCCAGCCTGTAAAGTCCATAGTTTTCGACAACGTAACCTAGCGGTGTAACAAATCCAGGTCGAACTGCTCTCGACAATACTGATTGCAAAATTCAGTCGACAAAAACTCCGACTGCGGTGGAGGTGGCGTCGGTCACCCTGGCCGGTTTGAGGACTCGGGGCAAACTTTCGTCTAACAGTTAATCTGTCTCTGTTTGTCATTTCAGTATATTCTGCAATTTGAGAATTTTCGAAAAAAAATTAGCCTTAAATAACTCGAAATTGAAACTGTCTTCAGGGCAGTTTACCAGACGGACGCTCTTTTCAGTGAGTCCGTTTGGTAAAAATAAACCCGGACGAACTCTCTGAAAAGATCATCCGTCCGGTAAACTGCCCTAACGTATGGTTTCAAATAACATTAAAAAATCTGAGTTAATTACGATAAAAATTGAACTAAATCAATCAGGATGAAGAAAGCTATTACCTGAAGCGTTTTTCTGTCGTAAATCTGCAAAAAATTTGCAAGAGGTTGAGAGAAAATCATTTTTTGCCACGGTGAAAATGTCAGATTTCAGACTCTGGTTCGATATAAATCGCGAGATCAGACGAACGTCCTATTTAAGCGTCCGTCCATTTTCGCCCTAATTTAGAAAGTTCGTCCGTTTATAAAATGCCTTAAAAATAACGGACGGACATATAGAATAACAGACGGATGCTAAAATGCAAAGTCCGTTCGATCTGCACATCGACTGCCACGGCAAAGCTTGCGTACGGACGGACTTTTCATGTGTCTGTTCATAATATATACTGGACGGTCTCTATTTTGAAATGTCTGTCTGATATATGACAAAATATTTAAAATAGACGGATGCTATTATTTTTTGTCCGTCCGATATACGATCAAAATTGATACCAAATGCAGAACGAACAGACAGGCGGTAAAATTTGTTTTTTTTTTTTTTTTTTTTTTTTTTTTTTGTTAAGTTTAACGTTTGAGTAGTTACATTTGATATTTTAAACTTTCACATCAAAACGGATAATTCGCTGTCATAAGTAATTTCCCTTTCGATCAAGAAGTTGATGTACTTTGCTGCCACGTGGCCCTCGTCTATCTTATTTGTCTGTGTCTTCACTTCTCATTTTCCACTTCTCTATCCAGAAACACCAATGGACGTCTCTCTACCCCGCCTTTCCTTCCTCTTCATCGTCTTCTCCTTCTTCTCCTCCTCCGCCTCCGCCTGTCATCCCGATGATCTCGCAGCTCTCCTCGCTTTCAAATCCGCCATCCTCGCCGATCCCTCCGGCATCCTCCGCTCCTGGACGCCCTCCACCGACTGCTGCACTTGGTCGGGTATCAATTGCTTCTTTACCGACACCAAAAACATCAGCAGAGTCACTAGTTTGAGTCTTTACGGCCAAACCGACGTCCCTACCTCCTTCTTGTCCGGTTCTATCTCCCCCTCTCTCGCTAAAATCCGGTACCTGGATGGCCTCTACCTACAAAACCTCCGAAACATTTCTGGTCCTTTTCCTGGTTCCTTGTTTTCGATGCCAAATCTCGTCTTCGTCTACATCGAAAACAACAGGCTTTCCGGCCGATTGCCTCAAACGATCGGAAAACTCAGTCAACTCCAAGCTTTCAGTCTACAGGACAATCGTTTTACCGGCTCCATCCCGAGTTCTATCTCCAATTTAACCCAGCTTTCTCAGCTTAAACTAGGCGGCAACTTTCTCACCGGAACCATCCCCTACGGTGTCCGAGCACTAACGAAACTGACCTACCTCACATTTGAAAGGAACAGACTCTCCGGCGCCATTCCCAACTTTTTCGACTCCTTCACCGATCTCCGAATTCTCAGACTCTCCCACAACAAATTATCGGGTCAAATCCCGAGCACGATTTCTTCCCTGGCACCTAAGCTTCTCTACCTCGAACTGGGCCACAATGCTCTAACCGGAAACATCCCCAATTTTCTCGGCAAATTTAAGGCGCTAGACACTTTGGATCTCTCTTCCAACTTATTGACAGGAACCATACCGAAAAGTTTCTCAAATCTTACAAAAATTTTCAACCTCGATCTATCTCGGAACTCGCTGGTGGATCCGTTTCCGGAGATGAAGGTGAAGGGCATAGAGTCGCTTGATTTATCATACAATAACCTTCATTTAGGTAAAATCCCAGACTGGGTAACCTCGTCCCCCATTATATACTCTCTAAAGCTTGCAAAATGTGGGATTTCTCTGAATCTGGATAAATGGACACCGAAAGAAACATACTTCTACGACTACATCGATCTTTCTGATAACGCAATCACAGGAAGCCCTGTGCAAGTCTTGAACAGGACGGATTATCTGGTCGGGTTTTGGGCCGGAGGAAACAAGCTGAAGTTCAGATTAAAGAGCTTGAGAATCGTGAAGACGATGAAGAATTTGGATTTGTCTAAGAATCAGGTGTACGGGAAGGTGCCGAAGGCGGTGGCGGGGCTGGAGAAACTGAACGTGAGTTACAATCATCTGTGCGGGGAGATTCCGGCCACCAAGTTGCCGGCGAGTTCGTTCGTGGGAAATGAGTGTTTATGCGGCCCTCCGCTAAAACCTTGTAAAATATAGAATCCATAATTCCTAGTTTCTGTGTAATCTTAAAAATTAAATAAACTTCGGAATGAGGATTAAATATTAATCCCTTATTCTACAATAAAATCTATTTGTCCCAACATTTATTAAAAAATTAATTTATTAATATTTCTTATTTTTAAAAACAAAGTGAATATTGATTTTCTAAAGTTACAAATTTGTAATCATGCTACCTTTGTGTTTTATTAGTTGTTCATAAATTTTAGTCAAAGTTGGCATCTCAAGGAAGTCAGTATTGTGTGCATTAATTAATAAAATAAGGGCAAAAATAAAGAAAATGCATTACATGTCCAACGGTATGATTACAATCAATAATGGTCACAACACGCCTAAGTCCACCTTAAGAATCATCATGTGTATACCCTGGAATTACTGTTGTCGCTAATCTAAACTCTATTTTAATTTTTTTTTTTTTTTAAGGTAAAGTTTATTTTAGCCCTCAAAACATGGGTTGAAAGTCAAACAAATTCTATAGCGAGATTCTGTTATTTTGAACTCTCTAATCTGGGGGTCGTTTGAAAAAACGAGGCTCCGTTCTTTTGAATCCTCTCTGGCCAAGTGGGTCGTTTGAAAGAACAGGGTCCTGTTCCCCATCCCATGCGTAAAAGGCACTAGATCCTTGAAGCTCAGGGCCCCGTTCCTTGACAATATATATAGAACATGACCCTTTGTCGCATCAGCTCACCCCCCGCTCTTCAAAAATCGCAGCCCTCTCACGCCGCCCTCCATTCGTCGGCGACCTTTCGTGAAATCCCTTATCGATGTCGTGCCCTAACCTAAATCGTGCCATATTCATCAATGGCTCAAAAAATTGACACAAAATGAAAGTGTGGTCTGTCTGAAGGACCTTCACCAACCCGCCCACACCATGCATAACCAGAAGGTGGTCCGTCACAAGCTCAGTCGCCAGATGGTGCTCCGACACAACAGGCACCATCACAAGGTGCTCCAACACACCGAGCACCGGGTCCGGCACAAGTTTCCCGTGATGGAATTGTCAGGTATACATCTTTGGATTTCAAAAATCAGAACAATCAAACGAGGTATGAGATGTATATGACACACCGCTTGAACACTCTAAGAACGTTATATTTGGAAGTTTTTTATTCGTTGAGAGTTTACCGTTTATTTGACCAAATAGGATTACGTGGTCCGTGTGAATTGAATGGTGACATCAATGAACGGATTGTTTGATTATTTTATGCAAATCTTAGCAGTAGAAGGGATTCCAGGGTTGTAAGGACATATATTATCGGCAATGAGCTGATTATCACTCATAGTATAGTCAATCAATTGATCGGTTTCCAATGGACGAAGAGAAGGATGAAGATGAGATTGAAAAATACTATCATGCTTCTTGAAATTGTCTTTTTATCAAAGACGAGGAAAGAGTCAAGTTTCTTAAGAAGATTATGTGAAATTCGAACATTTCAAAGTTCAAGAAACCCACGTCAAAAGAATTAAATGTTGAAGCTCGGGTTATTCACAACTTGATTAGCCACATTGTTCTACCTTGGAATGGATACAAAAATCTTGTGAGCTGTATGAATTTTTATGTGATGGAGAAACTTTATAATAGGAAGCGTAGACTATGTCGTACAACACATTGCTTCAGAAGATTGTAGAACATTTTGTCATTCAAATGCCGACTAGTGAGCAGATTAGAAAAGCAAAACAAATGGAATTCTTCGATCGGAACCATTTACTTTGATGGGCGTAGTTGAAATCGATGGTACTTGGGTGTTCAAGGCGGGACATGAAGCCTCCACCTCAACAGCTCTTCCACCCTCATCTTTCTCTCAGGATGTCCCTATGGACAACGATCCTGTGTAGCCATCATTGCCTCACACATCTGATGTGATAGCTAGAATGGAGCAAAAATTAGTCTTCCTCATAGGTAGAGTTGAGGAGTTGTCTGTGGCATATTCTCATCTGAATATGCATGAATTATAAAAATAACAATGGAGGAGTCAGAAAACAAAAGAAACTCTGTTATTTTTTCAATTTTCAATGAATTATATTAACTACGAAAGCAAGAGAGAGTTAGAAAGATTACACATAATTTGAACTAATGTTTACACATAAACTATACATAAGTTCAGACATATCAAGACAACCAATTACACATAAGTTCAAATATATCACGAACAATCATGTGTTGAAATCCATGAATGTGACTTGCAAAGCACCACCTGAGGCACAAGCGGATGCAGCTTCTTACATGGAAGGAAACTCTCGACAAGTGCGATTATTATGTCCCTCACGCCGACATCTTTGCATGTTACTGTTGAGTTTTTCCTGGTAATTGATGAAGATTCTGTTTCATCCACATCTCTTACTCTTTTTTCTTTGTCCTCCCAAGTTGACGTTGTGATACCGGTGGACAAATTTCACTCCTTTCTACTTCGGGCCACATGTCTTTCCCACAAATCAGACGAATGAAGTTTTAGTCATCATCAAAACAGTTTTCCGATGATAGCATTGATGAACATAATTTTCCACTGATACTCTCATGAAATGCAGAAACGTAATTGCATGGTCACATGGGATACTAGTAAGCTCCCACCTATAACAATTGCACATGCATCTATTCAAATTGATAACATATTGTTTGTATCCGTTTATGACCTCAAATCGAGCATCTCCTGCAAAAATAAGACTCCAATTTCTAGTTGCAAGTTGTCGCTTCGCAAGCTTCTTTCTAATATACGTACACAAGACATCTGTTTACTTCGTCATCTTTTGATGTCTTTTTACAATTCAAGACATAAAACACTTTTTGATCATATCGAACATGGTCAAAATGGGTTTGTCTCTGGCAGGTAGTAAAAGAGCATTAAAGGATTCACTCAAAATGTTCAACTACATGTCGTACTTGGTGATCGAAGTAAATGCATGAGTCGCCCAAAATCTTGAATTAACATCTTAGAGATCTACGTGAGTCGATGGGTCAATAGAGAATAAGTGTCTCATTGCCTGCTCATGGTTGCTCTAGCTGCATATCACATTACATCTTTGTAGACTTTCCCCCGAAAGGTTTTTTTGAAATTTTGATGTCTAAGGCAGTACCGGTACTCGGATGACGGTAATACATCTATCACAGCACACAATAACCCTTAACATTTCGACAAACAAGTTAATCAACGATAAAGACATGTACGACAACACAAATTAAAAACAAATGCAAATAAAGATATTGTAACGCCCCCGAACCCACCCCGACTCAGTACGCTATTTTACTCACACTTACCACAATTAAAACAGAATTTAAAATAATTTTTGATAAAATTTCGACTCGATTTTTGAGTTTTTCGAACCCTCAAAAATGGTTGGAAAACGTGCATAAAATACGTACCAAACGTGTCGAAAAAGATCGGGTTAAAACATTTTTGAAAAATTAAAATTTTGAAAAAAAACTCTGATTGGGCCACAAAGGCACCGCTCACTACCCTGCGCGCGCTGGTGCCGATCGATCGGGGCCAGGCGTCGATCGATCGGCACCCTCTCGGGTTGCCCGATCGGCGCTGGGCGCTGCACGCGCCTGATCTGGCCTGCGCGCCACATGCTCGGCCACCAGCTCACTCCTTCATATTTTCTCCATTTTTCTACAAACCACACACCACCAAATCACCCAAAATTTATCCCAAACTTTTCTCGACATTTTCCACTACCCGACATGTGAAAATCCCGGAAAACCGACTCTAAAATGTCAGCGAAAATGTGAAAACAATTGAAAACAAACGTTGTTTATTCTATGAAAAATCAAGCAGCATAACGACCAAATTTTTTAAAACCATAAACCTGAAAATCAAGTTTCTATACGAAGAGTTTCAAAACAATTTCAAACAACATTTACAAGATTCTAAAACCACCTATCATTTATACAAATAAAAGCCAACAAACTACCAAAATACTGAATCCCACAAATCTACCCGAAGACCATAGTTGAGACGCCCCGACAAATACCCGCATCGGCATGCCTCGTGCGTCGCCGACTGCTCCATAATCCTGGTCTCCCTCATCAAGCTCACCTGCTATCACGTCGTCACTTACACCACAGAATACAAAATGTAAGCCTAATGTTTAGCAAGTAGGGAATAATGCATACAAAAACATAATGCACACTCAACTCATAACCCATGCAGTTTCTAACTCTCGGTTGTGTTCACTCCATTCTCATTTCACTAATCATAGACGTACATCTCTCGTAGAAATCAGTTCTACTCGAGACACTCAGGCATACATCCCTCATAGACCTCCATTCTACTGGAGACACTCAGGCGTACATCTATCGTAGAAATCAGTTCTACTTGAGACACTCAGGCGTACATCTCTCGTAGAGACACTTAGACGTACATCTCTCATAGAATTTCATTCTACTCGAGACACTTGGACGTACATCTCTCGTAGAAATCAATTCTACTCGAGACACTCAGGCGTACATCTCTCATAGAATTACATTCTACTCGAGACACTCATACGTACATCTCTCGTAGAAATTAGTTCTACTTGAGACACTCAGGCGTACATCTTTCGTAAAGACACAGTTGCATATCTTACATTCCATACTCACAATTCAAAACATGCTAAAACTCTTATTTTCGTAGTTCGAAACCAAAATGCATGTCATACAATGCTCAACATAAAACAACACACAACAAACAGACAAATCACTACCATTCCATGGTGTAGGCCCGAAGGCAAAACACAAACGTTCTCTACTTACCTGGATTCCCTGTGCGTTCTCGTAATTATTCACTCGGTTGGTCCAATCGATCATTCTTTAACCTAACATATACCAAGAATTCACTTAGAAATTATCAAAACATAATCTAAAGGATACCTACTCTATTTCTAACACAAACCAACTAACTCTACAACATAAAAACTCAAAATCCCGAAATCCTCTCATTTTCAGTGTCCAAACTTCAATCGGCTATAACTTTCTCGTTTTTCATCAGATTTCAACGTTCCACCCCATTCCGTAAATCTCAGCACGTCTATAATCCATTGAAACAATTAAATTTAACAACCAAACAACTTGGCCAATCAAAAATCCATAAAACAGAATTGGCCCTCTAAGCACAAAAATCCGATTTTTCACCAACACTCACTAAAACTCTAATCTATCTCAATAAACAACCTAAACTAACATATCCTAAGTTTAAACCACCAATTTAGCAAGAAAACATAGCAAGGAAAACTAATTTTTGGAATCCCCTATTAGAGTTTCCACAAATCATCCAAAAACTCACCAAACTCACTAAAAACACCATCCATCACTACCAATATGCAACCCATTAAAAATCCAACTAAAACATACCTTAAAGCTTGCTAAAATGGATGGAGAAGAAGAAGGGAAGCTCCTCTAATGGCTGCTGGTTCGTGGAAGAAGAAGAGAGGAGAAGACAAACAAAATTTGTCTTTTACTCCTCCATTTATCACCTTTTAAAATATCACTTAAGGTTATATTTCAATTTCCACCACAAACTAATGAAATTTTATAAACTAACCCTCCTCTCACCTTTTTCTCTTCTCTCCCACATGGATGACATCTCTTCTCCCTCTTTTCTTCATTCCATTATTCCATCACTTTTATTTCAACCACAATTACACTAACTCACTTCATCACTATTGTTTTCTCTTTAAACTTCACTTTCTACCTCCTAACTTAGTATAACCCTAGGATCTTTATTTGACTTCCATAACATACTCTAATCTAAGGGCAACTCCCGCTAAGGAAATTTCCCGGGTGTTACAGATATAACTTTTGTTTATCCGAAATAAATGTCCAGTAGTACACTGTCTCAGTGACTATGTCTGTCTGTAGTATTTGCAAAAACCACTTCCATGAGTCTTTGCATTTTGCTTCACAACTGCAATAATAACAAGGTAAATTCTATCGTTACCATCAATGCTGACGGCTGTCAGTAATTGGCCTAGACAAAAGGCTTTAAGATGACAACAATCCAAACTACCCCCTAGGCCAGAGAAGGTTCAAAAGAACGGAGCCCCTTTTTTCAAACGACCCCTAGTCCAGAGAGGGTTCAAAAGAACGGAGCCCCATTCTTTAGAGCGAGGCCACGGTCCAGATAATCCAGTGTGTTTGATGTGATCTAAGGACCCATTAAGAGCCAAGTCATGACCAAAGAAGCAAGGAGTGTAAGTATTTGTTGGTAAGTGGGAAAAGAAACTTCAACACGCAAAGACAGCCCACGGAGCATGAGCGCCCACTAATGCGTGTAGTTGCGCCCACGGAGCACGCTCGCCCACTAATGCGTGTAGTCGCGCACATCAACGCTCAGCCATGCACCCCCAAGCCCTACGCTTCTCGGACGCCAGTATAGCACCCCGTGCGTCCAATGCACGCCATCATATGCAAGCTATAGCACCTGCGCGCTTACGGTGCAACCCCGTTCGACCAACAACGCACGACCCAACAATAACTGTGTGGCCAATAACATTCAGCGCTGCCTAACTCGCCAGCCCAACATTCGCGCGTACATCAAGCCCTCGCTAACTAGTGGTCACTCACAACGTGTCCTACACCAACTAAAGTTGCGCCCGCCAACGCCTTTGTGCGGACCTGCAAATCACCCATGCAGCCTGCACAACAGCCTGACCCATCCACCCTTACTTGCACGCGCGCCAGACTAAACCTAAGTGGCGTCCTTGTTTGTAATTTTAGGTTATTTTAATATGTTTTATAGTTAACCTAATTTTTCCTATTTAAACAAAGTTATATGACATTATATAACACTTTGAATTTTTAGGAAAATTAAGCTTATGTTTTTTGAGTAGATTCTTTGAATTCTCTTCTTAAGTTCTTATTGATTCTTATTGAGGAACTTGATTTTTTTTGAGTGCTTGCTTGAAAAGATCGAACTTGATTGCTTTCTATTTATTCAACAAGTTTGGTTCAGGTCAAACTTTTATTCTCTTGAATCATAAAGGCGTTTTTGTGATTATTCTGCATTGTTGTGGGGTCTCAATTTTTCTAAAATTGTAGGTTCGCATCAGCGTTTAAACACTGGACGGGGAATGGGGACCCGTTCCTCGTGCCACGTTGATCAACCACCTTGGTATTCTAGAACGAAGGGTCAGCATCGTTAAAACGTTAAATTATGTATACTCAAAGGATTAAGTTGTTAAAAACAAAATTTTGAGCCTTATTTGACCCTCAACCAATACTCTGCTAACTAAAATAAATTTTATCATTTTTTTAATTGTCACAAGAATTAAAAAAAGCTTAAAATTATATCTTTCACGAATTTACTTATTAAATAATTTAATATCCAATTATTTATATATCATAAATACTAGAAGTGTGCATGTTTAACGATTTGAATTATTTTATTTATAATTTGTTAATTACCTTTTTTACTTTAAAATATAATATATTAATATATTTCATCTTTAATATAAATGTTTGGATTAATTTTTTAATATTTTAATTTATTTTATTTTTAATTGATCATTTATTATTTAGATATTAAAATATAATATATGTTAATATATTTGTCATGATGATTTTTGTTGTTCAGTGAATTTTATTCTTTTTGGTTTATTGAATAGTTTAATACCACTATGTTAACTTTTGTTTTCATCATCGCAACTGTTATTTTAATCTCGCAAGTGATTTCATTTTTTTTTCTAAACATACAGTCTGTGACTATTGATTTTTTTTTTTTATTTGTCCCACTTGAAGATGAAAATTTACAAAAAAATAAATAAATAACAATGACGATGTGCGAAGATCAAAACAAAAATATTTTTATTTAATTTTATTTTAAATAATAATTTTTTTATTTAGTGAATTTAATTTATCAGCCAAAATATCAAAATAATTACAATAAAATATCAAATTAAGTATTATAATTTACCAAACATTTAAGTTTCACGAAATCAATTTTCCCAAAGTTATTTACCAAAAATGATTAGTAATAACGCTAAAGCAATAGCAACCTGAAAAATAAGCAAATCAATTAAATAAGAAATCAAACTAATTAATGAATAACATGCAAAAATCAAATCCAACATCACTCTTACAGACATGCGCTAAAGATCAAGTTGTGCACCAAAGTATTATATATTCCCACCCAGTCAACAAAACCTGTGCCAAGCCTTGGACAATGAACAGCCTCCAAATTCAAATTAGTTTCCAAAATTTCCTGAACCATAGACTCAAACTTATACAAACATATGGTGATGCCAAGAGGACATAATTTTCAGGACTTGAACATTCATCCATCTATTATGGTAATGTATTTATAACCTTTTAGCATTTTCTTCACTGGCTCAGTTGTTTCTTAAGTTCCTCGACAATATCAGTTCTACGAATTGTAACCTCTTCATAAGACTCGACGTTTTTTAATTTAACAACCCCCTCGTTCAGTTCTCTTTCGCCGACAAATACTATCCAAGGGATTCGTGACTCTTTGGCACGGTCGATGTGCTTCATCACTCTTTTATTCACCAAGTATTCGGCCTTCACTTTAGCGCCCCACAACTCACTCACCAGCTCCGCTGCTTGACTCAGGTCTTCCCCCAGCAAACTCACCAAAACTTCAGTCTTTGTGGCTCTTGTTGTCTGCATAAACCCAGTTATGAAACAAGCTAATAAAACTACCCCTCCATTATTCTTTAGCATTTTGCTTGTTAAAAGACAAAAATACTTCCAAATGGAAGAGTGGAGCAATTCTCCTTAAAAGAGAACTAATAAACTTAGCAGTTACCACCGAACAACTCCATATTACCATGGACAATTATACGTGCCATCAGTAGAGGGTATTAGACTACTCTCTCTGGAATGTGCCTTTCTTACCGTCGTAAAGCCATTATATCATGGCCAGTAAGGGCCAGCCATGTACGAATAATATACATAAACCAATTATTCTTCTCTCTGCTACTTTATCTTCCTCATTTTCACTGAGGGTAAACAATATTTTAAATATCATAGAAGTGCAGATATGTAGTCTATCTGTTGTCTTACCTGGTTTTGATCTTTCAAAAGCTGTTCCATGATAACAAATACTCGCTCAATTCCCAGGCTAACACCAACTGCAGGGATCTGCTTTGAACCAAACATTCCGATAAGGTTGTCATATCTGCCACCAGCAGCAATTGAACCAACCTGAGGAAAAAGTTTACATGATCATGTATAGTGCTACAAATAGAATTGACCCGGTTTGCCAGGACAGTTAGTAAATACATGGAAATTTACCTGCGCTCCTCCTTTGAAAACAGCTTCAAATATCACTCCAGTATAATAATCCAGTCCTCGAGCCAGACTCAGGTCAAAGACAACATTCTCAATACACTTGGCCTTTTCCAAAGCATTGAATAAAATCTGCAGTTCACTCAAAGCATCTACAGATCCCTTATTTTCCATGAACTCACTTCCAGCTAGTTGAAGTTTAGATAATAACTCCAAAGGTTGTCCTTTTTCCTTCACAAAAGTACCAATTTTATCAGCAACATCTTCAGTTAATCCCTTCTCCTCCACCTAGAAAGTTAACAAGAAATATATCAGTAGAAGTCTTATTATAAATAGCAAATAGAAATTGATTTAGCGTACGCATAGGCAGTTTCAATTCTTACCAGTTCTTTCCTTATCTGCTCAAAAGATTGTTTATCTAACTTGTCAACACTTGAACAAATAGTTCTGAATTTCTCAGGTGGTACTCCGCAGATTTCCAACATTCCGTCTAATAACTTCCGATGATTCAATTTTATCTGCACAATAACATGGGAAATATCTATTCTGCTAATAAAAACATATTCACAAGTCCCTTAAAGCAAATATGCATAGCTGACTGAACATTAAATTAAACTATCCATATGAAAAGAATTTTAATAAAACCTACTTTATATTCTGCATTTCAAATATGCTTTCCAAAATTAAAGGGTATCCAAACTAGAGGTTAGAGTAATACGCCGAGTAAGTGACCTGGGTTTTGAATTTTAACTGATAGAACAAAATAATATTGTTCCACATATCCGGGTGGAGATGAAAAATTACTTAATGTCAGCCATGCTCTAAAATTATACAACATAGAGTAACTTTGCGATTAAGAGGCAGAAACTGTGCAAATCGCATCTCACTAACTAGTGGATCCTGTAAATCCAATTCATATTCTTTATGCAAAACACAAACGAAATTCTTTTTAAAAACTCCGAAAATTGAATTGTCAAATAATTATGTTGTTAATAGTAACATATTAACAAGAGTACCTCATATGCACCAATGCTTAGCTCATCAAGTAGTTCTGTCAGAATCTTAATAACCTCAAAGTCTGGTCCCATTTTTTCATATTGGCCAGCTATATCAAAATCGCATTGATAAAATTCACGAAATCTTCCCTTTGATGGGTTGTCCCTTCTGTACACCTTTGCTATTTGATACCTTTTCAATGATGTGATACCATTCATAGCAACAAATCTAGCAAATGGAACCGTCAAATCATACCTCAAAGAACAAAGCTCTCCTCCCTGTCAACCAGTTGAAAATGAAATTACAAAGTTGGTATAAGCACAAATAAAAATTTTGGATATGGGTAACATTGATACATCCAAAAAATTTCCTAATGAATATGATTGAGTGAATACTCAGAAACAGCCTCTAGTCATGAAAGTATGGCATGCTTCAGAAAAATATTAATATAAGAATCAAGAGGGTAAGGCAATAGGAAACAGAAAATAAATAAGGAGTTAGTTGAATTTTATCAGAATATACACATGTCTATACTCACCTGATCAGCAAGATCATATATCAACTTTGAATCTTCTCCATACTTTCCCATGAGAGTTTCTCTCAATTCAAAGACAGGAGTGTCCAAAGCCGTGGCACCATGCCTCTCAAAAACATCTTCTATGATTGAAAACGCTTGCTTTCTGATTGTCATCTGTTCTTTTGCAAAATCACGAGTTCCCTAACATGTATAACAATACGCTGAATTTCAGAAAGCCAAACAAAGTAAAACGAAATCACAGCTTACAACTGAAGGAACATGAACAATATAAATGTTAGTCATCACCTTTGGGAGCTTGGGAAGCCTTCTACTTTCATTGCTTTCAACTATTTCTTTCACTTTCTTCACAAAAGAATCTATTTCTAAGCCGTTCGGGTCTAAAAAGGACAGAAGATCCTTTATCCATTTTTCCAACAACGAGAGCACCTCAGTGCTATCCCCACCTTTTCTCTGTAACCTCACTGCAATTAATTGAATAATTAAACTAGTACCTTTACCTAGGACTACCTTCTTCTTCTTATCGCCCTTCTTTGCTGCCTTCTCATCTCCCCCATTCTCCACATGCTGACTACTTATAATCAACGCACTACCCTCTAGAGCTATAAAAGAAGTTATGGCTTCCCAGACCATTATTCTCCACACAGAGTCCAGTAGCCCATTTACATTGTGCACAAATTCATAGTATTTCTCATCAAAAACCAATTCCGTAACCAGCTTAAATCCCCTTAGGAGACTGTCATCACTTGGGCATTCCCTCTCATACATACCAATCAAACCTGACCTTAAATTGTCATTGTTAACTTTATCCAAATTCATTCGCCCTCGATCTGCACTGCATTTCCCCACATCCCACAATGCAAACGCTAATGGTAACAATACAGTTCGCATCACATTATCAGTCCCGGAGCTCCCACAACCTCCTTTACCAGCTCTACTGACCGAATTTAACTCCACCCGCGTTTTTGAGTGCACCGACTTCACTTGCTCTCTCAAACTTCCATGAATTTTCGGAATTTTCGAAACTCCGTCGTTGTCAGCATTACCCAACAATTTCGAACCGTTGAGCAAAACCTTCATATCATTTGCGACCCCAACCTCATCCTTCGCAACGAATCCATCCCCTGAATCCATTAAATTGAACACCTTCAAGTCAGCTTTTAATACCTCGCATGACATAGAAGCAACGGCATCAATTATGGTGGACAGAGCCGCCGACTTGTGGTCCAATAATGCGGAAATTCCATCCAAAATCGAGTGAGACTGCTTCAAGAGAGAAATCTCGTCTTCAGTTACGTCTAAAGGCTCCAATTCTAGAACATTTTTGTTAGAATTCAGCGTCTCGGCAAGGAAAAGCGGGATAGCGGTGCGTATGCAGGCCGATCCTGCGAGGAGGAGCTTATTGAGGAGAACAACAAGGGAGGCTCTAGCTTCTTCTGAAGTGAGGAAATGAGGAAGAATTATCTGGTACTTAAGAGATGCATTGGTACAGGAAGAAAGCCTTTCAAGTGCCGATGAGTCTATCCGTACAGAAGCAAGGCGATTGGCTATTGCATGGACGGAAGCGGCAGATAGAGAGGAACCCTTGCCTCCCAGAGTTATAACAGGGTACTCAGCTCCCTCAGACATGTCAGCCTTTGACGAAATAATGGAGGAAGTGAGCGGCGGCCGGCGAGAGCGAGAGAGGAGAGGAGGGAGCCAGGGAGGTAAAGAGGAAGACGAAGACAGAATAAGAAAGAGGGTTCAGCTTCGATTCCAAACCCATTGGGCCAAAACCGATCGGGCTACAATTTAATTAGAATATTTATTATTTTATTAAACTTTATAATCAAAATTTAGGGTAAATTGCAATTTGGCCCCTACAACTAGGTGAAATGAGCAAATTACACCATAAACTTGAATGATGGGCAATTTGGCCCCTACAACTTGGGTAATGTGCAATTTAGCCCTTACCGTCATTTTTTCCGTTAAAAAATCACGTTTTTGTCACGTGATCACATTTTCTTCCAGACATGCCCCTGCATGGAATCAGAACCGGACCGGACCGGTTCGATTAATTTTACCCTGGTTTTTTTCTGAAAAACCCAGAGAGAAATCTGTCTTTCCCCTCTTCGAAAGACAGATTTCCCTCTCATTTCGCCAGACCCCCTCCCTCGCTCGCTCGCTCTCTCGTTCTTTCTCTCTCTCCCGAGACCCCCTCGCTCGCCTTCGCCGCGCCCTCCCTCTCTCTCGCTCGCTCCTCTTTTCCTCGGTGATTTTCTGCTCCTCTCTTCTCTTCCCGCTATACTTCAAATGGCTTCTACATCCCGCAGCAAGATAGTTGGTCGCAAGAGAAGGTCAAAAAATCCTACTCCAACTAATGAAATTGCGGAACCAATAACTTGGTCATCTCCTTTGTTCAAGAATGCTGACTCTATGAAAAGGTATGAAGATGAATTTCAATTCAAGCCCTTGATTCTGAGTAGAAAGTGAATTGGATTCAAGTAGCTAGATTTGGGCAGCTTTGAGATTTGGGGTATTAGATGTTGACGTGATGCTCTTTGGGGTCTATTAGAATTGTTTGACTGTGAAAAATGGAGACAGAGAAGAATTGACGCTGATGAAGTGTCGACAAGTTATAGAAATTGTCGACACTAGGCATATAATGTGTCGACACTTGAATTAAAGTGTCGACACTTGAATTAAAGTGTCGACACTTGAATTAAAGTGTCGACAAAAATTGTGAAAAATGGAGACAGAGAAGAATTGACGCTGATGAAGTGTCGACAAGTTATAGAAATTGTCGACACTAGGCATCTAATGTGTCGACACTTGAATTAAAGTGTCGACACTTGAATTAAAGTGTCGACACTTGAATTAAAGTGTCGACACTTGAATTAAAGTGTCGACACTTGAATTAAAGTGTCGACAAAAATTGTGAAAAATGGAGACAGAGAAGAATTGACGCTGATGAAGTGTCGACAAGTTATAGAAATTGTCGACACTAGGCATATAATGTGTCGACACTTGAATTAAAGTGTCGACACTTGAATTAAAGTGTCGACACTTGAATTAAAGTGTCGACAAAAATTGTGAAAAATGGAGACAGAGAAGAATTGACGCTGATGAAGTGTCGACAAGTTATAGAAATTGTCGACACTAGGCATATAATGTGTCGACACTTGAATTAAAGTGTCGACACTTGAATTAAAGTGTCGACACTTGAATTAAAGTGTCGACACTTGAATTAAAGTGTCGACACTTGAATTAAAGTGTCGACACTTGAATTAAAGTGTCGACAAAAATTGTGAAAAATGGAGACAGAGAAGAATTGACGCTGATGAAGTGTCGACAAGTTATAGAAATTGTCGACACTAGGCATATAATGTGTCGACACTTGAATTAAAGTGTCGACACTTGAATTAAAGTGTCGACACTTGAATTAAAGTGTCGACACTTGAATTAAAGTGTCGACACTTGAATTAAAGTGTCGACACTTGAATTAAAGTGTCGACACTTGAATTAAAGTGTCGACACTTGAATTAAAGTGTCGACAAAAATTGTGAAGAAATGGAGACAGAGAAGAATTGACGCTGATGAAGTGTCGACAAGTTATAGAAATTGTCGACACTAGGCATATAATGTGTCGACACTTGAATTAAAGTGTCGACACTTGAATTAAAGTGTCGACAAAAATTGTGAAGAAATGGAGACAGAGAAGAATTGACGCTGATGAAGTGTCGACAAGTTATAGAAATTGTCGACACTAGGCATATAATGTGTCGACACTTGAATTAAAGTGTCGACACTTGAATTAAAGTGTCGACAAAAATTGTGAAGAAATGGAGACAGAGAAGAATTGACGCTGATGAAGTGTCGACAAGTTATAGAAATTGTCGACACTAGGCATATAATGTGTCGACACTTGAATTAAAGTGTCGACACTTGAATTAAAGTGTCGACACTTGAATTAAAGTGTCGACACTTGAATTAAAGTGTCGACACTTGAATTAAAGTGTCGACACTTGAATTAAAGTGTCGACACTTGAATTAAAGTGTCGACACTTGAATTAAAGTGTCGACACTTGAATTAAAGTGTCGACACTTGAATTAAAGTGTCGACACTTGAATTAAAGTGTCGACACTTGAATTAAAGTGTCGACAAAAATTGTGAAGAAATGGAGACAGAGAAGAATTGACGCTGATGAAGTGTCGACAAGTTATAGAAATTGTCGACACTAGGCATATAATGTGTCGACACTTGAATTAAAGTGTCGACACTTGAATTAAAGTGTCGACACTTGAATTAAAGTGTCGACAAAAATTGTGAAGAAATGGAGACAGAGAAGAATTGACGCTGATGAAGTGTCGACAAGTTATAGAAATTGTCGACACTAGGCATATAATGTGTCGACACTTGAATTAAAGTGTCGACAAATATTGTGAAGAAATGGAGACAGAGAAGAATTGACGCTGATGAAGTGTCGACAAGTTATAGAAATTGTCGACACTAGGCATATAATGTGTCGACACTTGAATTAAAGTGTCGACAAATATTGTGAAGAAATGGAGACAGAGAAGAATTGACGCTGATGAAGTGTCGACAAGTTATAGAAATTGTCGACACTAGGCATATAATGTGTCGACACTTGAATTAAAGTGTCGACAAAAATTGTGAAGAAATGGAGACAGAGAAGAATTGACGCTTATAAAGTGTCGACACTTGAATTAAAGTGTCGACACTTGAATTAAAGTGTCGACACTTGAATTAAAGTGTCGACACTTGAATTAAAGTGTCGACACTTGAATTAAAGTGTCGACACTTGAATTAAAGTGTCGACACTTGAATTAAAGTGTCGACACTTGAATTAAAGTGTCGACACTTGAATTAAAGTGTCGACACTTGAATTAAAGTGTCGACACTTGAATTAAAGTGTCGACACTTGAATTAAAGTGTCGACACTTGAATTAAAGTGTCGACACTTGAATTAAAGTGTCGACACTTGAATTAAAGTGTCGACACTTGAATTAAAGTGTCGACACTTGAATTAAAGTGTCGACACTTGAATTAAAGTGTCGACACTTGAATTAAAGTGTCGACACTTGAATTAAAGTGTCGACACTTGAATTAAAGTGTCGACACTTGAATTAAAGTGTCGACACTTGAATTAAAGTGTCGACAAAAATTGTGAAAAAATGGAGACAGAGAAGAATTGACGCTGATGAAGTGTCGACAAGTTATAGAAATTGTCGACACTAGGCATATAAAGTGTCGACACTTGAATTAAAGTGTCGACACTTGAATTAAAGTGTCGACACTTGAATTAAAGTGTCGACACTTGAATTAAAGTGTCGACACTTGAATTAAAGTGTCGACACTTGAATTAAAGTGTCGACACTTGAATTAAAGTGTCGACACTTGAATTAAAGTGTCGACACTTGAATTAAAGTGTCGACACTTGAATTAAAGTGTCGACACTTGAATTAAAGTGTCGACACTTGAATTAAAGTGTCGACACTTGAATTAAAGTGTCGACACTTGAATTAAAGTGTCGACACTTGAATTAAAGTGTCGACAAGTTATAGAAATTGTCGACACTTGAATTAAAGTGTCGACACTTGAATTAAAGTGTCGACACTTGAATTAAAGTGTCGACACTTGAATTAAAGTGTCGACACTTGAATTAAAGTGTCGACACTTGAATTAAAGTGTCGACACTTGAATTAAAGTGTCGACACTTGAATTAAAGTGTCGACACTTGAATTAAAGTGTCGACACTTGAATTAAAGTGTCGACACTTGAATTAAAGTGTCGACACTTGAATTAAAGTGTCGACACTTGAATTAAAGTGTCGACACTTGAATTAAAGTGTCGACACTTGAATTAAAGTGTCGACACTTGAATTAAAGTGTCGACACTTGAATTAAAGTGTCGACACTTGAATTAAAGTGTCGACACTTGAATTAAAGTGTCGACACTTGAATTAAAGTGTCGACACTTGAATTAAAGTGTCGACACTTGAATTAAAGTGTCGACACTTGAATTAAAGTGTCGACACTTGAATTAAAGTGTCGACACTTGAATTAAAGTGTCGACACTTGAATTAAAGTGTCGACACTTGAATTAAAGTGTCGACACTTGAATTAAAGTGTCGACACTTGAATTAAAGTGTCGACACTTGAATTAAAGTGTCGACACTTGAATTAAAGTGTCGACAAAAATTGTGAAGAAATGGAGACAGAGAAGAATTGACGCTTATAAAGTGTCGACAAGTTATAGAAATTGTCGACACTAGGCATATAAAGTGTTGACACATGAATTAAAGTGTCAACAAAAATTGTGAAGAAATGGAGACAGAGAAGAATTGACGCTGATGAAGTGTCGACAAGTTATAGAAATTGTCGACACTAGGCATATAAAGTGTCGACACTTGAATTAAAGTGTCGACAAATATTGTGAAGAAATGGAGACAGAGAAGAATTGACGCTGATGAAGTGTCGACAAGTTATAGAAATTGTCGACACTAGGCATATAAAGTGTCGACACTTGAATTAAAGTGTCGACAAAAATTGTGAAAAAATGGAGACAGAGAAGAATTGACGCTGATGAAGTGTCGACAAGTTATAGAAATTGTCGACACTTGAATTAAAGTGTCGACACTTGAATTAAAGTGTCGACAAATATTATGAAGAAATAGAGACAGAGAAGAATTGACACTGATGAAGTGTCGACGCTTAAAATAGACTTCTATCAACATAAATCTCCATTCATTCCCACAAAAGATTTCCATACATTTGTCCATAATATCCATTTCCATATATTTATCCATAATATCCATAAAATATTTCCATACATTTGTCCATATACATTTCCAAATTATCAAATTAAAAACATTCATAAGGAAGATTCCAAAGGCAATCAAGTTCATATCAGTACAAGGTAAGTGTCTTGACAGCTGGCGCACTGAACCTCCTTGCATGATGTAAACAATTGATTGGTAACAATAATTAAGTATGCATGGAAACAATTGGAAAAGAGAAAACACAATACTAACTTGGGTTCCGATGCAAGTTGCAGAAAACCCGAACAAAGTTGATCTTCCTCGTGATGTTGATGCACTGGCTTCCATGGTAGCATCAAGAGTTACTCCTTTGCATGTTCTAGCATTATAGTTCAGACCCTGACATTTACTACACTTGATAACCTTACGCATCTTGCCCAATTTACTCTGACCTTGAGGTTCATCAACATCCCTCGTTCTCTTCTTTTTCGGCCTCCCAGGTGGTCTCTTCACAATCGGTGGCTGAATTTCACCCATAGCTGAAGGTGGCTACATGTCTACGCCATTCATTGGATGTATGAACTGAGAATATATCGTCAAATATGTTTGCCGATGGTAGCAACGATCAACGTACGATTCAATGTCCCTTCTCATGAATGATATGCATGGTACAACATGAACACATGGTATTCCTGCGAGCTGCCACCGGTTACAACTGCAAGTAGCGTTGGCTAAGTCAACGACAAATTGTTGATGGGCATCACTAACTTAAAATCTTTCACCTCCACCTCCGGTTGCACACCAATTTTTAGCTCCATCTCGTATCTTGGCCAATTTCTTTCGTATCTGAGGACATAGTAGTCCGTTTTGTTGCTCCATTTGTTCATGCCTCTTACAAATTCTTGTCATTATTGTCGTTCTGATAATTTCTATCATACTCACAATCGGCTTGTCACGTGTTGGTAAGATGAAAGCATTGAATGACTCGCTCAGGTTGTTCAACGTCAGCTCACACTTCGATCTGTGACTGAAAGCATGTCTGCACCAGTGCTTCGGATCATACTCCGCAAGGTATCTATATGCTGCTTCATCGAAGCCCCGTAGCCTCGTCATTTCTACCACCATGTCGACAACTCAAAAAATGAAATCTTATCCACATCAATATTTGTCACTAGTGCAACATCCCCACCCACGTACTGTAACTTGTTCGTCTTGACGAATTTCCCTCCATAGTGAAAGTCAATTGAAAATGTGTCCATCTTCTTCCCTGCAAGGTTACATGAATTTAATTCGATTAAGCCAGTTTTGATATTTAAATTCTAAACAACTTCATACATATTTACACTTTTAAACAAATAGCCTTCCATCTAAACACATGTAATCTCTTTTTCTCTGCTTTTTTAACATGATACAGGTCAAAATCTTTAATTTGATTCATGTTCATTATTATGATTATAAGGTTTACATAATGTGTTCTCGTGAACCATAAGATCAAATTTTATAATTGAAGTATGAAGCATCTAACTAACCAAGTTAAACATAGTTCGGTTCCATCCAACCTAGGCTCCATCTAAACTAACCAGAAAATTCGTTCAAAATAACAACGAAGTTCAGAAACCCTAACTATTCAATAATAACTATTGGTTCAGATTTCATACTCTAAAAAAACAAAGAACTTCGGCCATTACAGTAAGCGTGAGAAATTTTTACCTTACCGTCGTCAGTAAGCGTGGCAACTTTTTTGTTCCGTTAGCCTGGCGACTGGCGAGAGAGAGTCGAGAGGAGCGAGCGAGAGAGAGAGAGAGCGCGGCGAAGGCGAGCGAGGGGGTCTCGGGAGAGAGAGAGAGAGAGAGCAAGCGAGCGAGAGAGCGCGGGAGGGGGTCTGGCAAAATGAGAGGGAAATCTGTCTTTCGAAGAAGAGAAAAACAGATTTCCCTCTAGGTTTTTCAGAAAAAAAAACCAGGGTAAAATTAATCGAACCGGTCCGGTTTGGTTCTGATTCCATGCAGGGGCATGTCTGGAAGAAAATGTGATCACGTGACAAAAACGTGATTTTTTTAATGAAAAAAATGACGGTATGGGCTAAATTGCACATTACCCAAGTTGTAGGGACCAAATTACCCATTATTCAAGTTTATGGTGTAATTTTCTCATTTCATCTAGTTGTAGGGGCCAAATTGCACTTTACCCCAAAATTTATTAGTAAATGCAAAAAAGAAGACCCAAAATAAGAATAAAAAATTCAATTTTTGAAGAAAGAATTCTCCAAATAACTAATTTTAATTTTGATTAATCACGCACACTCTTTAGTCTTATAATAATATTATATTTATTCGTTTAAAATTAATAATTGATGAAACTAATATTATAAATTAATTATTTATAATTTATTACATTAATTGCATCTTGATTTCGTCAATCTTTGTTTGATACATCAGCGAGTATTTTAAGAAGAAGGAAAATTACCAATTCAGACCACAAACTACGAGTATTGTTCGTTTCCAACCACGAAGAATTTTTTTTAACAATGCAAACCATAACGTATCGAAAACGTGATAAAAATGACCACGCCGGACGGACGCAAAAAAACAGTGACCGTTTACGTTCAATCCTTCTCTGTTTTATAAATTAATTTTTTAAAAATACTAAACGATATTGGATTTACTTAAAAATTTTATCACATATTCACCACGTCATGAAAAAATAATCTGAAATTTTTCGTAATTTTCTAACACTTGTACGATTTATTGTAATTTTAGTAAATTATTTTATAAAACATACGTAAATAAATTATAATAAATCATATAAGTATTGTAAAATCACGAAAATTTTCAGATTATCTTCTCATAACGTGGTAAATATGTGATAAAAATTTTAAGAAATACAATATCATTTAGTATTTTTTAAAAATTAATTTATAAAACGGAGAAGAATCGAACGCAAACGGTCACTGTTCACGTGAACAGTGACCGGATGGACGCTGTTTTTTTGCGTCTGTCTGGCATGGTCATTTTTGTCACGTTTTCGATACGTTATGGTTTGCATTGTTAAAAAATTTTTTTTCATGTTTGGAAACGAATAATACTCGTAGTTTGTGGTCTGAATTGATAATTTCCCTAAAAAGAATAATGTTACGTTTATCTTCTTATTCTACCTTCTTAAAATACTCGCTGACGTGTCAAGTAATGATTAAAAAGTATAACAAGAAAGTAAACGTAGTCTAAATCTTAATCTTACAACCTGACTTGACGTTCTCGTGACATCCAAGCCCTATATCATATTTTATAGTTAAACGAGGGTGAATGTGAAATTAGTTTGATCTGATTTGGTTCTAAAATTTAAAAAATCTAAACTGAACAGCATCACTTTCGAAACATTACCAAATTGTAGGAAACAACCTTAAATCGAACATCATAACAAATTTCACGGAAGATCAAATGAAACAACGTATTACTCATCAGTCTCACCCTGAAAAGCAGTTGTCCTAAATCACGTACACATAATTTGCTCACAAAAAAAAAAAACAACAAATTGTAACTAAGACGTTGTACAAAACTACACAAAAGCTGTTCTAGAAATTGAAATTACAATTTATAGTCCTAAAAAGAAAAAAAAAATCATATGGCTTGAACTGAAGGAACAAATAAGAAAGTTTTGATGTTTTATCTCTGCCATATTCACAAGTGTTTCGATACGATCAATTGATTTACTAATTTGTGACTTATACGTGTTTTTATTCTCGTGTTAACAAGCTCAACAGAAGCTTTGGAGATCAACCACCATAACAGTTATGTCGTCGAGATTCCCTCTCCTGCACGACATCTCGACTAGTTCTTTACAACACTTCATTCGATCTTCTTCTTGGTCGTAGTATTTGCAAACTAGACCTACAGCTTCTTCTTCATTTACCTGTTACCAAAATAATTAAACCGGTACTTTCTCAAAATAACTTAGAATCTCTCGGAAAATGATAGGGTGATTGGTGTAATACCTTGTCCCATAATCCATCAGAAGCCATGATTAAGAATTGACAATCTGGAGTCAAAGGAAGCTTGATGATTTCAGGCTCTGAAATGATCAACTCTTTCATGTGAAGGTCTCCAATGGCTCTAGACACTGCTAGACAACCTTGGACTCTCCAAACTCCATTTCGGCAATCCACGAAACCGCCTGAGTTTTCAATCCGAACCCGCTCGTCCTCTCGGCATAGCCGGTGTTCGTTAGTGAGACGATGGGCCTCTCCTTTTCTACCCAACACTACTCTACAATCGCCTACATTTGCCACGTGCAACTCTCCTCTTCTCACTAACACACTTGATGCACATGCTCCACTAGTCACACCCTACCAATATTAAGAAATATATAAATGATTAAATTATTTTTTTTTTTTTTTTTTTTTTTTTTTTTTTTTTTTTTTTTTTTTTTTTTTTTTTTTTTTTTTTTTTTTTTTTTTTTTTTTTTTTTTTTTTTTTTTTTTTTTTTTTTTTTTTTTTTTTTTTTTTTTTTTTTTTTTTTTTTTTTTTTTTTTTTTTTTTTTTTTTTTTTTTTTTTTTTTTTTTTTTTTTTTTTTTTTTTTTTTTTTTTTTTTTTTTTTTTTTTTTTTTTTTTTTTTTTTTTTTTTTTTTTTTTTTTTTTTTTTTTTTTTTTTTTTTTTTTTTTTTTTTTTTTTTTTTTTTTTTTTTTTTTTTTTTTTTTTTTTTTTTTTTTTTTTTTTTTTTTTTTTTTTTTTTTTTTTTTTTTTTTTTTTTTTTTTTTTTTTTTTTTTTTTTTTTTTTTTTTTTTTTTTTTTTTTTTTTTTTTTTTTTTTTTTTTTTTTTTTTTTTTTTTTTTTTTTTTTTTTTTTTTTTTTTTTTTTTTTTTTTTTTTTTTTTTTTTTTTTTTTTTTTTTTTTTTTTTTTTTTTTTTTTTTTTTTTTTTTTTTTTTTTTTTTTTTTTTTTTTTTTTTTTTTTTTTTTTTTTTTTTTTTTTTTTTTTTTTTTTTTTTTTTTTTTTTTTTTTTTTTTTTTTTTTTTTTTTTTTTTTTTTTTTTTTTTTTTTTTTTTTTTTTTTTTTTTTTTTTTTTTTTTTTTTTTTTTTTTTTTTTTTTTTTTTTTTTTTTTTTTTTTTTTTTTTTTTTTTTTTTTTTTTTTTTTTTTTTTTTTTTTTTTTTTTTTTTTTTTTTTTTTTTTTTTTTTTTTTTTTTTTTTTTTTTTTTTTTTTTTTTTTTTTTTTTTTTTTTTTTTTTTTTTTTTTTTTTTTTTTTTTTTTTTTTTTTTTTTTTTTTTTTTTTTTTTTTTTTTTTTTTTTTTTTTTTTTTTTTTTTTTTTTTTTTTTTTTTTTTTTTTTTTTTTTTTTTTTTTTAATTATTGATAATTTATGAGTAAGTAGTGATGATTACGGCAATCAACTAATTTCTTCCCCATAAACTAACAGATTTAAAAAGCAAGATGTTTGCTTGAATTGTTCATATTTACTGAAAATGCATGTTGCTATCAAACGATCACGCAACTCCAAAACGTGTTGTTTTAGTATTAGATGGACTAATTGGTAGGAGTAATTACTTGAAAAGTTCAAAAATGTGTTGTAATGCAATAATCAATGCTAACAAATAATTGGTTTATGCATAATATTAAAAAACAGGGAACGTACCTGACGAAGGAACTCATTGTCTGTAACTTCATATCCTCTGCGAATTGCCAGTTCTTCGTCTCCATTAACCATCGCAAGTTCATTCACTATGTTTTTCCCCAGATTTTCTGCAACGTAGTCAGCTGCACTGCGCCCTCCATGCCCGTCGATCACGGCGAAAAACGCCTGAAGAAGACTGGATCAGATTTGACATAAAATTTAGTTTAGAAGTCTGAAAAGTTCAAAGAAAATTACCTGTTTTTGATCGCCTAAAACGTCAGCCATGGCTGCATAGCTATCTTCCATTACCTCCCTCCTTCCTCTCTTGCTAGCCAAACAAAAATCTCTTCCTCGGACCTCGATCAACTCCCTCCCATCCATCTTCTTTTTCATCTGACCACCGAACAAATCCGGACAAAATTCTGGGACCACAATCTTTGCCGGTCTCCTCTTCAACTTAACATGCGAACTCAAACCCTTCTCCATAGAAACCGGTTCTTCAGCGGTCAGAACCCGACAATCATCGACCATATTGACATCCTCGTCTCCCCGACGATCGGAAGCTGGTCCTTCGAAAAGCCGGCGAACATAGGAGAAAGGAGGGTTGAAAGCAGAAGAGGAGGAGGAAACAAGGATCGAGGCCATGTTAATGGCTATTTTCAGGCACCGAAATGAATACGAAACGAGGGTGATGAGAGGGTGATGAGATAAACATAGAAACTCCACGAGCAAACCATAGAAATCAATCAATCATTGTAGAGAAGTGTCTTTGATATTTCTTCCAGTAAAAGTAAAGAGAATGTTGTTGAGATTTCATAAAAAACCATGTTCTGAGCAAAGGGTCCTTAAAAAGAGGGAGGACGGAGAAGGGAACAGAATATTACACAGGAAATGAAAGTTGGCGGGTCAAAAGGGATGACCATATCCAACACTCCAAACAAAACGTTGTTTTCCACCTCACATAAACAAGGACAAATACCAAAATGCCCTTTGAAACTTTCAAACCACTTTAATGGTGGAAGGGTTCAACCTGGAAATTTCTTATTACGTGTGCCTATAAGTTTAGGATTAGTAGTTTTATTTATTGATTTTGAACAATTCTTTATTCTATTGAGCAAAGCTGTGATTTGACTGAGTTACAGAAATGGGGTTAGGACAAAAAAGAGAGTTGTTATGAGATTAAGATAATCAAGTCTAATGATTGCGATCTATTCTGTCACGACTTGGAGTAAGATCTAACAGAACGTCGGGTCGGGCGACCCAATTTTTGGAGAGGATTCGATCATCTAGCCATAGACTCGAGTTGCAGCCAAAGAGTTGAACATTGAATCAAAAACCAAGATCCACGCAATGACTACATATATAATAATGTAAAAAGAGAAATAACAGTTTATTAAGGTTCACAAGTTCAAATCTAAATCCAAATTTCTAATAAATACCCAATAAAGATAAATCCTCACTAGGAAAAACCAAATATTCAAATGCAGAAAGAAGTAAAATAAGAAAACAACTTCTGATTTCCAACTACTCATTATTCTTGTTCTTTCCTCGAAAGGAGAGGAGGTCGTTTGGGGTGAATGACTAACTCAGTACGAATACTATATTAAATGTACGTAAAACTTCTTTAACCTTTCTTTAAAATATGATGCGACATCAAAATGATTTTCAAATATCGTCTCATGAAACTCATTTTCAACGTTTTATAAACAAGCTCCAAAAAAAAAAAAAAAAAAAAAAAAAAAAAAAAAAAAAAAAAAAAAAAAAAAAAAAAAAAAAAAAAAAAAAAAAAAAAAAAAAAAAAAAAAAAAAAAAAAAAAAAAAAAAAAAAAAAAAAAAAAAAAAAAAAAAAAAAAAAAAAAAAAAAAAAAAAAAAAAAAAAAAAAAAAAAAAAAAAAAAAAAAAAAAAAAAAAAAAAAAAAAAAAAAAAAAAAAAAAAAAAAAAAAAAAAAAAAAAAAAAAAAAAAAAAAAAAAAAAAAAAAAAAAAAAAAAAAAAAAAAAAAAAAAAAAAAAAAAAAAAAAAAAAAAAAAAAAAAAAAAAAAAAAAAAAAAAAAAAAAAAAAAAAAAAAAAAAAAAAAAAAAAAAAAAAAAAAAAAAAAAAAAAAAAAAAAAAAAAAAAAAAAAAAAAAAAAAAAAAAAAAAAAAAAAAAAAAAAAAAAAAAAAAAAAAAAAAAAAAAAAAAAAAAAAAAAAAAAAAAAAAAAAAAAAAAAAAAAAAAAAAAAAAAAAAAAAAAAAAAAAAAAAAAAAAAAAAAAAAAAAAAAAAAAAAAAAAAAAAAAAAAAAAAAAAAAAAAAAAAAAAAAAAAAAAAAAAAAAAAAAAAAAAAAAAAAAAAAAAAAAAAAAAAAAAAAAAAAAAAAAAAAAAAAAAAAAAAAAAAAAAAAAAAAAAAAAAAAAAAAAAAAAAAAAAAAAAAAAAAAAAAAAAAAAAAAAAAAAAAAAAAAAAAAAAAAAAAAAAAAAAAAAAAAAAAAAAAAAAAAAAAAAAAAAAAAAAAAAAAAAAAAAAAAAAAAAAAAAAAAAAAAAAAAAAAAAAAAAAAAAAAAAAAAAAAAAAAAAAAAAAAAAAAAAAAAAAAAAAAAAAAAAAAAAAAAAAAAAAAAAAAAAAAAAAAAAAAAAAAAAAAAAAAAAAAAAAAAAAAAAAAAAAAAAAAAAAAAAAAAAAAAAAAAAAAAAAAAAAAAAAAAAAAAAAAAAAAAAAAAAAAAAAAAAAAAAAAAAAAAAAAAAAAAAAAAAAAAAAAAAAAAAAAAAAAAAAAAAAAAAAAAAAAAAAAAAAAAAAAAAAAAAAAAAAAAAAAAAAAAAAAAAAAAAAAAAAAAAAAAAAAAAAAAAAAAAAAAAAAAAAAAAAAAAAAAAAAAAAAAAAAAAAAAAAAAAAAAAAAAAAAAAAAAAAAAAAAAAAAAAAAAAAAAAAAAAAAAAAAAAAAAAAAAAAAAAAAAAAAAAAAAAAAAAAAAAAAAAAAAAAAAAAAAAAAAAAAAAAAAAAAAAAAAAAAAAAAAAAAAAAAAAAAAAAAAAAAAAAAAAAAAAAAAAAAAAAAAAAAAAAAAAAAAAAAAAAAAAAAAAAAAAAAAAAAAAAAAAAAAAAAAAAAAAAAAAAAAAAAAAAAAAAAAAAAAAAAAAAAAAAAAAAAAAAAAAAAAAAAAAAAAAAAAAAAAAAAAAAAAAAAAAAAAAAAAAAAAAAAAAAAAAAAAAAAAAAAAAAAAAAAAAAAAAAAAAAAAAAAAAAAAAAAAAAAAAAAAAAAAAAAAAAAAAAAAAAAAAAAAAAAAAAAAAAAAAAAAAAAAAAAAAAAAAAAAAAAAAAAAAAAAAAAAAAAAAAAAAAAAAAAAAAAAAAAAAAAAAAAAAAAAAAAAAAAAAAAAAAAAAAAAAAAAAAAAAAAAAAAAAAAAAAAAAAAAAAAAAAAAAAAAAAAAAAAAAAAAAAAAAAAAAAAAAAAAAAAAAAAAAAAAAAAAAAAAAAAAAAAAAAAAAAAAAAAAAAAAAAAAAAAAAAAAAAAAAAAAAAAAAAAAAAAAAAAAAAAAAAAAAAAAAAAAAAAAAAAAAAAAAAAAAAAAAAAAAAAAAAAAAAAAAAAAAAAAAAAAAAAAAAAAAAAAAAAAAAAAAAAAAAAAAAAAAAAAAAAAAAAAAAAAAAAAAAAAAAAAAAAAAAAAAAAAAAAAAAAAAAAAAAAAAAAAAAAAAAAAAAAAAAAAAAAAAAAAAAAAAAAAAAAAAAAAAAAAAAAAAAAAAAAAAAAAAAAAAAAAAAAAAAAAAAAAAAAAAAAAAAAAAAAAAAAAAAAAAAAAAAAAAAAAAAAAAAAAAAAAAAAAAAAAAAAAAAAAAAAAAAAAAAAAAAAAAAAAAAAAAAAAAAAAAAAAAAAAAAAAAAAAAAAAAAAAAAAAAAAAAAAAAAAAAAAAAAAAAAAAAAAAAAAAAAAAAAAAAAAAAAAAAAAAAAAAAAAAAAAAAAAAAAAAAAAAAAAAAAAAAAAAAAAAAAAAAAAAAAAAAAAAAAAAAAAAAAAAAAAAAAAAAAAAAAAAAAAAAAAAAAAAAAAAAAAAAAAGAGAGAAAAATTTAAAACCACGATAACACGAGAAAATACATATTAACCCACGAACTTTATTACTTTCTTTTTAAACAAATCGCCCATGTATAGACGTTGAAGGCAAAATACGAGTCAGTGCTCGTAATAAAACACCCCCTAAACTTAGGAATCATACCGTTGCTAAATCCTATAAAAACCTCATAGTGACATGTACATGTACGTTCACTTTTTTGATCAATAGTAAAAAAAAAAAAAGAGAGAACAAAATTTAAAACACAATAATTTTAAGTAATAAGAACTTCTCTAATTGGATGGTTCGGTTTTACGCGTTGTAATTTAACGACATTTTATTTCATTAACAAGATGTTTGGATAAATTGTTGATGATAATGGAGAAGAGGAGTGGGAAGTGGAGGATGCATGGAAATGGATGTTGGCTTGAGATGATGAATAATGTGTAAAACCAAAAGCAATCAACAATCTGGTTGACCCTACCCACCTTTCAGTTACAACCTTGACAAATCACGACACCTAATTATGGGGGAATTGACTTTGTATTAATGTGACCTAAATAAAATATCAATTGTTTTCTATCTTATTGTGGGTCCTAGTCGTGAAAACACGTCCACTGCCGGCTTGTAGGGATGGATGTCCTTATTTTCAAATCACTTTTGACGTGAAGAAGGAGGTTTCAAGGCCAATATAGGCTGGTTTAGTTCTTCCTAATTGATTTTAACTACACAAATCGCGACATGTTTGGTTCGGTTTAAGTTTCCTCCTCCCAAACCGATAAGAGGATCAACTCTGCTTCCTAATATACCTCCAACTAACACTAGAATTTATCCTGTGGATGTTTTTTTCCTTCTCATACTGCATTATTTTCTTGTATTATATAGCATTATCTTTATTTATGTGATCACTGTATGAATTTCGACTCATTTCGTATGAGTTATGACTTTAAATTTGTAGTTAAGTCTTGTGTTGCAAACGAGTTTTGTGTTAGATGATTGAATATTCTCCGAAGATCGAATCGTTTGATATGATGTTCTGTTAAACTCGCCTCCAGGTCGTATAAGAATGCGGCTCTTACCAAAGTCGATTTGGTTTCGAAAGGTTACGTTGCTATCGGTGTCAAAACCAAACTAAACCGGATCGGTTTTCGTGAACTCTAATCAGGCAGTTTTTCTCCAAAAAGACCGACCTATCATTAGTTTTCTGTCTCTGAACACATTCCCGACGTAGAAGAATATGAAGTGGTTGTGGTTGGTAAGAATATGGCGTGATATACCAAGTCTCGTATGTGACTAAGTACAGTCCGAGACTTCTAAAGACAAATGTCAGTCTCTACTCTGCTCTACAACAACTCATATTATACCTACGCATACAACTACTCCACCAACTGGAGAGGTCTAAAAGACTAAAACTTGTGGCTCATTCTTAAGGGTTTTCTCTTAAAGACCATTATTTTATTCTAATCGCTATTAAAATTTGGAAGACGTTTTAGTGGAGACATCTTCAAATTAACTATTTTGTGAGCGGAGATCCAACCTAATCCTGTCACTTTATTTTGGGATCCAAATAAAATGTTGGGGGTCACTAAACAAACCATTCAAATCGTGTCTGCCTTTGTGGCCGAACGTCCGTGTGTTCGCCGGAATGTCTTCTTTTAATGCTTTGGCAATTGCTTCAATCGAACCATTGCTTGAACTATCTGAGGATAACGTATTAATCCGAGTTGATATCAGTATAGTTGCAAGAAGACCCCCCCTACGAACATGGATCTTGGTGGCTGTATAGTCAACAAAGGGTGTATAAAGATGAAAAAACAATCCAAGATGACGTAAAAATTCGTTGAGATATTCGTCAATTAGGGATTTAAAATAGTTACGCCTACATAATAGAAGCAAAGAAAACGTTACAGGGCAATTGGAAACCTCTCTCCATATGTTCATCATACAACCCCGCTGCCACCTGCGATGGTACAAAAACAATAACTCCAATTTGACAGATCAAGATAAAACTCTCATAAATGCAAAAATATCTCCAAATTGGACAGTTCACATGTTAATGCAACTGTGTGTTGCATTATATTTTTGGCAAACTATTGATTTTGGTAAGTTATGTTTTTGGAAATTATATCCTTTTGGAATATATATTATTCAATCCATCTATTTTGGAGATAATATTTGGCAGAATATTTTGTTAATTCAAATGTGATTTGCTGGAAAAAGGAATCGTAACAAACATGGTTCATATCCCTAATTATTTGGGATACTTTACGAAAGTGTCCTTGAAAGTGTCTCTCTGCGGCAACCTTACAGGCAGAGTTATTTAGATCTTTATGCTGACTTATGGGATAAGATCTTTTGAATGTATAATCTGTTTCAAGAAGATATTGGTGAGAGAAACAGATCTGCACCTTGCACTTGATATAAAAGTCTTTTCTTTTTATGTTGAAAGGTGCCAACGCCATTATTCGTTAGTGTGAATTTCTCTATTCATATGGGCGTTTTATTCTTCACCCACTTTCTGTGTGGTGTATGTGATTATTGATTCGGTCTTGTTAAAGACTGGTTTGTTGAAGCCTGTTCTGGTGATCCTATCCTAAGACATTGTCAAGCGTCACAGACAGTGTCATAGGAGTTTATTCTTGTGATCTTCATTATTATCCAGTCCTTGAGAGAAGACTGCCTTGGAACTCTGGAGGAGTTCTATTTATTGACAAGGGGAGCTTGTCATCTTTATTGTGGGCAAGGGGAGCTTGCCATACACAGATTCCGGGAGGAGTCATATTCGACAAGGGGAGCTTGTCAGTATTTAGATCTCGGGAGGGATCGTTCAAAGTCGAGGGGAGCTCGCAAAATAGTTTTACTTGTGAAGGTTGAAGGAGGCTGCATCAAAGATAAGAGGGAGTCTTATTTTGTTTTAAGTCCGAGTGTCTTGTAACCTTGGTTGAACTTGTGAAATGTTTTCATATCTGGGCGTGGCCACCGCAGATGTAGGCTGATTGCCGAACTGCGTTAACAACCTCCTGTGTCGTTAAGTTCTGCATTTTAATATTATCCTATATCGTATTTATAACTGGTGTCACACGAAGTGTTACAACACTTTATAACATCGAGTCACTAACCTTGATCTTTCAATTGGTATCAGAGAGGGTCGTCTCTGTTTCTTAGGGTGATCCGCGGGGACTTGAGTCTTGGTTTACTACGATGGACTCTATGAAAGAAGGAGTTCAACAGTGCTTCCACCCTTGCTAAATGGAAACAATTATGCTTACTGAAAGCTCGAATGAAAGCTTTTATTAAGGCTGTTGATGAAAAAGCCTGGAAAGAATGAGTCACATCTATCAAACCTGAAGAAAGTTGGTCCGTCACTGAAAATGTTTCTTGCAAATAGTAACTCAAGAAGGCTCTTAATGCTATATTTAATGGTGTTGATCAACCTCAATTCAGATTTATTTCTACATGTGAGTCTGCTAAAAAGGCTTGAGATATTCTTCAGACGACTTATGAAGGTACTTCATCAGTAAAGCTATCAAAAATGCTTTTTTAACAACAAAATTTGAGAACTTGAAGATGCATGATGATGAAAACATTGCCGAGTTTAATGCAAGCTCTGTGACATTGCCAATGAAGCTGTTGCTCTTGGTGAAATTATTTCTGAAAGAGAAACTTGTGAGAAAAACTCTAAGATCTCTGCCCCAACGTTTCCATTATAAAGTTACTGCAATTGAAGAAGCAAAAGATATCACCAAAATGAAATTAGAGGAGCTGATGGGTTCTCTTAGAACATTTGAGATGAATCTCGATGTAAATGTGGAAACAGAGAAGGTGAAGACTTGGCTTTAAAAGCAGAGATGCAGAATTCTGAAGAATTTAATGAAGATGATCTGGAGAATCTTTAGGCAGTGTTATCAAGAAATTTCAGCAGAACGTTGAAGAAATTTGGTAGAAATAATCGTGGTGTCAGACAAAATGTCACTAACACCAAGAATGACTCTACAAGTTATAAGAAGTCCAAAGACGAAAATCAACCTTCAGATAAATTCTTGAATAACAGGGGAAATTAAATGTAGAGAATGTGGAGGTTTTGGACATATTCAGGCTAAATGTGCAAATATCTTGAAGAAGAAAAAGACCTCTCTCAACACAACCTGGAGTGAGAGTGATTCAGAAAAAGAAGATGAAATCTCAAACCGAAATATGGCGCTGGTTGCTAAAGCTACAAGTTTTGATAGCGTCCTCAAAATGTCTCTGAAAGTATATCTGAAAATAGCGATGATGATACAGAAGAAATTACAAAAGAAGATCTTATCAATGAAAATAAGAAGTTTTATGAAAAATTGGCAGAATTGGTTGAAATAAATCAACATCTTCAAAGACAGATTGGAGGTCTGAATAATGAAAATGGACGTCTTCAAGATTGTGTTATTGATTTGGAAGCTAAACTGAAATCAGCCAGAATGAGATAGAGCGGTTGTCAAATGAACTGAATCACATAAGAAGAATGTCAGAATGCTAACTCAGGTTCCTCTATTCTTGATGATATTCTAATGGCCAGAAGATCATGTGATGATACCTCTGGGATTGGTTACAAAGGAGAATGCTCAATGTCACCGAAAGTGTCAAACATCGATGCTGAAAATAAAGGGAAGAAAGTTGCGATATCCATCAACAAAACTGAACAGATATCTAACTCTAAAGACAGTCATCAGATGAAGTCCAATCTTCATGTTCCCAAGAATAAAGGTAACAATTTATTCCAATTTGCCATTATTGTTTTCATCAAGGTCATGATTTACTAGGTGATTTTTTTTTTTTTTTTTTTTTTTTTTTTTTTTTTTTTTTTTTTTTTTTTTTTTTTTTTTTTTTTTTTTTTTTTTTTTTTTTTTTTTTTTTTTTTTTTTTTTTTTTTTTTTTTTTTTTTTTTTTTTTTTTTTTTTTTTTTTTTTTTTTTTTTTTTTTTTTTTTTTTTTTTTTTTTTTTTTTTTTTTTTTTTTTTTTTTTTTTTTTTTTTTTTTTTTTTTTTTTTTTTTTTTTTTTTTTTTTTTTTTTTTTTTTTTTTTTTTTTTTTTTTTTTTTTTTTTTTTTTTTTTTTTTTTTTTTTTTTTTTTTTTTTTTTTTTTTTTTTTTTTTTTTTTTTTTTTTTTTTTTTTTTTTTTTTTTTTTTTTTTTTTTTTTTTTTTTTTTTTTTTTTTTTTTTTTTTTTTTTTTTTTTTTTTTTTTTTTTTTTTTTTTTTTTTTTTTTTTTTTTTTTTTTTTTTTTTTTTTTTTTTTTTTTTTTTTTTTTTTTTTTTTTTTTTTTTTTTTTTTTTTTTTTTTTTTTTTTTTTTTTTTTTTTTTTTTTTTTTTTTTTTTTTTTTTTTTTTTTTTTTTTTTTTTTTTTTTTTTTTTTTTTTTTTTTTTTTTTTTTTTTTTTTTTTTTTTTTTTTTTTTTTTTTTTTTTTTTTTTTTTTTTTTTTTTTTTTTTTTTTTTTTTTTTTTTTTTTTTTTTTTTTTTTTTTTTTTTTTTTTTTTTTTTTTTTTTTTTTTTTTTTTTTTTTTTTTTTTTTTTTTTTTTTTTTTTTTTTTTTTTTTTTTTTTTTTTTTTTTTTTTTTTTTTTTTTTTTTTTTTTTTTTTTTTTTTTTTTTTTTTTTTTTTTTTTTTTTTTTTTTTTTTTTTTTTTTTTTTTTTTTTTTTTTTTTTTTTTTTTTTTTTTTTTTTTTTTTTTTTTTTTTTTTTTTTTTTTTTTTTTTTTTTTTTTTTTTTTTTTTTTTTTTTTTTTTTTTTTTTTTTTTTTTTTTTTTTTTTTTTTTTTTTTTTTTTTTTTTTTTTTTTTTTTTTTTTTTTTTTTTTTTTTTTTTTTTTTTTTTTTTTTTTTTTTTTTTTTTTTTTTTTTTTTTTTTTTTTTTTTTTTTTTTTTTTTTTTTTTTTTTTTTTTTTTTTTTTTTTTTTTTTTTTTTTTTTTTTTTTTTTTTTTTTTTTTTTTTTTTTTTTTTTTTTTTTTTTTTTTTTTTTTTTTTTTTTTTTTTTTTTTTTTTTTTTTTTTTTTTTTTTTTTTTTTTTTTTTTTTTTTTTTTTTTTTTTTTTTTTTTTTTTTTTTTTTTTTTTTTTTTTTTTTTTTTTTTTTTTTTTTTTTTTTTTTTTTTTTTTTTTTTTTTTTTTTTTTTTTTTTTTTTTTTTTTTTTTTTTTTTTTTTTTTTTTTTTTTTTTTTTTTTTTTTTTTTTTTTTTTTTTTTTTTTTTTTTTTTTTTTTTTTTTTTTTTTTTTTTTTTTTTTTTTTTTTTTTTTTTTTTTTTTTTTTTTTTTTTTTTTTTTTTTTTTTTTTTTTTTTTTTTTTTTTTTTTTTTTTTTTTTTTTTTTTTTGTATTCGTAAAAAAAAAAAAAAAAAAAAAAAAGGCCACTTGTATTAGGCTATTCCTTTGCTATTCTTGGTCTTCATCGTCCTGCACGAAACATGTGATTTTCTATGAAGATTTCGTTCTCTTATGTGAAACATTGAGTTATTTCTCAATTTCTGTATGAAATTATGGTTTATTTCCATAATATTTATGAAGATTTGACGGAATTTCTGAAAATATGGGAGCTACGATATATTTATGGAATTCTGGAAGTTTCTGGACTGACTCTGAAGCTTTCTCGCCAGATTTTGATGAGATAATCTCCAGTGTTACAGGAAGTGTTAGAACAATCTGGCCTTGTGCTAAAAAAGATTTTCCTGCTTCTCAGCTCACAGCAAAATTTGCTATTCTGCACAAAATAGCGATTAGAAACTGGCTACCGCTCCTCACATGCCACCGGCATCAACAAGAAAATGGCTAAGCGTTTATTTCAAATTGGGACTGGAATCCAATTCGATATTGGACAATTTTCCTTTGACCAGATTCTGAAACACATCAATCGAAGCATGTCAGGATTAGTCATACACTTCGAACAGGTGGACATGTGGATGACTTATACAATGTTGCAGATTCTGAGAATGTTGTTGAGAAGAGCATTATTTCTCGTACTATTAAGATTATTAAAGGTGAATTGCATGACCTAGAAACTAGAAAGAAGGTTCTGTCTGATCTGCTGGATTCTATGCACATGCTTGACTATGGCTTGATTGACAATGTTTTGTTCCCGTTTGTCTTTTTATGGCAAAAAGGGGAAGTAGTTTTGGAGATAGTATTTTGGAGATTGATTGCTTTTATGATGCTGTGGAAATCTCCTATTTTTTTAATGCTGTGGATATCTCCTATTTTGGTGCTATTATTTGAAATGACATTTTATTGATTGGATTGCTTCAAGGACTTCTCATTCAGGGGGAGTTTCGTATTATCTCCTTCAGGGGGAGTTATGTTTTGCCAAAAAAATGCCAAAGGAGGAGATGGTCAATGCAACTGTGTGTTGCATTATATTTTGGCAAACTATTGATTTTGGTAAGTTATGTTTTTGGAAATTATATCCTTTTGGAATATATATTATTCAATCTTTCTATTTGAATATGTGACAGAATATTTTGTTAATTCAAATGTGATTTGCTGGAAAAAGGAATCGTACAAACATGATTCATATCCCTAATTATTTGGGATACTTTACGAAAGTGTCATTGAAAGTGTCTCTGCGGCAACCTTACCAGGCAGAGTTATTTAGATCTTTATGCTGACTTTATGGGATAAGATCTTTTGAATGTATAGTCTGTTTCAAGAAGATATTGGTGAGAGAAACAGATCTGCACCTTGCACTTGATATAAAAGTCTTTCTTTTTATGTTGAAAGGTGCCGACGCCATTATTCTTTAGTGTGGAATTTCTCTATTCATCTGGGCGTTTTATTCTTCACCCACGTTTCTGTGTGGTGTATGTGATTATTGATTCGGTCTTGTTAAAGACTGGTTTGTTGAAGCCTGTTCTGGGTGATCCTATCCTAAGACATTGTCAAGCGTCACAGACAGTGTCATAGGAGTTTATTCTTGTGATCTTCATTATTATCCAGTCTTGAGAGAAGACTGCCTTGGAACTCTGGAGGAGTTCTATTTATTGACAAGGGGAACTTGTCATCTTTATTGTGGACAAGGGGAGCTTGCCATACACGGATTCCGGGAGGAGTCATATTCGACAATGGGAGCTTGTCGTATTTAGATCTCGGGAGGGATCGTTTCAAAGTCGAGGGGAGCTCGCAAACAGTTCACTTGTGAAGGTTGAAGGAGGCGGCATCAAAGATAAGAGGGAGTCTTATTTGTTTTAAGTTCGAGTGTCTTGTAACCTTGGTTGAACTTGTGAAATGTTTTCATATCTGGGTGTGGCCCCGCAGATGTAGGCTGATTGCCGAACTGCGTTAACAACCTCCTGTGTCGTTAATTTCTGCATTTTAATATTATCCTATATCGTATTTATAACTGTGTCACACGAAGTGTTACAACACTTTATAACATCGAGTCACTAATCTTGATCTTTCATCACATACCAATCATTCAGCCAACTAGGCTTATTAATTAGAAGAGTGACGAGGAAGGCGGCGGTGGAGACAATGGTGTGGCAGGTGGCGACGCCAGTGGTAGAGAGGGGGCCGAGGCGTTGGAAGGCGATAACTGCCATTAGGGGAAGTACTTATAGCTGGTCTTTTACTGGTGGGCGTTGTTTGTGGCTTTGCTCCTGTGGGGTTTGTTTATACGGATCAAATTATGAGCTTTCTACGTTCATTGAAGGAACATTTTTTTTTTTTTTCAAATTTCTGCTTCTTTGAGAGTTAGAATTAGTTGCTTAGGGTTAGTGAAATCTAAGTCCCGACCGAGTTCGTGTTTGATTATGGATGAAGTGGTCTATAATGTCTTCCACATCGTAGACTAAGTCGCTCACTTTCAGCAATCCAAGATTTTTCTCCTTCCGTGTACCATCGCTTTGCTTCTGCATCGATGAGAGAAGATCTCATGCTCTGAAGCTCCCGCTTTCCATCCTCTACCTCATCGTCAACTCCGGCCGACAGAGATGCTTCGTTGGCGGCGACGGCGACAATTCTGTCAACCAGGTAGTCCACCGGCGTCCCCGTCTGATTCCAGTTCTTCAACCTTTCAAATGACCACGCCTTGTAAAACTAAATCAGATGATTCAGATCCATCCCTGTAAAGTGAACTTCTATTGTTGGCTTCGATCGTCCCCGGAGCCTAGCACAGGACTCCAAGTCAACGGAGTTTCTGCTGAGGTCGAAATCACTTGACGATGGACTCATTCAGACTAAAGGTGATGAGATAATCTTATTATAAATTTGTTATTTATTTAAAAGAATAAAAATTAAATAATATTAATTAAAACAAATTGATTACTTAAACTACGTTCAGTACCCAAAAAAAAAAACAAATCTAACAAACAACAAACCTTAATCCCAAATGACAAAAACGAGCGGTCGCTGTTGTAGAGCTGGCTCCCGTTCTTCGACAAAATTCACAGAGCGAAATCTCGTTCTTCAAGACTGTACTCCCGCACGATCAAATTTTAATAAAAATTTGGTCGGAAAATATTATTTTTTTAACGAACTATAATTTAAAGGTGATATTGATGACGAAAATAGTTTACGAATGAATTTGTTCATCACTATATAATTTAGGTTTTTGTTTTTGTTTTAATTATCTTGAAATTAAAAATTGTTTACAAAAGACAAATTTGGTGGGCCTACAAACTGCTTTGGCCCAAATTGAACCACTTCTTTATATATCTCGCCTTCCTCTTCATCTCTTCACTTTCATTAGCCTTTTGGTGGGTAGCAGCCTAGCAGGTGCTGACAACCCCCTTATAATATCGTCCCCTCAAATCCTTCTCAAACCCTAGCTTTCTTCTGCTTCTGTTATCCTGGCTTGATCTTCCGAGCGGTTTGCCCTGCTACTTCTTGAGTTCAGTGACGTTCATGGCCGAGGAAGAGGTCGGGGCAGTTGGCGTGGCGAGTCCTTCTCCGTTAGATCACAAGCGCAAGTTCGAGGATTTGGAGCCCGAAGTTCTGGAATCTTCCCAGACGAGTCTTCTCGTCACTACTGACCTGAATGTGGAGCCCGACGTGGTGGAGGATGCTGTTGTACTGTCATCTGATGAATCGGAACCTAAGCGACCTCGCCTTGATGATAAATCCAGGGCAGCAGGTATATGCATTCCTTCAGCTTTGTTTGGAGTTGTTAGGTTTGGATTATTTGAGACCAATTTTGGTTTTTGTGGATATGTAATGCTCTTAGTTCTGAGATCCCGTTAGGTAGCTCTACCAATCCAATGGTGTGGTGAGCCAGAGTGATCCATGTGATTGTTATAATTTGCATCCCATTTTTTTCTCGTCTTCTTACAAATTGCAAATGGTTTTTACAAAGGATTAGTAATTTATGTTTTTTATTTATTTTTAAAAACATGCTAAATGCTTTTTTCTTGTGAAAGTTTAATGAGAATGGGCATCGGGAGGAGAATTAGGAAACACAACCGACTCTCACGGACGCTCAAGACGCACAACCTGTATCTGCGGGAATTGAGACTGCCACTATTCAACCTAATGTGAACGATGAACAACCTAATGTGAACGATGAACAACCTAATGTGAACGATGAACAACCTAATGTGAACGATGAACAACCTAATGTGAACGATGAACAACCTAATGTGAACGATGAACAACCTAATGTGAACGATGAACAACCTAATGTGAACGATGAACAACCTAATGTGAACGATGAACAACCTAATGTGAACGATGAACAACCTAATGTGAACGATGAACAACCTAATGTGAACGATGAACAACCTAATGTGAACGATGAACAACCTAATGTGAACGATGAACAACCTAATGTGAATAAAGAAAAACCTAATGTGAACGATGAACAACCTAATGTGAACGATGAACAACCTAATGTGAACGATGAACAACCTAATGTGAATAAAGAAAAACCTAATGTGAACGATGAACAACCTAATGTGAATAAAGAAAAACCTAATGTGAACGATGAACAACCTAATGTGAACGATGAACAACCTAATGTGAACGAACAACCTAGTGTGAATGAAGAAAAACCTAATGTGAACGATGAACAACCTAATGTGAATAAAGAAAAACCTAATGTGAATAAAGAAAAACCTAATGTGAACGATGAACAACTAGGTGGAGAACAATGACACCAGCAGTGAATTATATGATGAACAACCTGCAGTGAATGATGAACAACCTGCCATGAATGATGAACAACCTGTTATGAATGATGAACAAGCAGCTGTGGACAATTCTGCGGCCGGTGACACTGATACCCAGCATCCATCTGTTGAAAGTTTTGAGGTGGAAAAACTCAATGAACCTTCAAAAGAGGAAACTCAGCTTCCTTTTATGGAGGATGAAGATCGAAGGGATGTTTTCTTCGTGGATGAAGCTCGTACATCTGACATTCCATCCCAAAGTATGACCCACAAAATGGAGGTTCCTAACAATAAGGTTGTTGACTTCTCATGTATTTTGTTGATGAAAAAAAGAAACACTGGGATAACATTCATATAACTAGGTTACAAGATCTGGGCACTTCTAAAACATTATGTGAGAAATTGGTACGGTTTACTAATGAATTTTTGTTTAATCTCGATGCATTGGACATGGACTTCTATTTGTTTCTCCACATACCAATGCTAATGATTTTTTTTTTCTTTTTTACATTAAGAATTTTCGTTTGATCATAGAAAAATATGAATGTTCAGCTTTGATTTTTTTCTTCTGGTTTCTGATAGGAACTGAATATTTTTTTAGAAGACTATTGAGAGTTCAAAAATGTAAAGGGTAGAGAATTTGATGTCATCGTGGGAAAGTGTTAATCAAGTGTGTTTTTATGTTTTTTGGTGGTGTCTACAAAGGTCATTATTTGAGGGTAGAATGTTTAGAAACAAGGCTGACTTGACTGAGCGGCAAAGATTGCCGCTCATTTAACTTCTTACATATCATTTTATTATGATTTATATATCCTAATAAAGAGATCATATATTTTTACAGTTTGGAGTAATTAAAGGTTGTCTGTTGGCCATTTTCATCTAATGTTTGTAGTGGAGTTATGATTTTTTTTGGAGGACCATTGACCACTTCTGGGTTTTCGTATGATCAATTTGTATGGGGACTATTTATTATTCTACTACATAGAAAGTTTGATGTCTGACCAATTTCCATGCTATGTTTTTTAATGGATTGATATTGAATGTTACAAGTATTTAATTATCAGTTTCTCGATTTATAATGTTAATATATCTGCAATTAGCATTTTCTATTTGATGTGCTAATTTTTTCTTGGGAAAGAATATGACTGCCTTTTCAAATGAGTGATGTTGCAGGTTGGTGTTCTAATTGGCAAAGCTGGGGATACTATACGCTACCTGCAGTACAATTCAGGTGCTAAAATACAATAATGAGAGATGCTGAAGCTGATGCATATTCTACGTCAAGGCCTGTACAAATAATTGGAAGTTTGGAAAATATAAAGAAGGCTGAGAAGCTTATAAATGCTGTGATTGCAGAGGTTTGTTGCTCTCTTGTGCTTTTCCTTTTAACTACACTTTTGGTTCTTCATCCCTTCTCTTCTCTCTCTACTTCACATGGTTATGTTCTTTATGGCTTTGTTTTCTTTTGTATCTTACCATGATATGAGCTTCTCCATGATTGAAATTTTAATTTCGTAGGCTGATGCTGGGGGTTCTCCATCTTTGGTAGCTCGTGGCCTTGCTCCTTCCCAGGTTAAGTCAGCTGCTGAACAGATACAGCTACAAGTTCCAAATGAAAAGGTAATGAATGTTTTCTAGATGACTAAGGATTTATGTTAGTTGTAGGCCTGATCTCATTTTTTTATCCAGGTTGGTTTAATCATTGGAAGAGGCGGGGAGACCATTAAAAGTTTGCAAGCCAGGTCAGGAGCTCGCATTCAGGTAGTTCACATAGTGTAGTTACTTTATAGTAGACATTATTTCAAATGACATTTTTTTTTGTCATATCTCTTTTGATATATGCTTTTTTCTTTGTAGTTGATTCCCCAAGTTCTTCCCGAAGGAGAAGAATGTAAGGAGAGGACTGTAAGGATAACCGGTGACAAGATGCAAATTGATATAGCTACAGAAATGATAAAGGAAGTTATGAGTCAGGTATAATTTTGATGTCTGCCTTTTTAATAGATTATTGTTGTTGTTGAATGTTCCTTTCATTTTTCAATGGATTTATTTATGTTACTTTTTACTTGTTTGTGTTTATGCAGTAGTCAATGAATGATATCCAATAATAGGTTGCTTTCTGTTGATTGTATAGTTTTACTATGATGTCTTGGAATGTTCCCTAATTTCTTGGCATAATTGTCCTGTAATTATTTTTCAAGTTTTAATTTGAAATTCGTCATGTCTCGCTTATGCTACCAATATGTGAAGTATTGATGGCAGTTAATTTTCTTATCATCATGTATGAAACGAATGTATGTTCAACAAGAATAGTAGTATCCAGTTGAGTTTACTTATTTAAGATCTCATTGGCTATGGTTATTTTTGTAACTGTAAAGCATTGTCTACCTACCATTTATGCAAACATCCCTTTCGGTTTGGTAACGTTTTTGGTTGTGCATCTGGCAAAGTATCTTAATTAGAAACCATGCATAATTACCTTTGAAAATGTGCATGTTCATATATGTGAAACATTCTTATCGGCAACAGAAGGCCAATATATTGTTCTGGGAGGGTGACAACACTTTGCTAGTGTGGGTCTTAAGAGGTAAAATTAACTAACAGTCCATATTGAGGTCAAATCAATGATATTACGAAGATCATGTAATGAAAACCAAGATGACGGTTGCCATGCCATAATTTATTAATCTTGAAGGTGCCGATTTCGAATTGGTTGGCTTTAAAACTGCAGATTTGGATAATGCCTTTGATGGGGTCGGCATTGCTTTCTTGGTGTACCAATAGACAACCACTTATCACTCACATCCATTGAAGAGAGGTATCGGCCATTTAATCTCGCGATTGCAGGATGTTAATAGTTGGTAAGAATGCTTTGAGCTTTCAGAGTAAAAGTAGCGTTCATAAGATTATTTTGTACCGAACTTAGTGTTCATAGTGACCCTATTCTCTATGCGTGAGATGCATGAAGGAAATGAGTCCTGATGTCATGAAGTTCTCACTGTACGTACGATTGATATGGTCAAAATTTCTCTATAATGCATAGTCTTGAAGATCATGGAATTGGTCACCTGACATGAACAATTGCTTCAAAAGCATGACTAATAAATATGGGGTTAAATATTTCACTTTGTTTATATCTCAATGGGATCAAATCCTGTGTTTGTCTTCTTCTTTGGGGACAATGAAGTGATAGCCTGTAAATTGTCATTGGACATTTCTTGATATGGCATTCAGCTGTGATGAAGATGTGGAAGGGTTTGCATTCAATTATTTATGCTCCACTCTGATTTTATTGTTTTTTTCCTGAATACTAAGGCTTTGAGCTGCCTGACAAGAGTCTCATCATATTGATCTATACTGGAATATGTTTTGTTTACAATCTCTATGTTATATGAAATAAATCATCTCCTGCAAATGCTTTAGATGATAATTGTTTAACATTCGTTTATATCTAATGGATCAGCATTTGTAAGGCTTATAGAAAGTTGCTGAACCATTTGGATGGTGCTTCATTTAGTGGAATGTTCTTGTCTATTCTTCTTTCATGATGTTATAACTTGTGATACATTACCGTTTTTTGGGCTTGAGAATGATAGTTGAGTACAATATTGTAATTTATTTTGCAGATACTGTGGTTGATTCCAGGCTATGTTGTTTTTTAATATGAATGTTCCTTTCTCTTCCTGTGAGATGAAATTTTGTTGTGTTGTTATAATCGCTCTCTATGTTTGATCCTTTTTTTTACGTGGTTAAAATGTCTTATAGCCTGCCTTCTGCATATGCACGCAGTTTATAACTTCCTAATCAAGAGAATGTCAAGAACTTCAATGCCTTTTAACCGGAGAGATCATTCTAACATTCAACTACTGCCTCTTTATTAGCCAAATAAATCTGAAGAAATTTGCAGATTATTTTGGAATATTTGTTTACTAAATTTTTTTTGGGTACTGGTGTAGACTGTGAGGCCATCACCTTTCTCCAGTGGTTCTAACCAGCAGGTGTACCGTCCTCGTGGTTCCGGTGGTCCAACTCAGTGGGGTCCACGGGGTCCTCATCGTTCACAGCCCACAGCATATGATTATCCACAAAGAGGACCTTATCCATCTTCTAATCCCCAATATCCACACCCTGGATATAGAAACTATCCTCCACAGATGGGTTCAAGAAGCAATTATGGTTCTGGTTGGGAACCCAGGCCTCAACCCGCTATGCAGGGACCTCCATCACACTGTGCTTACAATTACTACGGTGGACGGGGCCACATATCTGATGGACCAGTACACTCCCAGCATCCGAATCCTGTTCACGCCTCTGGCCCTGGACCTGGGATGAGCGCACCACATGTTCAGCCTAACTATAATTATGTGCAGCAGCACGGCCCAGATTATGGACATAATGCTCAATATTCTCAGCCAGCACCCCATCAGGGCTATGGACATGGATATAATGGAGGACATGGAAGTTCTCAACCAGCTTACCCACAGGCTGCTTCCCATACAGGTTATGCTGGGCAACAGCAATATGATAAGCCGGTGTCATATGGCATGCCATCACAGGGACAGCCTCAGCCTTACGGGGCTCCTCGAGCTAGTCAACCTGGAGAAATGCCTTATCAAGGTGCTACTACTGGGCAGGCCTTTGGTCCGAATGCACAACCTCAACCGACATATCCTTATTCATCCAGTAGTTCATCACAGCAAATGTATCCTCCATATGGAACTGCGCCAGCTTCAGATGGATACGGTCAGGCACCACTTGTAGCTAGCGGTAGTTATCCACAGCAAGGAGCGCAGGCTGGTTATGGTCAGCCAGTCGCCCAGCAAGCACCTGCGTATTCTCAAGTGGGTGCTTCTGGGGGTTATGGGCAATACCCTTCCTCTCAACAGGCTTATCCAGAGCAGCAAGTCCCTAACCCAGCATCGTATGGATACCAAGCCCCACAAGACGCAGCTTATACTGGGGGTGCTGCTACTGCAAACTATAGTGCAGTACCCAGTGGACAGTCAGGTTATTCTCAACAAACAGCAGCTCAACCCAGCTATGACCAGTCTGCCCCATCATCCGGTGGTTATGGAAGTGTGCCTGCCACTGCCCAAGCTGGTTACGGAAAAACAGTGTCACCTCAGCCTTCTGGTTATGCTCAGTATGATTCCACCCAAGTCTAGCCTTCTGGTTATGCTCAGTGTCACCTCAGCCTTGTGGTGGTTAAATTGTCGGTTCTGCCACCAACAGCCTTCCCTTACGTTTGCTAGTCATCCAGTGTTGGTACTTGAAGCTAGTTTTTGCCCTTTTCAAGTGGTAGAATTTCTTCGATTTACTTTTTTGCATTGATTACTGCGGACGTTGTAATTTGTCAGTTTTATGAACTGTACGAGACTACTGATAGGTGTATGTAAGTGGGATTCTCGTTAGTGTTGGATCAAAAAAATATTTAGCTTTTGGAGTACATCCACCTCGAAGAATAAGCAATGGAATTGTGCTCTGAGTAACGTCTGCTTTTGGAGCATTGGCAATATGCATATTTAATTACAGTTACTAATGAGGCCATGTTGGAATCAACGGCAAAGTTGTCTTCACAATCACAATAATACTCAAAAAGGTGAGCAATGAAAGTGCAAAGAAAGGAAAGCCATAACCAAGAGCTTTCACTTTCAGTAACGTCTGCTTTTGGAGCATTGGCAATATGCATATTTAATTACAGTTACTAATGAAGCCATGTTGGAATCAACGGCAAAGTTGTCTTCACAATCACAATAATACTCAAAAAGGTGAGCAATGAAAGTGCAAAGAAAGGAAAGCCATAACCAAGAGCTTTCACTTTCAGTTTCCTCAAACGGTCCAAATCTCATTCTCCATCAACATATGAGCAAAATCAAGATAAAAAGCCTATCGTAAGAACACTATGAGATACACGAACACATTACTAGTGCCATCAGAAACCACCATGAGCTTTAAGACCACAAAACTTGATTTCTTCTCTCTCAACCCTCTTCATCCACCAGAATGGTCGACTCGTTCCCAACTCCCGCGTCGAACAATGATGCCATGTCATCATCCAGCAGCGTGGGGACGGGAGAACCCTCTTCTTGAAGAAACAATTTAGGCTTGATGGATTTCAGTTTAAAAAAGCTCTCACAAAGAATCTTTAACTTCCCAACCTGAAAAAAAGATTCTTTTTTTTGGTTATAAACATGTGTTGAAAATCCCAGCACAGACCAAATTTAAGCAGAAAAACCGTGGTGGTTGGAGGCAATTTCTTCGTCATGGACGGCTTCTCACCCATCGACGCTCCCACACATTTCAGAGTTATTGCTGTTTTAGAAAAAAAAAAAAAAAAAACGAGCAAGTATAGAAAGAATTGTACCACTTGTAAAGGAAAAAAAACATGCATTTTAAATTTCTGTTATCATACATAAGAGTCCTGAGGCCATTTTTTGAGGTCCTGCTGATGAACTTGATGGTCTTTCATCCTCTATTCCATGATATTCCTTTAGCTCAAAGTACCTAAAGTTATGTCTATAATAAGGATTGATATTACACAATTATAAGAATTAATTTTTTTTTTACGAGGAACAAAATTTATTAAGAAAAAATATACAAAGTGTCAGAAGGGAAATAAATCCTCTTTTGGAACTATTCTCAAGAAATTAGTGAAAAATATTTCACTTAAATCAGAGAGAATTACACTAAAAAAATAATTACTAACGTACTTAGAACTATAAATACACTTGGTAATAATAAAATTGCTATAAATCAATTATCGAAATTTATTTTTAAATAAAATTTCATTGGGAATCATCTATATAACGCAACAAATAGCCAGAATACCGATACTTTAAATTAAATTTCTCTTTTTATACCTTCCGTCAACGAGTAAATCATTTCTTTCTCACATCTCCCTCCTCCTACCCACAACATTTCATCCCCACAGACAGCGCGAGGAGGAATAAAGATATGAACAAAGAGTGATTTTTTACACTTCTACAGTTTATTCGAGCAATGATCAAGTGTTACTTCACCATAATGGGGAACAACCTAGTCCTAACTACCCTCATTTGTTTATGTTTCGGTTTTTTTTCTTGATCACTAACTTCGAATAACAATTGTCACACCTTACATTTTTTATAATGACCTTTATCAAAGTTGGTCTAACCATACAGTATTAATCGAATATGTATATGGCTTGATCTTACCTGGGATGCATTCTTTTAATCTCTTCAGGATTTCCCTGCAACTTCGACATTACTAAGCGAATATACCTGCCAGCCATTAACATACAAATAAATTATCTGCATTATTCTCTCATCTCTTTCTTCCTCTCCTCTTAAGTCTTACCCATTCCCAAATTTACCTGGGAATATCCCACCATTAAAAGATGAATGAGCTTAAAAAATTGGATTGTCAAAGCTAATTAAAGAAAGGTACAGAATGATGTTTCCAAAAACAAGTTCGATAAAATAAAAAAGAAACACATATTCAAAGAACATGAAGCATTAAGGTATCAAAAGAATGTAACGAAAACACCAAACTGGAGCTAAGATGACAAACAGAAACATTTATCCTGGAAAAGAAGACGCACCTAATTTCTGACTCCTTTCGCTCACGACGACTTACCTTGAATTATACCATTAAGATTTATGGTTAGAAAAACGTAACAGATACAGAAATGTCAATCTCTTAGAATTTAATATTACCTCACTCCCGTTTAAGATTTCAACTTTGCGTAATCGCGCAATTAAAACATATCTTGGAATACCACCTCTTCCAGGATCAGTAATTGGATTTTCAGAAAGTCTGATATCCTTCAAGAGTGAGAAAACAAGTAAAGAAACAATTCTCAAAATGGGGACATTATTAATTGTCAAAAATTCTAAAAAAAAGTTATCTTTCTTAATATTCACTACAATCATTTTAAAGTTATAATTTGAAAACTCTAATAAATTAAGTAAATATTCACTAAAACTTTTAAAAAAATAAAGCTTATCTAACAAGTTAAAATGAACAAAATTAAATATTAAAAAAGATAAAAGTGAATAAAATATTAAATCATGGGCTTGTACCGTGCTCCACCAGGAAACATTTCCCAAAGACAGACATAGATTTCATTCAAATACAGACAACAAAACTTTATCCCAATAACTCAAGCTGATTGGAAGTGTGCCTAAAATCACTAAATCCAATAGGTTGTCGAAGGGGTAGTTAATAGTCAGTAATAATGGACAGTTTCTGTTTGAACCACTGGTTATTTTTACTGGAGGACCTTTTCCTGCATTTTTTTAGTTTTCAAGAAATGTAAAATTCTTAGGAAATGAGTTGTCTTCAATGATAGAAGTCTTTTCTTAAGTTTTCAAGAAATGAAAGTTCTTAGAGAAATGAATTGTCTTCAATGATAGAAGTCATATTTAAACCGACATAATATAAACTTACCGACAAACTGGGGAATGAGTTTAATGAATCTATAGAAGATAGACCCTCAATGTTGTTGCCTCCTGAAGCATGTAATATACAAATAATGCCATTAATAAACAGATATTACATGAGCCTGGAAGTCTGAAGAAGAAGATTAGTGATATTTTACCAAGAAGAAGACACTGCAAATTTTGGAATGGCACGCAGGCTTCATCTTGTAATTCACTAACTCTGGCCAACATATTCGCTCTATCATTCTCAGGATAAAAGACGTGACTCAGATTGTTCTTGTTCAAATAAAGATGCTCCAAGCTGAAAGCATGGAAAAATATCTCTGAGAAGTTCTTGTGTAAACAATCTCTTGGACATACAGTAATTATAGAAGAATTAATATAGTCATGATGAAGAGCTTAAAACTCTTTCTACCTTCTCAACTGACGAAGCTTTAAAATTTCATCCCAGTCGGAAATACAATTATCTTCCATGTTTAGAAGCCGCAGAGAATTAAAACCTTGAACCACAGAGGACGATCCAGGCTGCAAGATAATCGCACTAATGGTGAAATACAACTTATGAAGAGAATAATGTATAAAAAATCATCAATAGACAAACTCAAAGAAACCTATTATAAATTCAAACAATAAGTCAACATTGTCATAATTATTATTTTCCTCCATAAGCAGCAAAAATCTAGATGCCTTATGATCTGAACTAAGGAATTTCATGAATATCATGAGATATTGAAATAAGGTAGCTGATCTAATAACAGAGTCCTCAGGGATTTAATTAATTTTTTTTTAAAATCACAGTTTCAACTCTTCTCCTCTTATAAGATGTTTATCGAGATTGGGAGCTACATACATGAGGCAGATACTGAAGTAGCTCTTTCTATTCATGGATATACTCATTCCTCTATAAACTAAAGGCAAAATGTGACATTTTTTGGTATTTTGTTCATAGCTGCAACTACTGTTATATTCTATACTACCAACTAGAATCTAAAAAAATTGTTTTCAAAACTTTAGCAAGAATGACAAAATAAAAACTTATAGAATCAGGAAAAGCATCCAACAAGTTAAATATAATTTTTGTAGGTCTTTCAGTGCATCATACAGGACAAAATACTTTACCATTATTTCACTTATGTTATTCCCCATGAGATGTAGCTCTTCAATTTCCGGAAGTAAGTGCTTGAGTAACTCAACCTTCATATATACAAGAAAACAGTTATAATTTCATTACATAAAGCAAGGGATAGAGAATGTTTAACCTTTGAAGCTCACCTGCTTCCAACTTATACCAGTATAGTTTAAGACTAAAATATGAATGCCCTTTAGGTGACCAAGGCCGGAAATCTCTTTTGATAATAAATTGTACGATAAATTGAGGGCGGTAAGAGATGGTAGTTGCTCACAAATGGCTGCAACATCCTGTGGTGATAGATTGGTAAATAAGAGTCATAATAAGCATGATATGTTCAAGGTATTCAGTACACAGAATATTCCAATTTAAAATTTCGGGTAATAAATTTTCTAAGAATGTCAATGTTGTTAAAAACTTATCTCAGAAAAAGAAAGATGGGAGGTAATTTTCGTGTAGCCTTATAAAACTATGTTTTCATCCAGGGTAATTTATTTGGATGACAAAATAAGGCTGCTTGGTCAAGATTATGTCTTGATAATGACTGTTTTTGGAAAATCAAAAGCGAAATTGTGAAATTGATCAAAATACAAAATAATGATACTCTTGAGTCTAAGTTAGGCTAAAATTATTCTAGAGGCGTCATCTGACTAGATGATTCGGTATGCATACAAAATACCAAAGCTGCGTAATTATGTCCATTTGATTATATATAAAAGCTCTATAACTTTGTATTTCTCCACTTCTTTCAGTTTTTATTTCTCCTTTATTATCTAATTTTGAGCATTCCATGTGAATCAATGAATTTGGAAGTTACGTGAGAATCAACACACTAATAATGTTTTTCATTTTAATTGTATTGTCAAAATTCTTCAACTTAAGCTTCCCATCTATCCTAGGAGGACATTTCACCTACACATAAAAAATAAGAAAGTTTGCCAAAGAATACCATTATGACGAGATATTTCATGTCATGTGAATAATAAGAGAGTAAAGGGATAAAAGCTTTATTTTTCCTGTAGACTCTTTTGTTCTTAATGAATTGTTCATTCAAATATCTTTGTTCAATCCTAAATCTTTACTTCTTTGAAATAAACTAAAAAACAACTATTTTTATTCGACATGGAAACTTTTAATAAAACTTGAGGTCTAAAAGCATCAAATTTGTCAATAAACTCGTCTCAAGGATAAACAATATTTTTTAAATAACCACAAATTAGTGACAATGTGATGCGTATTATTTACTCAAAATTATACACGTCCTGGATGACTATAAAATTAAGTACCAACCGACATTTTATAGATGATTTTTTGGTCACATAAAATAAATTGAAGCTGTAATATAATCTGTTGTCATAATGGTATTTCAGAATAAACATACATACTGGTCTAGGACAAGAATCAAGATTTTATTTAAACCAACAGTTAGGAGAACAATTTTTTACCCAGTGGGCCATTATGTGGTAGCTCTGGAACAACACTAATTAAAATGCCCAAATTTCAGCTTTGCTAACGAAAGGTAAACTAGAATAGTTTCCAGTGACATACCTGCCACCGCGAAAGCAAATTTCCACTCAAGTCAAGCTCTGCTAGATCTGAAAAGGGCATAAACATTTCACACAAATGTCCATATTCAGCACAACAGAAAAGTTGCAAAACAAATTAAATAAACTTTGATGAGGCTTATTAAAATGTTCTAATCACGGAACGAGAAATAGAACAAAGAAAGAAAAAGAATGTACAAAAGATATGTTTCAGCGACGCTGTTTTTGTATATAAAGATAAAAAATGGACACCAGACAATGAACCCTGGTGATGTGCATTTTTCTTTATGCACTTCTCGGACAAATAAAATAAATGATTAATTAAGTTAACTTAAAGAAGAGAAGAAGGTATATAAATCGGATATGAGATATCCTAGAAGAAAATATGAAATGAGGATCAATGTTAAATCATAAGTGTGGTTTTGCACCACCACAAAGAAAAAAGTTGAATCCCCCCACATTATCCTATCTATCTATTTATTGTTCTTTCTTATCTAAGTCAGCTACTTAAAAGAACAATCTAGGGGCTGAAAGTTGTTTCTTATCTCAACATTTATTTCAGTGATACAACAAAATAGTAAGACTTTCTAAGCGAACTACCCTTTTGATTCACAGTTCGTTCATATTAGCGAGGATAGAGAATCAGTTTTTTCGTCAAAATTTGAGTTTGATAAAACTAATTCCAAAAGTCAAATTATTAGACATCGTAAAACAACTATACCATCGGATTTAATAAATTACATGCAGTACCTTACGCATATAAAATCTGAGCTAAAATCAGTAGACAATCTCTTCAAATAAAAGTTGGAAGCAATGCTTGAAGGGTTCTCTGGAGGTGCAATAAAATTGATGCTTTGGAACTTGAAGAACTCGATATAGAAACAACTTACTTGGCACAGCATCAGCAACATGGTTTGGGCCTTCAACAAAGCTAACACCCAAATATGATAGTGACGCACTAACTAACTCATCAAACCGACTTAGCTTGTCCTGAATTTTATCTTTACCTACAAGTTGAACAGACACGCGCTTGTTGCTAGACGAGAGGACATACATTTCATCTGCATGAGAAAACAGAAACGCAGTTATAGGTCATCCATCAACTATAATTATTCAATTTAATCAGAGGCATTGCACAGATTGAAAATGACAGTAAAATACATACAAAATATGAATTTAAATATATTTTTTCTCTTGGATCAACAAATTCAAGCTTCTGTATCTTCTAAAGATGCCACTAGCAGTTGCCTGTTCTAAATATATTGCCTATTGGATCACCAAATATCTTTATCTCTTATAATTTCTATCTTTCTGCCTATGAGATCTCTAGAGGGGATTCAAATATTTTGGGAGAATATTGGATCAACAGCTTCATGAGTTGTATAATTTCTATCTTTCATTACTTGAAATTTTAAGTAATAAAGTTGTTGATTCAATATATCTCAATTCTGCAAAATCAACAAAACATCCTCATACACTCGGTTAAGGAATTAGCGTGGACTAATTTATAATTTCAATCCACCCTCTTGGAACCAAATTTCACAACAACCTCATGAGTGTCATCAATGCAATAAGATTTTCCATGGGATGACTGATTCTGATACTAATTGTAACAATTACATTGGGGTAGATCTCATCCTTGAAAATGAGGAGCATAGGAGAGTGCTCAAATGAGTATGAACTCACATACAGCTTAACTAAGCAATGCGAGAAAAGAAGTATCAACAAAATGCATTTTTCAAAACCAAACGGAAATTTACAGTAAGGATGTATACCCTCTTCTTCTTTGGTGGAATTCGCGCGGTATCTAAGATCAAGAGCTTGAAGAAAAGAAATGCCGGGGCTCAGAAACTGGGTCCGAACGAATGAGCCTGAATGTTGGGACTTTGCCTGGAAATAGCGGACACCATTGATGGACCCGTCGTGTTTTCCGTCTCCGTTGTCCCAATCAACTCCGACCCATATGCCAGAAAGGCCTTTCAGAGGTCCTACATACTCTACACTACCGATTCTCCGCGGATCGACTGAGGAATGGACGCGCTGCCGCAGCCTGAACTCCGGCTCCGACTCTCCTCCGTCTTGCATCACCTGCTTCAGCCTTGGAAGCAGATTGGAAATGACACTCTCAGTCCTTAGATTGTACTGTGTACACCGGCAGTAGTTATGTCTTGCTTTATTAGACGACAACAGTAATATATCGAAAATTAAAAAAAAAATTCTATTTTTAATAAATGTTTTTTGTTTATACAACATTTTTATTGCTTCTTTTTTCATTTGCCAACGAAACTAGGGGAGATCGTGGTCCGATTTGGTCCGATTTTTTAAAAAATTAGGACTGGACCATTAAATTCGTTTTTTAAATTTTTGCACCAATAAGCCTAAATTTTTTTCTAAAACCGGACCAAAATTCTGGTCTCGGTTCTGGTCCTCCCATTTATTTTATTTATTTATTTTTATTTTATTTCGACAATATTTATGCAATACTTTGAAATAGCCATTCTATTCCTTAATAAGAAAAATCAATACAAATTACAAAGGGCTTGTTTTCAGCAACCAAGAATCAACATGCCATGAATCAGAGACAGGAATCGGCCAAATCGAAACAGAAAACAATTTCGCCAATGATATTTTCATTCTTCTTAAGAACAAAACCCAGTTAAATCAACGACAACCGAACCTCTAATCGAAGATTTTAAAAAACACGAATCACTCGAATTGATAATTCATTTATGCTATCCCAAAAAAAAAAATTAGCCTAAAAAATGAGCTTAAAATCGGCCAACAAAGCAAGAGCAAGAAAAATCAAAGATCCAAAATCTCTCGAAGCCCTAATCCGGCAAACAAAAGCCGCTGAAAAACGAGGATATCGCCTTCTAGAGTAAGATTTTCAGAGAACCAAAGAAACCAAGCCATTGGAGGAGAGAAGAATAGAGAAAAGAAACAGAAGAAAAAGCAGAATCGGAATGACTCACCGACTATCGGAGAAGATCGGCTACGGCGGATCGAACATTTGGCGACTACTTTTACATAGGAGACTGGAGAAGTATACACACGGTTTGAGCCGGTGTGTGCGACAGAGGGCTGCGATTCGGCGATTGGAGAATGCGAGAGACGGCGAGGGCGAGAGCGACTGGGCGAGGGCGAGCGCGACTGGGCGAGGGCGAGGGTGTTGTGAGAATGCTAATAGTGGAAAGGAAAATCTCGGAGTATATTCTCACAAGATGATTACAGAAAGGAAATTGCAGAAAGGAAAAGAAAGTTAACTGATAAAATAACAGACAATTCACGCTCTCCTCACACCCCTCTTTGTGCTTATAATGCCTCCTTCTTCCAACGGACTGGACACGTCAGCAGCCAGCTACGTGGAGGCGTCAGCTGAAGGACTTAGCTGGGCTTGGGCTGGGGCGTGTTGTGCTGTGGTCTGCTGCGTCTCTTCTTTGTGGCCCAGCTTCGTAGCCCGTCTTGGGGGCCCTGTCCACGACAGTCCTCCCCCTCAGACAGACCTTGTCCCCAAGGTCGGAAGTCGGGATAACGGGCGGTAATTGTATCTGAGTCCACCCACGTAGCGTCGAAAATCGGGCGTTCGTGCCACTGAATCAGCCATTGAGTGACCGGAAAATTGCCGCGCTTGACCACACGGGTTTGTAAGAGACGGAGTGGGGTCTCGGGCGAGTTATCGGCGTAGACGTCTGGAGGCAGTAGAGGCGAAGAGATAGCCTGGTTGCCAATAGTCTTTTTTAATAAAGACACGTGAAAAACCGGGTGGATACGAGCCCCGGTGGGAAGAGCCAGTTTGTAAGCGACCTGACCCACCCGTGACAGAATCTGGAATGGGCCAAAGTATTTCGGAGCGAGTTTGTGAGTTGGTCGGGCTACTACAGACAGTTGGCGATACGGCTGAAGTTTAAGATAAACCCAATCATTAACCTGAAAACTTCGTTCGGTGCGGTGACGGTCAGCATAGAGTTTCATGCGTTGTTGAGCTTGCGAAATGTTTTCCTTCAATAAAACATCCATCGCATGTCTGTCGCTGAGGTAGTTGTCCGCAGAGGCGGAGGAAGACTGTAAGTAGGGTCCCAAAGCCAACCGGGGAGGGGGTTGCCCATACAGAGCTTCAAACGGCGACATTTTAATGGCGGATTGGAAAGTGGTATTGTACCACCACTCTGCCAGAGGAAGCCATTGCCTCCATGCGAAAGGTTTCCTGAAAGTCATACAACGGAGATACATCTCCAGGCACTGATTTAGGCGCTCAGTTTGACCGTCAGACTCTGGGTGATAGGCGGTGGCCATGTCTAACTCTGCTCCCAGAGAAACAAAAATCGACTGCCAAAAGGCAGAGAGGAAAATGGGGTCTCTATCGGAAACCATAGATTGAGGAATGCCATGCAGCTTGAAAACATTATCCAAAAAGATGTTGGCGACCTGAATCGCAGTGAACGGGTGGTGAAGAGCCAGGAAATGGGTATATTTGGTAAAACGATCGACGACCACCAAGATGCAATTGGAATGAAGGGAGCTGGGCAGCCCCTCAATGAAATCCATGGCAATGTGGGTCCAGGGGTGCAAGGGAACTGGTAATGGTTGGAGTAGGCCGGGGTAGGGCACATGTTCGTGCTTGCAACGCTGACAGGTGTCACAATTCTGGACGTAAGTGCGAACGTCGGTGGATAGTCCCGGCCACCAAAACAGGGATTTTGCCCGATGAAGTGTAGCCTGAATACCTGAATGACCACCTTCTGCTGAATCATGAAGAGTTTTAAGGACCTTGGAGCGCATGGTGTTACCCTGACCTAAAACTAGCTTCCCGTGGAAACGAATAATGCCATTAGAAATAGAGAAGGAAGGGACGAAGGCGGAATCCGCGGCCAGTTTGGCGATCAAGTCGGCGACCCAGGGATCGCCATCATAGCTAGAGAGAACCTCCTGTATCCACTGTGGAGTAATGAGAGAAATGCTGTGACATTGCTGGTTCGTCGGAGACAGAGAATCAGGGTGACGGGAGAGGGCATCTGCCACTGTATTATGTTTTCCTTGGCGATAGTCGATTTGATAGTCCAGACCCAGTAATTTGGATAGCCATTTTTGTTGTAGCGGGGTGGTGATGCGCTGCTCCAACAAATACTTTAGTGATTGATGATCGGTCTGAATAATGAAATGATTGCCCTCCAAGTAATGTCGCCAGAGTTGTACAGCTGCCACCAAGGCCAGGAGTTCCTTCTCATAAATAGAAAGCCCCATATTTTTCGGGGAAAAAGGCTTGCTCATGAAAGCTATAGCCCTGTGGTTCTGCATCAAGACGGCTCCCATGCCTCCTTGGCAAGCATCGGTCTGGATAATGAAAGGTTGGGAGAAATCGGGTAATATTAAAATTGGAGGTTCGCACATAGCTTTTTTGAGGGATTGGAAAGCGTCGTCTGCCGTGGAATCCCAAACGAAGGCATTCTTCTTCAAAAGGGCTGTAAGAGGCTTTGCTAACATGCCATAACCACGGATAAACTTGCGGTAGTAACCAGTCAGGCCTAAGAAGCCCCGTAATTGTTTGATAGTGGTGGGAGAAGGCCAGCTCACCATGGTTGCGATTTTGGCAGGGTCGGCTTTGACACCATCCCGAGAGATAACATGCCCCAGGTACCCTACTTCAGACTGACCGAATGAACATTTAGATCGCTTTGCCTCCAACTGATGATGTCGCAGTAATTCTAGCACTGTCTTCAAGTGCGCACAATGGAGTTCCACTGAGGAGCTGTAGATTAGTATATCATCGAAGAAAACGAGAACGAACTTACGCAAATAAGAACGGAAAATGGAGTTCATGAGGGCCTGAAAGGTTGCCGGCGCATTAGTGAGGCCGAAGGGCATGACCCGAAACTCATAGAGCCCTTGGTGGGTTTTGAAAGCAGTCTTATGGCAATCCTCCTTTCTCACCCGAATCTGATGGTAACCAGCGCGGAGATCAATTTTGGAGAAGATGGTTGAGCCATGCAGCTCATCTAATAATTCATCGATGATAGGCATTGGAAATTTGTCCTTCACGGTAAGGGCATTTAGCTGCCTATAGTCCACACAGAACCGCCATTGTCCATCCTTCTTTTTAACTAGTAAAACTGGAGAAGCAAACGAACTGTTGCTTGAGACAATAATGCCTTCATCCAGCATCTCTTGAACCAATCGCTCAATCTCAGTCTTTTGGGAAAATGGGCAACGATAAGGTGGAATGCGAAAAGGTTTCGCCTCCGGTTGTAATGGAATCCGATGATCGTGATGTCGTTCTAGTGGCAAACCCGGCAAATGGGTGAAAACATCTTTGTAGCCATGGAGAATGGTTTGAATAAAACCAGGTTCCGGTGGAGTGGGTGATGTATTTGAGAGACTGAGCTGTGCCAGAAAGCCATTGGGTTGTTTCTTCCAATGGTGTTAAATTGATTTAGGGTCATGAAGCGTACCGATGAGTAATGGGTCGGCATATGGTATAATAACTGGGCCTCCATTATAATGGATTAGTAATCGGTGCTGAGGAGGGTCGAACGTCAGAGGGCTAAAATTTGCGATCCAGTCGATACCTAGAATCATGTCACTGCCCCCGAATTTCAGAGTTCGCAACGGAAAGGAGAAAGAAAATCCAGCCATCGTCCAGGTCACCGGCTCTGGTAGTGCCTGACTAATCAGTTTTTCGCCATTGGCCACGGTGACTGTGGCCGATTGTCCTTCCATTGGTAACAGTCGAAATCGAGCTGCTAATGTTTCTTCAATGAAGCTATTGGTACTCCCACTGTCAATCAGGACGAAGATCTGTTGCTGGCCCATCTGACCGGCGATACGTACGGTTTCATTTGTGGACTGGCCTGTGAGGGCATGTAGAGAAACAGCTAAGGGAGTGATCTCGTTTATGGCGGATTCTGGCTCTTCGTCACCTGATGAAATGTGTTTTGTTTCCTCCTCGGGATCCACAATGAGAAGATGCAGTGAACGGTTTTTACAAATGTGGCCCGCAAAATATTTGTCGTCACATTTAAAACAGAGGCCTAATTTTCGTTTAAGCTGGAGATCAGCTTGTGGGATTTTTTGAACTCTGTATGGTGGCCCCGGGTTTTCTATTTCTTGTTGGGTGTTGTTTACCAGAGCTGGCTTAGGGAACTCAGGCCATTTGGGATTGGAAAATTGGTGGGCTGGTTTCCATCCTTTACTCAGTACTCCTAGAGCGGATTCCTGAAGGACGGCCACCTGTATGGCTTGTTCAAGGGATGGCGAGCGTACTATTTTGACCATGGCTCGGAGTTCCGCTTTCAGTCCACTGGTGAAACCGAAGATCCAAAACGATTCCGGCATTTCCGGTAAATGAATTTGAGCCTGGGCCTTAAGTTCTTCGAATTTTTCCAGGTATTCCGCTACTGTCCCCATTTGTGTGACTTTGCTAAGTGCTTCGAAAATGTCTTCTCCTGGGTTGGTCGAAAAACGTTGACATCGCAGCTGTGAATTGTTGCCAGGTGACTGCTGGTTTTGTCGCGCTCCATCCGTGATACCAAATTTCTGCTTTCTCACGAAGGAAAAGTTCTATCATCTCCAATTTCTGATGGTCAGCAGTGCGATGGAGATCGAAATACTTATCAGCTTTTCTGACCCACTCCAGAGGGTTGTCACCAGCGAAATATGGAAGTTCCAGTTTCGGAAAACGCAGGAACTGAAGGTCGCTACGTGGATGATCTACTAACGGTGGTGGGTAGCAAGGGAGCCTTTCAGGAGGGTGTGACCATGGTTGCCATGATTTTTACTGAGGAATTGGATTATGGAAATTGTTCTGGTGAGCTGGTATCGATGAATCGCCAGTCATTGGCGAAATACTTGAGGATGAAATAGTAGGATCTTTTAGGGCTGGTGGTTGTTTTGGTTGGGGTTCCGTCGCCATCGGTTGCTTCTGTCCGATTCCCGAATAATTTTGGGCCATCTCAGTTAGCAAAGCCATCATGGCGTTTTGATTTGCGGTGTATTCCTGTCGGAAGAGGGTGAGCTCGGATTGGACTCCCTGAGAACTTAGCTCAATAACGTCGATGCGAGTGGTAAGTTTCGAAACTACCTTTTGCAGCTCCTGTTGTCCCCCTGATAATTTCTTCAATGTATCTTCATTGGTTTTCGCTCGAGTTTCTGCCATGGTGCCCGATCGTTGCGGCTCTGATACCACTGTTGTGAGAATACTAATAGTGGAAAGGAAAATCTCGGAGTATATTCTCACAAGATGATTACAAAAAGGAAATTGCAGAAAGGAAAAGAAAGTTAACTGATAAAATAACAGACAATTCACGCTCTCCTCACACCTCTCTCTGTGCTTATAATGCCTCCTTCTTCCAACGGACTGGACACGTCGGCAGCCAGCTACGTGGAGGCGTCAGCTGAAGGACTTAGCTGGGCTTGGGCTGTGGTCTGCTGTGGTCTGCTGCGTCTCTTCTTCGTGGCCCAGCTTCGTAGCCCGTCTTGGGGGCCCTGTCCACGACAGAGGGCGAGGGCGAGGGCGAGAGCGACTAGGCGAGGGCGAGAGCGACTCTGAACTCTGAACACTGAAGCACGAGCCGATGCCCTGAAACTTAGGGCAAAAACACTTGGTCCGGGTCGGTTCTACATGAGCTGACTCATTAGAACCGAAACCGGACCAGGATTTTCGGTTCTGGTCAATACAGAACCGAAAATCCTTTTTCCTTTTTCAGAACTGCCCAGAACCGGACCAAATAGTCGGCTCTGGTTCGGTTCTTCGGTTCTCGGTTTTTTTGCTCACCCCTAGACGAAACTACGAAAGTAGTAGTTTTGAGATTATCAGAGACTGGTTCCTTCTCCTCCATTGTTGAATTTGCGACAGTAGCAATATAATGGAACCGTCTTCTAACCTCGGCCCCCTTCCCGAAGAGATATCTGAAGAGCAAGAGCACCAGCACCGCCATTCCGAACAACAGCAATCTGCCTTTAGCTCCCTTCCGCACCGCCCTCCAACTCAGTGAGTTTTAATTTCATCCCTCTCTGTTTGTAATGTCTTCAGTGTCTGATAGAGCATCTTCTCTGGTGCGTGCAGAAGTTCGTTACAAAAGTACCAACCTTTGGATTGGACAGCCTATTTTGACAGAGAAGATGATGTTTGCATTCCTGGCACAAACGATGTTAGGTTTTTGAGTGTTAGTCGCCTGGTTTTCCAACGGGTCACGTCGCGAGAGATTATTCTTTAATAATCTACTCTCTTATCGTTTCAGGTCTTTCATGTATATACAGCCGGATCAGAAGGGCCAGTTGTTTTTTGTCTCCATGGATGTGGCTACTCTGGGTAATCACTATTTCTTCTGTTTAATTCCAAGTTCAGGTTTTTCATCTATATGATTCCAACTGTTCGATATTACCTTCGTTGCCCAGCTGTTAGATCTCTTCATCGGTATTGAGCTCAAGCTTTTTAAATTTCAAATTAGCTGTTGCTGTAGCGAATACAAGAAAGTTAGTGTTGACATATTTGTGCTATCTTTGAATTGGTTGGGCACCATGTTCTTGCTTTTGCCGCCATTGTTTTGCCGCTACTCTGGTGCTTATTGTCAGGCATTCAGCATCTCTCTAACCATAGATTTTAAAATTATTTATGTATTCCTTCTTTTGTTTTTTCGATACCTTTTGGCGACAACATCTGAATTTATATGTCTAAATGACAAAATTAGAGAATGATAAATATTCTACACGGAACACATTACACAAGATTGAGCTAAAATTTTCCATGATGAAAAAATCATGCTTTAAGTGAGACATCCTAACATGGATAGAAAATCAAACCCATTTTTATTTATATGAAATCAAACCTGAGATTTTTCTTTGAAATTTCTCCTTTTACATCCCAACCACAGCCCAAAAAGGGGTTATGATTCCACTTTGCCATACAAGTCGTGACTTTGTAATTAGAGGAAAATTGCATGATTCATTGTTCAATGTTCAAGCTTTCATTTGCATTGTCTGCTAGCAAAATTAAAGAAAGAGCTCGCGTTGTTGCCTTGGACTTGAGAGGACATGGAAAGTCATCCACAGAAAATGATATTGATCTATCCATTGAGGTAACGGTATAATTTAAGGAGCATGTATTCTGCTAGTTGTATCGATGTAGATGGGTCGGTCTTATTATGCCATCTGTGAGGGTTCTCTCTTTTGCAGACTATGTCAGATGATGTTTTGTCTGTTGTGAAGACAATGTATGGAGATTCACCTCCTGCAATCGTGCTTGTTGGCCACAGGTGATACTCTTCTTTCTTTGTTTTCTAGTTTTTGTTCAATTTTAAAAGTTGCCCGTTAGAATTTAGTTGTACCCAGTTAATGCATGATGGCATGCATCTCCCTCGAGAAATAAATAACCGTCATTTTTCCCTCGGGAAAATAAGAATAAAAGCGTCTGACGATAAGGAAAATTCTCTCCTTAAATCAAGTATTTCTGAGGAACAATTGATCGACAGAAACTTCTACTTAAGAATTTTTTTCAAAATAGGCATGTCTTTCACATGCGTAAATGTATGATACTCTGACAACAACTTACGCTATGACTATTGCAATTACTTATTTTCATCTTCCGTAATTATGGAGATGCGATTTCGGGTCCATTTAATTGCTATCTGAAATACTGTTTTCCAACTTGAATGCATTCTTTATATGAAATATGGATGCATGAGTCAGTCCAGTGAAATTTATTACACTCTGTTACTTAGTTATAAGATGCATAATCACGTGTATTTATTTCTCCTTAATTTTTGTCTTTCATTGGAAAAACAGAGCGTCAACAGATCCAACAAATTCATTGATATTTTAATTTTTTTCACACGTAATTTTTTCTTCTTTTTTTAAAATTTTTGCCTGCTAAAATCAATCAACATGGGAGGTTCAGTTGCTGTACATGTTGCTGCAAAGAAAGCTTTAGCTTGCTTAGCTGGTCTAGTTGTCGTGGATGTTGTAGAGGTTTGGTCAACTTTATTATTAATTGCTGGGACTGATTACATTACCACTGGGATATCAACTCTGGGGAGTTGCTGAGAGCCACTTAAAAATTTAGGGAACAACCATGGCTTCGTTGATTCACATGCAGAAGATCCTATCAAACAGGATGCAACATTTCTCAAGCATAGAAAAAGCGGTATCTTCTGTTTATTACGTATCATAAAGTTCCTATATGCTATTTTCTTAATGTCCCTTTTCATGGCTGTGCGTATTGTAACTTCAGTATATGTAGATTAACTTTAGATGTGTACTACAGTTCTAGTTACAACAATAAGAAGAGTTGGTTCATGATTGAGTTGAATTTCTAAAATTTGATAATTGGGCAAGATGATTAACAGAAAAAAGTGTAATTTATTTTCGATGCGTAACTGCAAGGTCTGAACTGATTAATTAAAGCTATAGGTTGTTAGAGATTTGTAATTAGCAAGAACAACATAATACTCTGAGGATATTGAAATTAAGACGAAGACCTACAATAAAATAGGCGATTTGAGGGGGCTATTCTCTCCCAAAACACTCAACGAGTGGAATAATACTTGATTATTAAAATTACTAGAAAGAAACCACAAAAAAATAGGCAATGTAACGATTCCAAAATTTAATTTGAATTTTTTTTTTCAATTTAAAAATCCTAAATTTTTTTCCCAAATTGATTTGCAAATTAGGTTAAATTGGATTGTTATAAAATCCTAATTTTCTTAATTCAAAATCATTGAAAATACAAAAATCATTTAATAAGCGGAAACCTTGAAATTAATATCAATAAATATTTAGAATATTAAATGCTAAACCAACATTAAATAAAACTTTATTCATAAATTTTTTTTCTAAAAACAATAACGTACTTAATAAAAATCCAACAATTGATGTAATAAATTATTCAAACTTAAAACAAAATAAATTTAAATGCAACTAAATATAAAAATATATTTTTAAAATAATATAAAAGCATAACTTTAAATTTTATTCAAAATCAATGACCACATCCTCCTCTGTATGCTCGCCTGCCTCTGGAGGATTCTCGATCACAACTAGTTCTTCCTTAAATAAAAACTCATCTACATCACAAAATTAAAACTATGAGAAAACTCAATAAACAAAAATATGTGCAACTGTCAACATTTACTTTTTTCGAATCTGTCTTATTAGTTACATTTTGGTTAGAACTTGTTCTAACCTTCGGTTAAATATCACATCTAGTTAGAACTCGTTCCAACCTTTGGTCAAATATCACATCTAGTTAGAACTCGTTCCAACCTTCGGTCAAATATCACATCTAGTTAGAACTCGTTCCAACCTTCGGTCAAATATCACATCTAGTTAGAACTCGTTCCAACCTTCGGTCAAATATCACATCTAGTTAGAACTCGTTCCAACCTTCGGTCAAATATCACATCTAGTTAGAACTCGTTCCAACCTTCGGTCAAATATCACATCTAGTTAGAACTCGTTCCAACCTTCGGTCAAATATCACATCTAGTTAGAACTCGTTCCAACCTTCGGTCAAATATCACATCTAGTTAGAACTCGTTCCAACCTTCGGTCAAATATCACATCTAGTTAGAACTCGTTCCAACCTTCGGTCAAATATCACATCTAGTTAGAACTCGTTCCAACCTTCGGTCAAATATCACATCTAGTTAGAACTCGTTCCAACCTTCGGTCAAATATCACATCTAGTTAGAACTCGTTCCAACCTTCGGTCAAATATCACATCTAGTTAGAACTCGTTCCAACCTTCGGTCAAATATCACATCTAGTTAGAACTCGTTCCAACCTTCGGTCAAATATCACATCTAGTTAGAACTCGTTCCAACCTTCGGTCAAATATCACATCTAGTTAGAACTCGTTCCAACCTTCGGTCAAATATCACATCTAGTTAGAACTCGTTCCAACCTTCGGTCAAATATCACATCTAGTTAGAACTCGTTCCAACCTTCGGTCAAATATCACATCTAGTTAGAACTCGTTCCAACCTTCGGTCAAATATCACATCTAGTTAGAACTCGTTCCAACCTTCGGTCAAATATCACATCTAGTTAGAACTCGTTCCAACCTTCGGTCAAATATCACATCTAGTTAGAACTCGTTCCAACCTTTGGTCAAATATCACATCTAGTTAGAACTCGTTCCAACCTTCGGTCAAATATCACATCTAGTTAGAACTCGTTCCAACCTTCGGTCAAATATCACATCTAGTCAGAACTCCTTCCAACCTTCGGTCAAATATCACCTCTAGTTAGAATTCGCTCCAACCTTCGTTTAAATGTCACATACTGGTTATAACTTGTTCTAACCTTCGATTAAGCTCACAATCTTATTGTCGTTCAAGTTTTTTCTATCACGTACTTTCTGTCAATTCCATCGTTTTCATACACATACAAATGTCCTATCAATTTTATCTTTTAAATTAATCTATGACAATGTCTAAACATGCGTGCTCAAATATCAGAAATATAAAATAAAACTCTAATAAAATAATATAAATTTTGTGATGTAGGGTCATATACAAAAACATTGAAAAACGTGATATTTTCACTTACTTGGATTCCGAGCGATTAGGGTTTTCAAGTACTTTTCTTGAGCGTTAGATTGATGTTGTTTGCCTAAAAATTAGGGAGTTTTAAATTTCTTCGTTCATCCCCTAAAATAATCTTTTTGAAAACAATTATGGTAGAAATTCCTTACCAATAAAATTCTAGCGTTAGATTTTTCGATTGATTTGGGCGTCTTTAACGATCCAAAATATTTGGTTGATGATTTTGGGTTTGGGCCGGTTCGGTCACTGGTCCGGTTCAACTTTAAAAATGAGTTGGGTGGTCTGGTTCGGCTCAGAATAAAATTCTGACTGTCTTTCTTCTTTCTTGTCGTGATGTTTTGCCTAGAGAGAGAGTGAGAGTGAGAAACAGAGAGAGCGAGAACCAGAGACAAAACGAGATAGGGGGATCTACCTTACGTCGAGGGTGGTTGTCGAAGGAGGTTGCGAGGATTTTCGTCGTGCTGAAAAGGATTCTGATGAGGACATCAAAATAAGATTTTTATTTAAGTTGTATTTATGTTTTGCATTAAAAGTATTAAGTTTTTCATCTTTCTAGGTTAGCATTATCATGGTCATTTATTATTATAGTTTTTAGTATTTTATGATTTTCTCTTATGTGTTTAATGGTTCATTAGTGTTTTTGTCATTTTCCAAGTAGGTTTTATTCTATATAAAGTATTGCATTGTAATTTGGTTGGTTAGTTAATAAATGAATGATAAAAAATGAATTTGAGTTTTCTCTGAAATCTCCCTTCTCTTCCAATCTCCCTTTCTGTTATTTCTTCCCTCCCCTTTTCTGAACTTTTTCTTCCTACGGCTTCTTCTTCCCCTCACTCTCTTTCTTTCCCTGCTTTAATTCTTATACGCTGCTGCATCAAATTTGGTATCAAAGCTCAAAACAATTGTTTTCTCAAACAATTGATTCTGGACACCTTTCCTTATGTTTCACCAGCCTCTCTTCCACTCGTTGGGGTTCTGGTAGTCAAAGCTGCAACTGCCCTGCCCAGAACAGTTCTGGTTCTAGTTCCCCACTGCTCTATTTGAGTACTATTTTGATACTGTTTGAGTGCTGTTTGAGTGCTGTTTGAGTACTGTTTGGATACTGTTCGGGTACTGTTTGATGATTATTTAGAAGAAAACAAATCTGGTTGCTGGTTCGTTTCTGTTCATCGTAACCTCTGTCGCACGTCCTCACTCACCAACCGAACAGCCCTTCTCTTTGCTCTTCTGGTTTCATTAAAGACTTTGCTTTTTCGCTGCTCTGTTCTTGGGTTTCTGGAGTCAGAGAATTGCGACTTCGCTGCTCGCTGTAGTTCTGGGTCTTCACAGTTCCTCCGTCATCAGCTTCATCGCCTTTAAGTCGCCTACACCGCACCCCGCGATTCTGTGGTCCGGCGATCTCTCTCATCTTCGCTGCTCGGGTTTGTAGCTACGTTGCTCCTGGTCAACTTGCTCACTGTTAAGTTGCTGAGAAGATGATCATCAATGGTTCTTATGCGTTTGTGTGTGCTCATGGTATTCGAGAAAAAAGATGCTATGTTTATGGACCTGTCCTCATTCACAAGCTCCTAGAGAAGATTGAATTGCGAGAACCAACTGAGCATATTTTGGTCAGTGCATACTCACATATTTGGGGACACAAATATGCCAGTGAAGATTTTCCAATGGAATCTCCCGATATTAAACTTGAACATCAACTCCTCCAGGTTGGAAATCAACTTCTTTCTCCACCTTATTCTTTGCAGGATCTCCTCTCTCTTCTCGACCAAGTGGATAATTGTTTGTCAAAGGTAGGACAATCCCCTTCTGAACCAATGCAGAAAGCACTTTCTGTTTCCCAAAAGGCATTGATGGCTGACCAACTTCTAACGCATTCAGATATTGATGTTAAAGTTGCAGTTGCCTCTTGCCTTTTTGAGATAACTAGGATCACTGCTCCTGTTTCTCCCTATGACGATGAGAAAATGAAGATAGTATTTCACCTTATTATATCCTCATTGGAAAATATATCTGATATTTCATGCCGATCTTTTAAGAAGAGAGTAACGATTCTCGAAACCATTGTTGAGGTCAGGATGTATATGGTTATGTTGGATCTTGAATGTGATAATTTGGAAGAAAGTGAAGATATAAATGTGAAATTATTTGCAGCCATATTAGCTATTGCAAAGAAGAACAAGGAAGACGTATTGCCCATTACTCGAAAGTTAGGCGAAAAGGTACTTGAAAATTGTTCTACTAAGTTGAAACCCTACATAAGTCAGGCTGTAAAACAGGTGGGTACCCCTATAGAAAATTGCAGTGATGTAATTTCCTCTTTATGTCAAGCGGCCCTCAGCTCTGTAGAACGTGATGATTTTACCGGTAGCAAAAAGATGGGAACTGCAGTAGATAAACCTTCAGAATCTTTTATGAAAAATGGAAGCTCCTTTAATGTAGACCATGTTCTGGGAAAGCTGGAAGTTAAAAAGGAGAATGGAAAACCCATTTACCAGCCATGGAATTCTGATCGTGATGTCGAAGACTTGATAGATTATAAATGTCACTTTAAGCCATATGTTGATCATTTTCTTCCTCCATCTATCGATTTTGATCCGGCTAACTCTGTTTTCCCAACATGTCCTATCACAACACGTGAGGATAAAATTGAGGCTATTTTAGATGAACAGATGGTATTTACTAATGAAGGTAAGGTTCAACGCTTTCTAGTTCGTTGGGTAGGTCGTCCAAATAGTAAACGTACGTGGATGTCTAGGGATGTACTCCAACATTTAGATCCAAACCTCTTGGAGCTCTTCCAAAGTCATCAAAATTTTTCTTTACCAAATTTTGGGATAGTTCGAAAGGATTTCCGATCCAAGCCCCCAGTCACACTAGTTTATGGTCGCCGACAAAAGGTTGTTCAACCGCTTAACTTATGGTCGGGAGATTGATTAGTTGCGGTATTATGGTTCTTTCAATTTGACTGGGTCATTTCTCGTTCCCCGGGAGAATTGATGAGAACATCAAAATATGATTTTTATTTAAGTTTTATTTATGTTTTGCATTAAAAGTATTAAGCTTTTCATCTTTCTAGGTTAGCATTATCATGGTCATTTATTATTATAGTTTTTAGTATTTTATGGTTTTCTGTTATGTGTTTAATGGTTCATTAGCGTTTTTGTCATTTTCCAAGTATGTTTTATTCTATATAAAATATTGCATTGTAATTTGGCTGGTTAGTTGATGAATGAATGATAAAAAATGAATTTGAGTTTTCTCTGAAATCTCCCTTCTCTTCCAATCTCCCTTTCTGTTATTTCTTCCCTCCCCTTTTCTGAACTTCTTCTTCCTACGGCTTCTTCTTCCCCTCACTCTCTTTCTTTCCCTGCTTTAATTCTTATCCGCTGCTGCATCAGATTTGGCCGAGAGGGGTTTTTGCCAAAGGAACGTTCGGCCGAGTGAGAGATAGAGGGGTCGCCCGAGTTTGCGGTGGTCGGAGTAGTTGGCTGGCGATTGCGGCGAGATAAGAGTTTCTCCGGTTGTTTTTAGGTTTACAGAATAAGAGAGAGAGATTTATTGTGCCTCTGTGTGACTTTTTTTTCACCGCAGATCACACAAACTATAGAGGAGCTCCTCCTAGTCTTTCCATAGAAGGAGGAGTACGATTCTTTCCTTACTGAAGGTCAGATTCATCGGCCGATTTAGGAAAGAAGGTTCTTCCGTGATTACTTTTCAAACTTTCAAAGAATAAGGGATTGAAATTAGGAAATGAATGTTTTTCATATGCTTCAGATTGTGATACACCAAAAATCAGACTATTGATTAAGAATAAATCTATGATTTTGTAGTAAAATTGGGGATTTTCTTTGATTGACTGCAAAGGGTTTTTATTTGAGATTTTGTAGAAATTGAATTCTTAATTTAAGGATAAAATTTTAGAATGTTACGGGCAATCTTGTATTTCCCTCCACACCTTTTAGCTCGGTTCTAGTCTTCTATGCACGAAAGCCAAAGTCATAATTTTGAGTTGTGGTTGTTGTAAAAATAAAAAAATAAGGTTAAGAAGACCTGATATCTTAGTTGAAGTGATATTGTCTGGGTGTTCATTTGTTTAATAGACTGAAACATATATGAGTTTGCAGATTGAACGGAGAGTCAAAGGAGGCACTTTGAGAAATGTCGAGTCAGCTCGTGTATCTGTCCCTACGACATTGAAGTATGATGAATCAAAAAATTGGTAGGTGTGGGAGTTGTCTAATTTACAGAACTGTTCAAACATTTGGGTGATCCGCTCTACTCTCTTTTTTGAGTATAGATTCCTAGTTTTGTGCTGCAGTTATACGTACAGAGCGCAACTAGAAGAAACGGAACAATATTGGAGAGGCTGGTGTGGGAAAGTTTTCTTCAATCAAGACTTTTGCTTCCTTGTTTAGTTAGTTGTGTTTTTTATATGTTCTTAATGTTTGATTTTCTGTTTGGAACTGTGTAAGTAGTTCCACTATGGTTGGGTCTGTGTGCTAATTGTTGTTGGAGAAGGCACCTATAACTATGACTGACTAGTAATATTTGTCAACTAATTTACAGGTATGAAGGCCTTTCAGAAAAGTTTCTCTCAAGCCCTGTACCAAAGCTCTTGCTCTTGGCAGGAACAGACAGATTGGACAGGTTTTCTTTCTACGTACATCCATTGAAGTATTTTAACACGCACTAAATCGAGATGGATATGATTCGGCTTTTGAAAATGATGATTACATAGAACATTGGGTTTTTAAAGATGAAGGATGAAGGATCTAGTTCTGAATTAGGACTAACTGAAAAATAGACTGTTTGGTATTGAAAATCCAAGGTTATAGTCTCTTTTTGTAATTTTTTGGCTGGGAGTTGGTTGCTTACAAATCTTTTAGACATAAAAATGATGGGATTTCATCTGGGTCCACTCCATAATGATTCTACTCCATCATCTTGAGCTCTGTTTTATATGAAACGATTAGAAATAACCAAGCTAAATGGATAAATCCTTAAAAATTTAAAAATAGAGTACTGTTTTATTTTTTTGTTCTTTTTTTAAGGTAGTTGAAATAGAGCCTATGTTTATCACAGAACTCTGACAATTGGTCAAATGCAAGGAAAGTTTCAGATGGTAGTAGTCAGACATACTGGGCATGGTATACAGGTGAGCATTTATTAGTAATGGGGACTTGTTAGTTCTGATATATGGCAACTAACGTTCCAATTATCACACAGGAGGATAGCCCTGATGAGTTTTCCACCCTTGTACTCAATTTCATCACTCGCAATCGAATAGGCCCTCTTGGAATTGAGGTTTGTATCGGATTAAAATGTCCTTAATTCAAAGTTTTATTTTTATAAAAAAAATATTAAAAGATTAGGTAATCAATCGTGCTCTATTAAATTATGCGTTTGAGTCTTAGTTAATTCTTAAAAGGGTTGGTTTTTGAGTGACATACTACAGTTGCTATTTGCTGACGAAAAATAAGGACAACTTTGGTTTGTTTAATGCCAAATGTCTCTTTCTCAACGGTTCTTGTCACTCAACTTGCATTTTATGTTTTAAATTCTCTAATTTTTTATGTGATAATAAATTTTAATTAGGATAATGCTAGACCTAGTCTTTTTTTTTTTTGTTTTTTAATTTTTAATTATATGTTAATTATTAAGCGTTAAGTCATACGTAAAATTAGAGGGCAATACAATCTATTTTCGGTCCGGAGACTATTCGGTCTTTCACCTCTTGCTTCTGAATTTTGAGTTTGTAATTTGATTTTCAAATGTTATAGATACCCGGACTCATTTGATCAGTCAAAATGCAGTGAGAATGAGCAATTTTAGGGATCTCCAAAACTCCAGCTATGTTCGAGTAAAAAAGAGAAGAAAGGCAAAAATCTAGGCCGTCAACTAGTTAATAATATTTTAAGTCGTGTCCAAAAGTATTTTAATTCTCAAAAAATGAAGTTTTCTTTTTAATTGTAAATAGCTTTCTTCAAAGTAAGAAAATCGATAGCAGCCGGCTAAAATTGACGTACCCACTCCCACTCTAAAAATCCTACATTTTTTTAATCTGTCCATATGAGAAGGTCATCAAATTAAGCACGTGAATTTGGGCCTACAAAAAGAAATTCAAATCGATGATCGTACAATTATTCAGAGTAAAAAAATTCTAAATACCAATTATTGCAGGAGAAAATTCTTAGGATCCTACATTTTTTAAATCTGTCGAAGCAATCATGATATTAAAAAGGTCATTAAATTAAGCACGTGAATCAAGCCTACATTTTTTTTAATCATCGTTAATCCAAGTCAATGATCGTAAAATTATTCAGATGTAAATTGCAGTAGAAAATTCCAAAATACCATCGTGGGACTTAGTGCATTGCCACCATAAATATTCCTAGGATCAAGGACTTGACCTCAGGTTGAGAAGCTCAACAATGGCGTCCGCTGCAGTAGATCTTCTGGTTGGCAAAATTGCCGCTCTTCTCGAGAATGAAGTGCATCTGTTGGCGGGCGTTCGAGATGAAGTAATTGACATTCAAGCAGAGCTACTAACTATGAAAGCCTTCTTAGAAGACGCAGACAGGAAGCAACCCAACAATGAAGTGGAGAAAGATTGGGTCGGAAACGTGAGGGACGTAACCTACGAGGTCGAAGACATCATCGACGAATTCATGTACCATATGAACGAGCAGCGAACCGGAAGTCGGCTCTCCCGCTTCCTCTACAGCATCGTTTGGATGCCCAAAAATTTGTGGGTGCGGCACAAGATTGCGACCCAGTTGCAGAAGATCAAGAAGACGATCAAAGAAATACCCGAGCGGAGCCAAAGGTATCGCGTGGATCGAAGCGACGGCTCGATTCCCCGCGCCGTTTCCAACTGGAAGCAGTTCCAGGGAGAGTCGTCTCTCTTCGTCAAAGAAGATGAGCTCGTGGGTATCGAGAAGGACAGGCAGTCGTTGATGGGGTTGCTCATGGACGGATACCCTCACCAAGCTGTGGTTTCAGTTCTGGGAATGGGCGGAGCTGGGAAGACAACGATTGTCGCCAAGACTTACAATAACGATGCAGTCACCCGCTACTTCAATTGCTACGCTTGGATTACCGTCTCCCAAACTTACGCCCTGGAAGACATATTCAGAAGCTTGATTAAGGCATTTCACCAAGCGTGTAAGGAGCAAGTTCCTGCAGAATTGGAAGCCATGCCTCTGAAAGAGCTTCTAAAGAAGATGGTGACCTACTTAAGCAACAAACGATATCTCGTGGTATTAGATGATGTCTGGGATATCAAACTATGGAACGAACTGAGAGTTGCTCTCCCACATTCTCCAGGAAGCCGGATAGTTATCACGACAAGGAAAGAAGATATAGCCGCCCATGGATTTGGAGTTAGAAGCCATGTTCATCGTGTTCAACCGCTTGAACCAGATGAAGCATGGAAACTCTTCTGCATGAAAGCATTTTACAGTCATCCAGACAAGCGCTGCCCCAATGAGCTTAAACCTTTAGCCCGAGTGCTTGTGGACAAATGCGAAGGCCTTCCTTTAGCTTTAGTAGCCATGGGAGGCCTCATGTTCTCTAAGAAGCATGTTACCGACTGGAGCAAAATCTGCAACAGTTTGAATTGGCACTTGGCCAACAATTCTATGCTGGACTCTGCGAAGAGCATCTTACTTCTCAGTTTCAACGATTTGCCTTATAATCTCAAACATTGTTTCTTATTCTGCTCAATTTTTCCTGAAGACTTTTCGATCCGGCGAAAGAGGCTAATAAGGCTGTGGATAGGAGAAGGATTTATTGAGGCCAAAGGAACAGCCCGGAGGAAGTAGCCGACGAGTATCTAATGGAGCTCACTTTCAGAAGCATGCTTCAAGTTGTGCAGAGGAATTCATTTGGGAGGCCTAAAGCCTGCAAGATGCATGATTTGATGAGAGAGATTGCGATCACAACTTCAAAAAATGAAAGGTTCTGCGCTTTTAGCGAGACAGAAGAAGAAATTGATTGTGGTAGAGCACGTCGACTGTCTGTCCAATTACGAAAGGTGGACGAACCAGTAGAAATAAAATCGTCATCGGATTTGTCGAAGCTTCGTTCTCTTTTAGTGTTTTATCCAGTGAAATTCGTCCAGAATCCATTGTTAAACACGATTCCTCCCGAGCTCAAGCTGTTGAAAGTACTTGATTTGGAGGACGTGCCCATTGACAATCTACCCGATGAAGTGGTGAAGAAATTGTTCAATTTGAGGTACTTGAATATAAGGAGAACGCTGATCAAGGAGCTTCCAAACTCCATTGGAAGACTTCGAAATCTTCACACCTTGGATATAAGAGACTCCAAGATAGAGGTTCTTCCCGGCCAAGTAGGGAAGTTGCAGAACCTGCGTCACCTAATCATGTATCGATACAATAAGTACGTAACAGGTGACAGTTTCAGATACGTGTTTGGAGGGAAAGCTCCGGCGAACATCAGCAAATTGAAGAAGCTTCAAGTTCTCTCTTGCATCGAGGCAGAGGGGGACAGAATCAGACAGCTGGGGAACATGACCCAGCTCACCAGGATTGGTGTCACCAATGTGAAGAAAGAAGACGGCAAGGACTTGTGCGAGTCAATTCAGAAAATGAAAGCCCTTCACTACTTGTTTGCAATGGCCTCCGACGAAGAAGAAGTTCTCGATATTCATTATTTGAAGTCGCCTCCTCCTCAGCTGAAGATTGTAATTTTAGTCGGGAAACTGGAAAGGGTGCCACCCTGGTTCTGCTCGCTGCAGAGTTTGTCGCACCTGTACTTGCACTGGACGAGGCTAAACCAGGACCTGCTTCCTCACATCGCTGCTCTGCCTTGCCTGAGCCGCCTGACGCTCATAAACGCCTACGTCGGACAAAAGCTGTATTTCCGGGAAGGGTTCGCAAAACTTGTGCAGTTGAGCTTGCTTAACTTCCCGGAGTTGATCAAGATAGAGATTGAGAGGGGCGTGATGCCTGATATTTCAAACATATTCTTGAAGAACATGATGAATCTGGAGAGGGTTCCCGAGGGAATTGAATTCCTGTTGAAGCTAGAGACGTTGCGGCTGGAGTCTGTTTCGATGGAGCTCATCCGGCGTATCGCTTGGCGAGGCGAAGGAAACGATGATCGTCGGAAGGTGGAGCACATTCCTGACATCACCCACTACTACCACTCTTCCACTGGGAAGTATTATTACCAGAGATTGTCTCGTCCTCAATCTCAAGCTTACTAGTATTTCGAACAGGTGAAGATGGTGCAGCCTAGAACTAGTCCAAGTTGTTTCATTTCAACTTTCATATTTTTGGGCGATAATATATTTGTTTTGTATTGTTTTTATATGATTAAGGGTGTTTGTATTCATATAATTCAAGCACAGACGTACGTGTCAGTTGATTATAAAATAAAATAGCTATAGAAAAAAAATATGCCGCATCAATTATACTAATGTACATAGTCAGGTGTATGATGACTCTTATTTTAGAGTCATTTTATACTAATTTTGCATGAGAAAACTTGTATGAATTGAGTGATTGCAATAATAAATTGATATGATTTATTATAAATGCTGTGCAATGCTGCAGCATTAGTGCTTTGATTGAATTTAATGTATTTCATGCAAATTTCCTATTAAAAGCGTATTTTGTCTCTTTATTTTGAATTTTATATTTTCATAATTAAATGCTATTTTTATAGTGGGAAATTCAAATTCATAAGCTGAAGATTATGGAGAGAGAGGAATCAAATTAAGAAAAATCGGGAAGTTTGTTGCTTTGAATATGGTAACAAAATAATTGGGTATTATTTGGTTGCAGAATTAACAAGATTTTGTGGATTAAATAAAAGCAATCGGATGACTTAAAGAAGATGGGGAAGCAATCGGCAGAAGAATAAAGAAGATTTGGGCAGCTGGGCATCGGAAGATACTGAGAGAAGGAAATAAAATAGATAAAAAAACAATTGGGGCAACTGAGCAATCGGTAGATAAAAAGCTGGGCAGCAATCGGCAGAAGAAAAGAAAAGTTGGGCAGCAATCGGCAGAAGAAAAGAAAAGTTGGGCAGCTGGGCATCGGAAGATGCTGAAACATTAAAAATTTGGGCAGCACCAAAAGCCAAAAAGCAAGGAAAGAATAAAGAGAATGAAGGACACGTAGACAACTTGCTTGCCGGAGAGAAGTGCTACATCAAGAGGGGGACCCACCTAGGAGAGAGAAGATAGAATATACAATTAAAAAGGAGAGAGAAAAGAAGAATTGAATTTGGCATATTTGTTTTAACTAATTTGAAAATTCCAAAAAAGGGGGGAATTCTGGCGTAACAAAAAGAAGCTTTGCGGAAGAAAAAAAATTCAATTCCAGGAAGGGAGGACTTAGCGAGGCTCTGGAGCAGAGAAGAAACCTAGCGCCGTTTTTAAAATTCTTTTTCTTCCATTATTTTATTGCACTTTCTTTTGATGAACATAATTTTATTTAGTTTTCTTTTAATTATGCATAGTAGCTAAACTTTTTATCTTGGTTAGGACGATAGTATTTGTTGCGATATTTTGCTACGATCTTGGTTTTGTTTCTGCTATTATCTATTGAACAATTATTCGTGAAATTTACTTTCTAAGTCAGATCATATCGATAGATAGGTTGACTATTCATATTTATATTATATCGATAGATAGATATAAATTTTAGATGCATGAATAATTAATTGAATTATTTTGTTACAACGTGGTTAACAATAATTTGATTGGCAATAAGAATAGCACATATCGGAAATTCAATATTAGTTACATTCGTTCAAGGTAGAAGGAAATTCTAATTTGAATTTACCTAGGCAATTCGAAAGAACCCTAGAAATCTTTTCATTCTTGCTGTTTTATAGGTAATGCTGGGAGCATTACCAGAGCATTAGTAGCAGAATCATCGTAACAAAGAAATCGATCCTAGCCAAGGCCTTCTTTTATCATTTTTATCTCGCTTATTCTGATTTACTTCGTTTCATCGCAATTCTGAATTTATTTATATTTATTTTCATTTAAATTCTCAATATTTTTATATAAGATTTTTATAGCGAATTTAAATTCAATTAACATTATCCTCGTGGGATCGATACTTTACTTACACTATTACTTTGTTAGCGACACGTGCACTTGCGTGTAAGTGTGTAAAAACACTAACAAGTTTTTGGCGCCATTGCCGGGGATATTGTTTAGTTGTGATTATTTTGCTATAATTATTTTAATTTATTTTACGTTATTTTATTTTGTTTTGTTTTCCTATTTTCAGATATTATTGATTTATGCCGGACGACGAAGACGCACAGGATCTTGTACCCATAGATCCAGAAATTGAAAGGACCTTTAGAGAAAGAAGAAGACAACAGCAACAACAACAACGAATTGAGGGAGAAAATATGGCGCAGGCAGCAAACGAAAGGGAAAATGCTGAAAGAATTATTGACGAAAGAGATATACCTATTCAGGATTTTGCAATTCCTACACTTAATGATCTCAATCCTGGAATAGTCAGACCTGATCTCCGAGCCATAAGATTTGAGCTGAAACCTGTGATGTTTCAAATGCTCCAAACAGTTGGACAATTTACTGGAGCTGTTACAGACAATCCTCATCGCCATTTAAAGGTTTTTGGAGAAGTCAGTGATTCATTTAATTTCCCTGGTGTATCTGCAGAAGCTTTGAGGTTGAAGCTCTTCCCATATTCCTTGAGAGACCGCGCCAGAGATTGGTTAAACAGCATTCCTTCAGATACAATCACCACTTGGGGGGATTTAGCGAAGAAATTTATTATGAAGTATCACCCACCAGTGAGGAATGCACGGATGAGAAACGAGATCACCAGTTTTCTACAGAGGGATGGAGAATCATTATATGAAGCCTGGGACAGATTTAAAGATTTGCTGAGACAGTGTCCAAATCACGGGATCCCTCACTGGATTCAACTGGAAACATTTTACAACGGGTTGAATGGACAAACCCGATCAATCATCGACGCAGCAGCTAATGGAACATTGCTTTCTAAATCATTTAACGAAGCTTACGATCTGCTGGAGAGAATGGCAGTAAACAGTTATCAGTGGCCTTCAGAGAGAAATACACATGCAAGGAGAGCACCCAGAAGTTATGATATAGATGAAGTAGCAGCTCTTAATGCAAAGATAGCTTCACTCGAGAATGCCATGAAAGCTATGAATAAACAGCAATAACCAGTAACCAGAGAGATCTCTTGTATTTTCTGTGGGGAGAACCATGATGACAGTTCATGCCCGACGAATCCTGAGTCGGCAAACTATGTGGGCTTTAACAGAAACAATAATCCATATTCACAGACGTATAACCCTGGGTGGAGACAGCATCCGAACTTCCAATGGAACTCTCAGCAACAGAACAATGCAATGCCTACAAGATCTGCTGATAACTATGCTCAGAATTACAACCAGCAAGTACAAAACCTGCAGCTCAAGAAAAAACAGACAACTTTGCAAGGGAGTATGCTGCAAGGACAGATATAATTTTGCAAAATTTATCAGCTTCGATAAAGAATATTGAAACCCAACTGGGGCAATTAGCACAATCTGCAAATTCAAGAAGCAGTGGACAATTACCCAGCGATACAGAAATTCCACAAAGATCAGGCAAAGAACACTGTAAAGCAATAATATTAAGAAATGGTAGAGAAGTGGAGATTCCAGAGAAACCACAGAAGGCAGAGAAATCAAAGAAGAATGACCAAGAAAGAGAGGCAGAACAACAACCCAGTACTGAGGGTTTACAGGAAAGAGAAGTGGGGATTGAGAAAGAAAGACCTCAAGAGGCCGAAGAGAATAATTCCAATTCTGGAGAAATTAATACAAATGCTGCAGTTTCGCCCGCAGCATCACCACAGCAGCAACATGTAGAAGAACAACTCCAGAGACCACCTCCACCATTTCCACAGAGGCTACAAAAACACAACCAGGAAAAACAGTTTAAAAAATTCTTGGATGTTTTGAAGCAACTCCATATAAATGTACCTCTTGTGGAAGCTCTTGAACAAATGCCAAATTATACTAAATTTATGAAGGATATCTTATCCAAAAAGAGGAGGTTGGGAGAATATGAGATGGTGGCCATGACTGAGGAAACCAGTTACATTTTGCAGAATAAGATCCCACCAAAATTGAAGGATCCTGGCAGCTTCACTATCCCGTGTACAATCGGCAACAATTATTTCGGAAAAGCTCTCTGTGATCTGGGAGCTAGCATAAATCTGATGCCCATGTCGATCTTTAAGAAGCTGGGAATTGGAGAAGCTCGGCCAACAACAGTAACTCTGCAACTTGCTGACCGATCACTCACCCACCCTCAAGGAAAGATTGAAGATGTGCTGGTAAAGGTAGATAAATTTATCTTTCCAGCAGACTTCATAATTCTCGACTATGAAGCAGATCGAGAGGTGCCAATAATTTTGGGAAGGCCATTTTTGGCTACTGGCCGAACTCTGATAGATGTCCAGAGAGGAGAACTGACGATGAGAGTCAATGATCAACAAGTTACTTTCAATGTTTTAAAGGCCATGAAATATCCTTATGACGAAGAAGAATGCTTCAATATTTCCAAGGAAAATAAAGCAGCAGAAATAAAACAAGTATCAAGAGGGTATAGAAGGGAGTTCGAGGCATTAATTCGAACAGAAGATAGTAAAGAAGAGGGGGAGGATTCCAGTAAAGAGGCAGCCACAGTGGAACTCAAACAGTTGCCCCCACATTTGAAGTACGTATTTCTTGGACTCAACAAAACACTTCCTGCTATTATATCTACCAATTTGTCTAACCTGCAAGAGCAAGAATTAGTGGAGGTTCTAAAGAAATATAAACTAGCTTTGGCATGGACAGTGAAGGATATCAAAGGGATAAGCCCAAGCATTTGTATGCATAAAATCAGATTGGAAGAAGGAGTCACTCCAACCATAGATCAACAGAGAAGACTAAACCCGATTATGAAGGAAGTGGTGAAGAAAGAAATACTTAAGTTGTTGGACGCAGGCATTATCTACCCCATTTCTGACAGCTCGTGGATTAGCCCGATTCATTGTGTTCCAAAGAAAGGAGGAACAACTGTTGTGACTAATGAGAAAAGTGAATTAATTCCAACGAGAACCGTAACTGGTTGGAGGATTTGTATGGACTACAGGAAACTGAACAAAGCAACTCGAAAAGACCATTTCCCTCTTCCCTTTATAGATCAAATGCTGGACAGATTAGCAGGAAAGAAATTTTACTGTTTCTTGGACGGATATTCAGGGTATAATCAAATTACTATAGCACCAGAAGATCAGGAGAAGACAACTTTCACCTGCCCATATGGAACGTTTGCCTTCAGGAGAATGCCCTTTGGGTTATGTAATGCTCCTGCTACATTCCAGCGTTGTATGATGGCCATTTTCTCGGACATGATTGAAGAAAGTTTGGAAGTTTTTATGGATGATTTTTCCATTGTTGGAGATTCTTTCGAAAAGTGTCTGGAAAATCTAGAGAAAGTGTTGAAAAGGTGCATGGAAACTAACCTAGTTTTAAACTGGGAAAAGTGTCATTTTATGGTCCCAGAGGGCATAGTTCTCGGACATAAGGTTTCAGACAAAGGATTAGAAGTGGATAAAGCAAAGATAGAGATTATCGAGAAGTTACCTCCACCAAAAACAGTGAAAGGAATTAGAAGTTTCCTGGGGCATGCAGGATTTTACAGACGTTTCATCAAAGATTTTTCTAGAATATCGAAGCCTTTATGCAGTCTACTGGAACAGAATATACCATTCAATTTCGACAAAAGCTGCCTGGAAGCTTTTAACCTGCTGAAACAGAAGCTGATCACGGCACCTGTGATAGCTGCACCAGACTGGAACTCACCTTTTATTCTAATGTGTGATGCGAGTGATTATGCAGTGGGAGTAGTGCTTGGGCAGAAAAAGGAGAAAATTTTTCACTCTATTTACTACGCTAGCAGAACCTTGAATGAAGCCCAAAAGAATTACACCACCACGGAGAAAGAACTGTTAGCCGTGGTATTTGCATTCGACAAATTCAGAGCGTATTTAATTGGCACAAGAGTTATTGTGTACACTGACCATGCAGCAATCAAATACCTGTTTGCAAAGAAAGATGCTAAACCTAGACTTATACGCTGGGTTCTTTTACTTCAAGAGTTTGATGTGGAGATTCGTGACAGAAAAGGGTGCGAAAACCAAGTAGCCGATCATTTATCTCGTCTGGAGAATATGGGTAATCAGCAAGATGAAGGGATTATAAAAGAGTCTTTCCCTGATGAGCAAATACTGAAACTGGAAACGTCTTCAGCTCCTTGGTATGCTGATTTTGTGAATTTCATTGTAAGTAATATAATACCGTTTGATTTGGATTATCAGCAGAGAAGGAAGTTCATGAAAGAGGTGAAGTATTATTTTTGGGACGAGCCATTTCTTTTCAAACAGTGTGCTGACCAATTGTTAAGAAGATGTATTCCGGAAGAAGAAATACAATCAGTGCTGCAGCAATGCCATGCAGCATCATATGGCGGTCATTATGGAGGAACTAGAACAGCTGCCAAAGTTCTACAGTCAGGTTTGTACTGGCCCTCCCTTTTTAAGGATGCTAATGAGTTTGTTCAAAAATGTGACAGGTGTCAAAGAACAGGGAACATCTCAAGAAAACACGAGCTGCCACTTACAAATATTTTGGAAGTGGAAGTATTCGACGTATGGGGTATAGACTTCATGGGACCTTTTCCACTATCTTTTGGAAATCAATACATTTTATTGGCGGTGGATTACGTATCTAAATGGGTTGAAGCAGTGGCACTTCCAAATAATGAAGGGAAGAGTGTTCTGACATTTTTGCAGAAAAATATTTTCACACGTTTTGGAACACCGCGTGCAATTATAAGCGATGGAGGTTCTCATTTTTGCAATAGGATGTTCACTGGTCTACTGGGAAAATATGGAGTCAGACACAAAATAACTACAGCTTACCACCCTCAGAGTAATGGACAAGCAGAAGTATCTAACAGGGAGGTAAAACGGATTCTGGAAAAGGTGGTGAATCCAAACCGAAAAGATTGGTCTCAGAAATTGGAAGATGCATTATGGGCGTATAGAACTGCATATAAAACACCTTTGGGCACCACACCTTATAACTTGATTTATGGGAAAGCTTGCCATTTACCAGTAGAGCTTGAGCATAAAGCATATTGGGCAATCAAAACCCTAAATCTGGATTTACAAAGAGCAGGAAAACATCGGTTTTTACAGTTACAGGAGCTGGAAGAGTTAAGGTTGGGAGCCTACGAAAATGCAAAAATTTACAAGGAAAAAGTGAAGAAATGGCATGATAAAAAGTTACAGGCAAGAACATTTTTGAAAGGTGAAAAAGTCTTGCTATTTAATTCTAAGATGAAGCTCTTTCCAGGAAAGCTTAAATCAAGGTGGTCTGGGCCATTTGAAATAATGGAGGTATTTCCATACGGAGCAGTAGAGTTGCACGATGAAAAGAATGGAAGGAATTTTAAAGTGAATGGTCAACGAATAAAGCATTATTTTGGAGAAAAATTGACAAAAATTATGTCAATTTCTCTACAAAATCTGGAAGAAAAATGAGCAAATGGGAAGTCTGGCTGAAGACTTACGTAAAAACTTAGCGCTTTGAGGGAGGCAACCCTCAATAATATCCTTTTATGCGTTAATTTTAGTTGCAATTTTTGTCTATTATTTTTATTATGATTTTTTTTAGTTTAAATAAGTTATTTTTGAATTCAGTTTTACTTTTCTATTTATCTTCACCCAATCTCTCTCGAAGTGATTTTAGGGTAAATTTCTGCTTGCAACCCGCCGCCGACATTCAGTGCATCTCCGCAATACAGTCTCGACAAATTTTTCCTCTGCCCCACGACGCTGCTACTAACGCCCACAGCATTACGCACTATTCTGTCGGTAGTAATGAGGCCAAAGCAAAAAGGACAGAAAAAGGCCAAGAAAGTGAATAGGATGGCTTTTATTTCTGAGGAAGCCAAGTTGAGATACGAGCAAGGATTGCAGCAACGCAGCTTTGCTCAAGAAAAAGGCTTCCTAGTCGCAGAAGAGCAGCTATTGAGGTACCCGAACTATGTTACCTCTGTTATTCATGAGCGTAAATGGGAAACATTTTATGCAGTTCCAGGGACAGCAGTAAAAAATATTGTGAGAGAGTTTTATGCAAATTTTGAGGGAGATTTGCCCGAGTGTATTAAAGTTCGAAAATGCGATGTAAGATTCGGACCTTCAGCGATAAATAGTTTTTACAATATGGAGGATGTTGAAGATGAGTTTTACAAATACGAGGATTATGGATCACAGGGATTTCTCAAATCAATATTGAAGGAAATAGTAATGCCCAACACAGAATGGGTAAGGTCAAAAACTGGTTGTGTCTCTATTCCAAGGCTCGCTCTACTGCCGAAGGCAAAGGTATGGTATCATTTTTTAAAACTCCGATTATTTCCTTCGTCTCACGGTCAGCACTTGACAAGAGAAAGGGCCATCTTACTCTACTGCATTTTGACAAACAAAAAGATCAATGTGGGACTGGTAATATACCGGAACTTATGTGCAAATGCTCTCAAACCGAAAGGGCAGCTATTGTTTCCTTCTTTGGTTTCTGGATTATGTAAAATGGCTGGCGTAATTTCTGAAGCTGATGAAGAGGAACTTTCTCCTGGCCCTGTGATGACACCAACTATTATAAAGAGAATTTCTTCGGAAGGATTGGGAACAGAAGCACCAGAATCTGAGGAGAATGCTGCAAGTGGAGCTGCAGCATCATCCAGCACCAACAATATCCACCAGCAAATACTTGATGGTCTGGAGGCAGTGCGTAATAAGCTTGATTTGCACAGAAATGATCTTTCGACTTTGAAAGAGGAACTTCAACTTCAGAAGCAATTACAATCCAAGGTGACAAGGACCTTGACCAGCTTAAAACGAAAAAATAGAACATTTTGGCAGTACAACAAGCTGCGTGATACAGCATTGGCCGCTAGCTTTGCCAGAAGTCCAGAAGATCCAGCCCCTGTTTTCCCTCAGTTCCCAGCAGCAATTTTCCGAGATTCGGATGATGAGTCCGAACCTGAAGCATGAATTCCAGGGAAGTCCTAAACCCCCTAGTTTTATTTTGCTTTCATTTCTTTTTGTTGAACTTAATTTTGTTTGGCAGTGGGGACACTGCCAATTTTAAGTTTGGGGGTGCATGAACTTTGATCTTGTTTGGATGTCTTGAAGTTTAAAGTGGGTGTTTTGTGTCTGTTTAATTTTGAATGTTTGAAAACTGCTTAGAACATGTAGTTATATTCGTAATATTAATGTGCTGCATGATTGCCTAATTTTTTTCTGTTAACTTGTGTCATTTGCTTTTCTGCTAAATGGTGTTATTTGCTTTTCTGTTAAGTCATGTTATTTGTTTGTTTGGTCAGTAGTGTGCTGCTGGATATATAGATTATTTGAGAAACAAAATTGATATAATTTCCTAATATCTTCTAATTTAGTAGGTTATTGAATAATGTTATTGTTACATATTAGTAGAAATCAATTAAGATTTATTCCCATTAACTTAGTCGTTTCTAACACACAAACTCCTTTTGGTTGCTTAGGAATATAATCCTTTCTAGGCATTACAATTCTATCTAGTCGTCAATAATTTAGTGTTTGAATTAAAGAAATTAGCAGTAAGAGAATTCTTCTTAGAAAAATATATAGTAAATAATAAGTTTGGGGGTTTTAAAATAAAATAAAAAAAAAAAAAAAAAAAAGAGAATAAATGCAATTTCCTAATCTACTTTCAATTTCGAGTGAGCCTTTTGGATACTCGATGGGTAGAAATAAATTAGAGGAACTCCGTTGCATATTTATTGGCTATACTCCTCTATTTTATATGAGTATAAATCTTAAGGTGACACTATTGAGTAATCGGAGGACTTCATCACAAATGTTGTCACTCGCGTAAAAAGATAGTGTGACTTATAGATAAAGTCAATATAAAAAAAAAAATAAAAATAAAAATAAAAAAAAAAAAAAAACTTAATCCCCTTACTTATTTAAAAAAAAAAAAAAAAAAAAAAAAAAAATCTTTGAATGCTAATGGATTTATGAAGGATATTAGAGAGTTGACATCTTATGATATGTATTGTGAATTCTAGTTTTGATTGTTGAACTTAGCAATTCAAATGGAGTTTGAGCACACACACATTTTGACTAGTTTATTGGGAATTGAATTTTTATTGATTACTTTTAATTGTGATAGTGAAATTTTTCAATAAGTTACAAGTTAGTAGATATTTTGAAATTATATCGATTTTGTCAATGTTACCTTGGAAATTCATTGTTGTTTGCATCACTCGAGGACGAGTAATGGTTTAAGTTTGGGGGTATTTGATGACTCTTATTTTAGAGTCATTTTATACTAATTTTGCATGAGAAAACTTGTATGAATTGAGTGATTGCAATAATAAATTGATATGATTTATTATAAATGCTGTGCAATGCTGCAGCATTAGTGCTTTGATTGAATTTAATGTATTTCATGCAAATTTCCTATTAAAAGCGTATTTTGTCTCTTTATTTTGAATTTTATATTTTCATAATTAAATGCTATTTTTATAGTGGGAAATTCAAATTCATAAGCTGAAGATTATGGAGAGAGAGGAATCAAATTAAGAAAAATCGGGAAGTTTGTTGCTTTGAATATGGTAACAAAATAATTGGGTATTATTTGGTTGCAGAATTAACAAGATTTTGTGGATTAAATAAAAGCAATCGGATGACTTAAAGAAGATGGGGAAGCAATCGGCAGAAGAATAAAGAAGATTTGGGCAGCTGGGCATCGGAAGATACTGAGAGAAGGAAATAAAATAGATAAAAAAACAATTGGGGCAACTGAGCAATCGGTAGATAAAAAGCTGGGCAGCAATCGGCAGAAGAAAAGAAAAGTTGGGCAGCAATCGGCAGAAGAAAAGAAAAGTTGGGCAGCTGGGCATCGGAAGATGCTGAAACATTAAAAATTTGGGCAGCACCAAAAGCCAAAAAGCAAGGAAAGAATAAAGAGAATGAAGGACACGTAGACAACTTGCTTGCTGGAGAGAAGTGCTACATCAAGAGGGGGACCCACCTAGGAGAGAGAAGATAGAATATACAATTAAAAAGGAGAGAGAAAAGAAGAATTGAATTTGGCATATTTGTTTTAACTAATTTGAAAATTCCAAAAAAGGGGGGAATTCTGGCGTAACAAAAAGAAGCTTTGCGGAAGAAAAAAAATTCAATTCCAGGAAGGGAGGACTTAGCGAGGCTCTGGAGCAGAGAAGAAACCTAGCGCCGTTTTTAAAATTCTTTTTCTTCCATTATTTTATTGCACTTTCTTTTGATGAACATAATTTTATTTAGTTTTCTTTTAATTATGCATAGTAGCTAAACTTTTTATCTTGGTTAGGACGATAGTATTTGTTGCGATATTTTGCTACGATCTTGGTTTTGTTTCTGCTATTATCTATTGAACAATTATTCGTGAAATTTACTTTCTAAGTCAGATCATATCGATAGATAGGTTGACTATTCATATTTATATTATATCGATAGATAGATATAAATTTTAGATGCATGAATAATTAATTGAATTATTTTGTTACAACGTGGTTAACAATAATTTGATTGGCAATAAGAATAGCACATATCGGAAATTCAATATTAGTTACATTCGTTCAAGGTAGAAGGAAATTCTAATTTGAATTTACCTAGGCAATTCGAAAGAACCCTAGAAATCTTTTCATTCTTGCTGTTTTATAGGTAATGCTGGGAGCATTACCAGAGCATTAGTAGCAGAATCATCGTAACAAAGAAATCGATCCTAGCCAAGGCCTTCTTTTATCATTTTTATCTCGCTTATTCTGATTTACTCGTTTCATCGCAATTCTGAATTTATTTATATTTATTTTCATTTAAATTCTCAATATTTTTATATAAGATTTTTATAGCGAATTTAAATTCAATTAACATTATCCTCGTGGGATCGATACTTTACTTACACTATTACTTTGTTAGCGACACGTGCACTTGCGTGTAAGTGTGTAAAAACACTAACAGTGTACAGTGAAAAGGGAGGTCACTCAAGGATCCTCCGAACCACACCAACACAGAAAGGCCCCGATAACACCAAGCAGGGCCTCATAGTGAGAAGAGAAAATGTCAACCACCAGGAGGGACTAACAACCACTCATCCCTGGGCCACCAGGACACACGCACTAGAGCACACCAGAAGGGACTCAACAACCACTCAACCCTGGGTCCAAGGGAACCACACAGTGGACTTATCATACCTAGGGTATCAACGAACAGACACTGGCCAGATCAGGTAATTCCTCCATTCGCGGGGAGTACCGCACCACTCCATTTGCGGGGAGTACCGCAGCTCCAAATTATAAAGGAGAGGACTCTATCCAAACAAATGTGGGGAGTACTACAGCAATTGGACAAAATCCTCTTATACTCTTAGCGTATGGGCCCAGCTAAGAGTGCCAGACGGTTATCTCTAGTATCACTCCAATGGTACAGTAGAAAACCAATGCATGAATAAAACCAATGCATAAATAAAAATTCATCTTCATGCTAATATAATAAATCTCAAATCGAGTCTGTCGGCTAGGGCGAGTAAAACATAACATTTAAAATCCACTAGGCAGTATGAATCAGTCAAAAAATATATATGCCTCAATCATGCAAAATGTTCATGCTAGTAAAAATACCAAAGTTAATACTGGTGGTATCCCACCAAAAATAATATACGTGCATGCTAGTTGGGTATGACGCAATAAGTATAATAACCCATACCCCTGTGGCGAGTCCTCCTATCTTCGGCAACCCGTGGGCTCCACAGGAATGGCTTCGAACTCAGCGAAATCATCTGAATCTGAGTCAAAACAAAGGAGGACCGTTAAAGTCTAATAGGGGTTATAACGATATAAACTGCGAAATCGGACGAAAACGGGCCCAAACGGTTCGATTTGACTTTTGGACAAAGGCAATGATTAAAGTCAACCATTGACTTTGACTTCAACTGACCCGATTCGAGTCTGGTTCAGTTCGGGTCGGCCCGATTTGGGTCGGTCTGAACTGATCCGGACGAACTCGACCCAGCTGGGCTCGGGTTGGACCTGGTAGGCCTCAGCTGGGTCTGGGCTGGTCCTGGTCCGAACCTGGCTCGGGCTGGGCCTAACCCAGCCTACGCCCAACTCGACCTTGTGCCAGAGTCGACTCGGCACCGAGTCGACTCAACCCAGTGCTGAGTTGACTCGGTAGTCTACCGAGTCAACTCGGCAGTGACGGTCGAGCACCAAAATCCGATTTTCTGACCCTTTCCTTTCCAAAACTCGTTTCTTACCTACTTCCCGTTCGGTTCCTGCAAAAAACACGAAACAATCGACTTCAAAACACAGATCGACAAAAACCCAAAAACCCGAAACTTCCCGGGCAAAAATCGAGGGTTAGAGAGTTTACCTTCAAAAACTTCCTTTGCCAACGTTGATCTATTCTTCGAGACGAACGTTTTGACACCAAAATCAAGCCGATCGGTGGTGGTTCTGGCGTTGGCGATTTCTCCTTCGCGTCGGCTCTCTCTCTCTCTCTCTCTCTCTCTCTCTCTCTCTCTCTCTCTCTCTCTCTCTCTCGTGTGTTTGCACAATGAAACAATAAGGTTTTCAGAAAACCTTATCGTTTAATTATTTTTATTCTTTTATTATTATTTTCTTTTAATTTAATTTATATTATTTAATTTTAATTTATTATTTAATTTTAATTTATATTAAAACCATTTAATGGTTTTCTGTTTTTTGATTTCATTTCCTACCGAATAGTTTCCTTCAGTAAATTCTGACGTTCTTCTCCCGTGAATTTAATTCACCTGAAACACACGAGCGTTAACTTAAAATTTTAATTAATTTCTTTAAATATTTTGAACGTGTCATAAGTGACCAAAAATTCATACGTTACCACTATTCGAAAATTAGCGAAACTGGGCTCAAATTTACACTTAAAATTTACGAAAAATTTATTCAAAAATTTATCTTTGTTAAATTTTGGCGGATTTTATATTTAGAATATTTAGGTTCATTGATTATTGTGTATTTATTTTATATCTATGATTTTTGTTTTAGAATAATGCACCTTCGATCTCACAGTTAGCTCTTTCTCATCTAAACGGAAGCTCTAAACAATGTTCAAGGATTCGCATGGCTTTAGTTGACGAGACAATTACGCAAATGGTCAAGGATGCACTCAAATCTTCTGAAATACTGGTCAGTAATGCATTTTGTTTAGATGCTTGCATTCAAGCTTAGTTTGCAATTATGTTTGCTGAAATACTAGTCTAGGATATGTCCCCATCTCCAACTTAATTTTTTTACTCAGCCTAACTAATATTATTGCGATGCTTTATCTGCAGGCCTTTGATTTTGTTCCAGGTGCACTCGTAAGTGTTGGGAAAAAATAATAAATAAATCTGACGGGAACTCCACTTCAATAAGCGGCACGAGAAACGATAGCAGATGCGATCCGAAAAATACCAGGAATATTTTTCAACTACCGTAAAATTATAACAGCCAAGAAGTAAGAGAAATAATGCTAAAATGAACACCGAGAAATTTACGTGGAAACCCAAATCGGGAAAAAACCACGGGGACCGAGTCCAGAAAGATTTCACTATGAAAAATAGGATTTACAATATTTTTCTAGATATCGAATATCCTAGAAAATACTCACTAAGAGAAATCACCACTCTTAGAATTCTCACTGTGTACAAAAGCACCACACATATTTTTCTATCACACCTTTCTTTTCTCTCCCTCCAAAAATTCTCACCATCTCTCCCTCTTCTTAGAAAAGAACTCTTCTTCGTTAGTTCTTCTTCTGCTTTCGGATGCTGAAGGATGAGCAAATCTTCCCTATTTATAGGAAAGATTTGTCACAAAGTGACAAACCGATACGAAGAAGGAAAAATGAAATTTCCTTCTTTATATTAAATGAAGGGTAGGCGTCCTCCATTTCTGCAGCCAATGAAGACCTTAAGGTCTCCATTATTGCATCTGTGGATCCCTCATCATTAAGGAGGGACTCCACAAATCTCCCCCTCCCGACTTATGATGAGGTATCTCCAATCCTGCTGAGCCTCTACAGAATTCGTGTTTATTCCTTTGCAGAGTCTTCGTCATCATGTCAGAGCCATTGTCATCCGTGTGGATCTTCTCAAGATACACTTGCTTGTTGTCCAACACATCCCATATCCAATGATACTTGATATCTATGTGCTTTGACTTCGAATGAAAGCTCAGGTTCTTGCTCAAATGAATAGCACTTTGACTGTCGCAATACAAGATATACTTATCTTGTTTATGACCCAATTCCGTCAGAAATTTTTTCATCCAAAAATTTCTTTACAGGCTTCTGTAGCCGCCATAAACTCAGCTTCTGTTGTAGACAATGCAACTGATCCTTACCTCTTAGACTGCTGTGACACAGCTCCCCCTCCAAATGTAACCAAGTACCCTGATGTTGATCTTTTAGAGTCGATGTCTCCAGCCATGTCTGCATCAGTATAGCCTAACAACGAAGGCTTCTCACTTCCAAAACACAAACTAAATTCAGAAGTACCTTTAAGATATCTAAGAATCCACTTCACTACATTCCAATGGTCTCTGCCTGGATTTGTTAGAAATTGGCTGACTACTTCAACAGAATGTGAAATATCAGGTCTCGTAGAAACCATGACATACATCAAGCTGCTAACTGCTAAAGCATATGGAATTCTCTGCATTTATGCTTTTCCTTCTTCAGTGGAAGGACTTTGTTTGGAAGTAAGTTTGAACTGTTTTGCAAGAGGAGTACTGACCGGCTTCGCTTTATCTATATTGAATCGGCTGAGAACTTTCTGGATATACTTCTCCTGTGATAGCCATAATTTTTTATTCTTCCTATCACGAGTGATTCTCATCCCAAGTATCTGTTTTGCCGGTCCTAAGTCTTTCATGGCAAAAGACTTGTTAAGTTCATTCTTTAACTTAACAATCTTTTCTCTGTTTGGGCCCACAATCAGCATGTCGTCGACATAAAGTAGGAGGATTATAAATGTACCATCCATGAACTTTTTCACGAACACACAATGGTCTGAGGAAGTTTTCTTGTACCCTTGATTTCCCATAAAGAAATCAAACTTCTTGTACCATTGTCTTGGGGCTTGCTTTAATCCATTCAGACTCTTCTTCAATTTACACACCAGATGTTCCTTTCCCTTGACAACGAACCCTTCTGGCTGTTCCATGTAAATCTCTTCTTCTAATTCACCATGCAAGAATGCAGTCTTCACATCGAGTTGCTCGATATCCAAATCAAGACTTGAGGCTAATCCAAGTACCACTCGTATGAATGACATTTTCACTACTGGTGAAAAAATTTCCTCAAAGTCAATCCCCTTCTTTTGACCAAAGCCTTTTACGACCAGTCGTGCTGTAATATCCGGCCTGTACGGGATTTTTATATTATATTATATATTGACATTTTTGTAAATATATCAAATAAAACCCGTTTTACGAAAAGAAAGCATCATTTCGATCCTAACGATTAATAGGACTTTTAGAATATTTACGGGATTTTTTGGAGTAATAACGCTATATTCCGAGTAATTAAGTTTACTTGTAATATAAAGGACGTTTTAGTAAAAATAGTAAACGAGGTCCGATTTGCGAACGGACAGTTTCAATAAATCCCAAATAATAAGTTGGACTTATTGGTGAAATAAGGAGTTTTGGCAAAATCGAATAGTTAGCCGATTAACGAAACGAAGGACGAAACGAATATAAAAACAAAGGAAGGGCAAAACGGTAAATTGCCAAATCAAATTATAAATTAATAGAAACTTCATTTCTTCTTCACTCTTCCCTGCTGCGTGAGAAAAAAAAAGACCAGAGAGCGATTCCTCTCGGCCATTGGCGATTCTCAACAATCCGACCTCCGTTTCTCCTCCGTTCGGCTTCCGTTCTCCGTGTTTTCTCCTCCAATCGCAATCCTAGGTATGAATCTATGATTCTATAGCGTTAGTTTTCAAATTTCAGACCGATTTTACGTTAGAGTTTCGTTAGGGTTTAGGGTGAAAATGCGATTTCGGGTTTCAAAATAAATAGATTGTCGTAGATTATGAATGTATAGAACGTATTGGACGTTATTGGACGAAACTAGATTAATTGGTGAAAATGTTAAAAATTCGAGAAATTTCGAGATTTAGGGAAAACTCGTAATTTTGGATTTGAGTTGCCGAACGAGTATTGGCTCGATAATATAGTTCAATGAATTGGATTAAAGCTTTAGGAAATTTCTTTAGTTAATGTTTTGTCAATTTTGGACGTTTAGAAGCTTAAACTCGTTTTAATGTCGATGTCGTGTTTTGCCTCAGACAAACGACTCTCGTGGACAGAGCTCGAAGTTCAGCGCGCTCAAGGTAAGTTTGCGTGACTTACTCTGACCGATTGGTCTACACCGTACTCCGATGTAGCGTCGAGGATCTTAGTGGATTGTTCGTTTTAAATTGCTTTGGTCGGGTAGATAGGTTTATAATTGTTTTAGGTTATTCTATTTCGGTCTTGATGGTATGCATGTTGGTTGTTTATTTTATGTTCATACCTGTTCATGCATCACGTATTTCAAATGTCATGAAAATGAATTTCTGCACGTGTTTTAAGAAAACGATTGAACCTCTGTAATGAATAAACGTAATCTGTATCTGGTCACGCGAGGTGGGGCTCAGGCACGGCTGTACGTGTTGTAAGCGTGTACCCCCCTCCTCTAGCTGGAAAGAGTAGTCCGACCGCAGGATGGGCTCTCTCCGGTTAGTGGGTTGCGATCTCGGTGACAATCTGTCTGCGACATAATGTATCTGTATCTGTATCTGAATCTGAATCTGTAATCTGCATGTTTTCTGAATGGCATACGCACGCATGCATCTGCATTTACGAAGCTTACTGAGATTTCATGATCTCATATGTGTCTGTATGGTGTAGGTGACCTAGATTTCGAGACAGGTGAGGACGATGTTCCTCCTCCTGATGTATGATGCAGTTGACGAAGAATGGCCCGTGGGAGTGTGCTGAGCAGTCGGTGCGTTTTGACCCGTGGGGATGTGTATGTATTTTGAGGACTATCATGATGTTTTTAGTTAAATTGTATAGACATTTTAGGGTGCTTGGTTCTGGTAGTGGATAGGTTATGTTTTGAGTTGTTTATAAAACGTTTTGAAATGTATTTTGTAAACATATGGTATTAGGGGATGCTCAGTTTTTAAACAGAACCACGCGGTTCGTTTTCTTAAAATGGATTCGGTTTAAAAGTGAGTTGTGTGCATTTTGCGATTTGCATGTAGGGAAGGAGAGAGTTGTTTTAAAGACAGTTTTCATGAAAAAGTATAGAAGAAGTATGGATGAAAATGTTGAAATTGGCTCTTTGGAAATGTTGGGTTAGCTCTCTGGAATCTCGGATTCCAGAGAGTAAGATCGGGCGCTGCAATATGCAGCGACTGGTCGCTACAATATGCAGCGATCGGGCGCTGCATTATGCAGCGACTGATCGCTGCATAATGCAGTGCTTGCAGCGACTAGTCGCTGCTTCTCTTTTTCCTCTGCCTTCCGGTTTTGCCCTTGACCGATTTGATAAATGTTTTAATTATTTTATTAATTGCTTTAAATAGATTTAAGTTTATAAATGGTTTTGTTTTAAGTGGTTTAAAATGTAGACTTCAATTCCGCTTAAGTTTAATTAAGTATAAAAAAAAATAGTACGGGTTAATTGGGTACAGTGCTTGGGTCGTTACACGTGCCTTATACTTTGGTTGTGAATTTTCGTCTTTGAGTCTGTATACCCATTTGTTCTTGAGTGCCTTTCTCCCCTTTGAAAGCTGAACCAACTTATAAGTATGGTTCTCATGCAATGATCTCATCTCATCTTGCATCGCATCCAACCAGTTCTTCTTTTATTGATGCTCCATTGCTTCCTTATAGCACTTAGGTTCATCGTCGTCAGTTATCATTACATACTCGTTCACAGAGTATTTCCTCGATGGTCGACGATCTCTTGTTGACCTTCTTAATTCTGGTTCTGCAACTGGTTCAGGAGAAGTCTCTGTTTCTCCATGGTTAACATCATCAGCTGCTTGATCACTAGATTCTCCAGCATCTCCCCCATCAAAAGTTGATTTCTCCAGACCAACTCTTACTGGATGCTCTTCAGTGATCTCCAAATCTTTCTTCTTGTCTTTAATGGTCTGATCTTCAAAGAAAACAACATCTCGGCTTTTGACAATCTTCTTGTCAACACGATCCCAAAGCCTATATCCGAATGCATCATTTCTGTATCCAAGGAATATGCATTCCTTAGCTTTGCTGTCTAGTTTGGACCTCTCATCTTTGGGAATATGGACGAACGCTCTGCATCCAAACACCTTTAGATGTTTATACGAGACGTCCTTCCCTGTCCATAGTCTATTTGGCACTTCTCCACTCAAAGGTGTTGATGGAGACAAGTTAATAACATTTACTGCGGTATTCATAGCTTCTCCTCAAAATGTTTTGGGAAGCTTTGAATGTGATAGCATGCACCTTATCTTCTCCACGATAGTTTGGTTCATTCTTTCCGCAACGCCATTTTGTTGAGGAGTTTTTGGAACAGATCTTTCGTGCCTGATTCTGTGCAATTTGTAGTAATCGTCAAATGATCCCATATATTCACCACCATTGTCAGTGTGAATGCATTTCAGCTTCTTTCTTGTTTCTCGCTCTGTGAAGGCATGAAACTGTTTGAAAACGTTAAATACCTCATCTTTGGTTTTGAGTGCATAAGCCCACACTTTTCTGGAGTGATCATCAATGAATGTCACCATATATTGGGCACCGCCTAACGTTTTTGTGAACATGGGACCGCAAACATCTGAGTAGACAACTTCTAACACTTCTGGTTTCCTTGATGCAGAATGCTTCTAAAAGGAAACTCTGTGTTCTTTTCCCGCCAAACATTGAACACAACATAACAGAGGTTCATTTCTGAGATGTGACAAACAACCTCTTTTGTCAAGCAATTGAAGTTCCTTTTCGCTCATGTAATCATGTCGTTTGTGCCATAACTCAATGGATGAGTCATCTTGTGCAGCATTTACTGATGCTTCCTTCACAGTCACATGCGTCACATACAGACTAGACTTTTTGATCCCTTTCGCTATGATTAGCGAACCTTTGCTGAGCCCCCATTTTCCGCCAGCAAATTTGCTCTTGAAACCAGCCTCATCAAGAGCACCGACTGATATTAAATTCAGTCTAATATCTGGAACATGCCTGATATCTTTAAGCACCAACTCACATCTTGTGTTGGTCTAGATACAAATGTCTCTTTTTCCAATTATTTTGGAAACGTGACTGTTCCCCATTTTGACAATGCCAAAATCACCGCCAGTGTAAGATGAGAAATACTCCAGTTTTGTAGTAACATGGTAAGATGCTCCAGAGTCACATACCAAACATGATTCATTCATCCTAAGGTTGACAGCATCTTCGCATACAATCACATCTTCACCCTTAGAGACAGCTCTAGCCGTACTCTTCATTTCTTCTTTAGCACCTCCTGTGCCTTGTTCTTTCTTCAGTTTCCAGCAATCCTTTTTCATGTGGCCAGTCTTGCCACAATGATAGCACTTGACGCCCTTTTTACTTCTTCATTTAGATCTTCCTGACGTGCTGGCTCCAGAAGCCCCACGTTCCATTGATCTCCCCCTCGTTACTGATAAAGCCTCCACAGAGAATTGCTCCTTGTTTTTCCGCTTACTTTCTTCGTCAAGAACGGCGACTGCAATATCATAAATAAATTCGACGGGAACTCCACTTCAATAAGCGGCACGAGAAACGATAGCAGATGCGATCCGAAAAATGCCAGGAATATTTTTCCACTACCGTAAAATTATAACAGCCAAGAAGTAAGAGAAATAATGCCAAAATGAACACTGAGAATTTTACGTGGAAACCCAAATCGGGAAAAAATCATGGGGACCGAGTCCAGAAAGATCTCACTATGAAAAATAGGATTTATAATATTTTTCTAGATATCGAATATTCTAGAAAATATTCACTAAGAGAAATCATCACTTTTAGAATTCTCACTGTATACAAAAGCACCACACCTATTTTTCTCTCACACCTTTCTTTTCTCTCCCTCCAAAAATTTTCCCCCTCTCTCCCTCTTCTCAGAAAAGAACTCTTCTTCGTTGGTTTTTATTCTGCTTTCGGATGCTGAAGGATGAGCAAATCTTCCCTATTTATAGGAAAGATTTGTCACAAAGTGACAAACCGATACGAAGAAGGAAAAATTATGAAATTTCCTTCTTCATATTAAATGAAGGTAGGTGTCCTCCATTTCTGCAGCCAATGGAGACCTTAGGGTCTCCATTATTGCATCTGTGGATCCCTCATCATTTAGGAGGGACTCCACAGTAAGTTCTGTGTAATACTTTGACTCTAAATGGCTACGCAATACATTTCAAATGTCATTATTATTGTTTTTTCTACGCATCTCTTGCCTAGTTCTTTTCTAGTTAAGTAATTTCAAATTTCCAATGAATAAACGTTTTACGTGCTTTGAGTATATGGTGGCTATGAGTCCATGATGTTTTTGACCCTGCCAACTAAATTTTTGAAAGCTGGTGTTAGCGTGTCAAATATTACTCAAGATTTTTTGCGTGAAGCCTTTACTGACACCTGAATTTATTTTTTCAAGTTTGGCCTTGGAAAATTTATTCCAGACGTGTCAACTCTCTCATGTGCAGGTTAAATGGAGTTCTGTAATTGATATATCAAAACCCGATCCACCAACAACTGTCTTTCTGCATGGAATACTTGGTAGCAGAAAGAACTGGGGTATGTTATTGTTCATATGTTGAGACACATTTTTTTATGCTCACCTACTTTAAAGTAAAGAGAGATTGGCTAGCTTGCATTATTATTTTTTTTTATAATTTACAACTTTTTTCCTACACTCCTGCATAAAGTCTCACACAAGAATAACTTTGGAAGATTAAAAAAGATCATCCTTGTCAAATTCTAAAGAGGTGGACATCAATAATCTTGAAGGTTAAACCATCATACAGAGTGCCAAGTTTTCCAACTCACTAACAACAATTCCACCTACCATCGAATTTCATGTAAATTAGTAATAAAAGCACAAAATAATTCACAGAAAATCTGATGATCTAGAGGTGGTAAAATTTAGATCCAAAGAGGTGGACATCAATAATCTTGAAGGTTAAACCATCATACAGAGTGCCAAGTTTTCCAAGTCACTAACAACAATCCCACCTAGCATCGAATTTCATGTAAATTAGTAATAAAAGCACAAAATAATTCACAGAGAATCTGATGATCTAGAGGCGGTAAAATTTAGATCCAAAGCGTAAAGAGTTTGGGAGGATTGTGTGACTTCATTTAAAGCTTGTATCTTTGAATCTTTTCCGAACAAGTGTATTAGAAAGAAAATTGATGCAAAATTAATGGAGCATGGTAAGTTAGGTATTTTAATTAGGTTATTTTATTATTATAAATAGAGACAATGAGAGTGTGTTAGAGGTCATTAAATATTGTCTAAGTTAAATTACTATCTCTAGAGTGTTATTCTTCCAAGCGAGTACCTCGTTGTTGTTTCTAGGTCGATGTTCTACCGGACCTGTGGTTTTCTATTTCCGTTTATGTTATTTTAGTTGTTTTCGTTCAATGGAACAGTTCTATGCTCATCAATGATAGGAATATATTAGGAGAAGTGATTTAGTAGTGAATTTTCCTCACCGAACTGTTGGAATGAGAAAGAGGGATTTTAAGAGAAATGAAGTAGGAGGAGGAAAAAATACAACTAGAGAGCAAACTAGATTGTAGAATTGACTTCTTCTTAATATCCTCATATACATAGATCCTATTTATAGGACTATTTGGTACATGTTCAAAGACAGAACATGAACCTCCTAATTAATGCAATACAGCATTAATGTATCTATTCAAATGAATCACAACTTCCTAGATACACTTTCACAAATACATTGACTTAAACAATGAACCTTGCTAAAAACATACATGAACTAAATATATTAAATAGAATTAAGCTATAATTTCAACATCCTCCCTTAAGCTTAATTCCTTATAACTCCGAGCATCATCCTTAGCTTGCTGAAAGTGTCATATTTGAGAGGCTTCGTGAACATATCTGCAACTTGATCATTGGACTTCACATACTTCACTTGCACTTCAGATTTTGTAATGCAATCACGGAGAAAATGATACCTCGTATCTATATGCTTGCTCTTATCATGAAACACAGGATTCTTTGCCAATGCAATAGCTGATTTGTTGTCAACAAAAATTTCTGTAGGTTCTTCTTGTGGCATTTGTAGTTCTTTCAACAATCTTCTCAGCCATATAGCATGGCATACACAAGAAGTAGCTGCAACATATTCAGCTTCACAGGTGGATAGAGTCACAATTTGTTGTTTCTTCGAACTCCATGTAAAAGCAGTAGTACCCATGTAGAAAACAAAATATGTTGTGCTCTTTCGATCATCTATATCTCCACCCCAATCACTATCGCTATATCCCACAAGCTTAAATTCATTAGAAAATGAATAAAGCATGCCAAAATTAATTGTACCTTTGATATAACGAAGAATCCGTTCAGCTGCCTGAAAATGTGTCACAGTTGGTGACTCCATAAATCGACTGACCAGTCCAACTCCAAAAAGAATATCTGGTCTTGTGCAAGTTAAATACCTCAAACTTCCAACTAGGCTTTTGAAAGTTGTAGAGTCAACTTTCTCTCCTTCCTCATTTTTCGATAATTTTACTCCACATGCCACAGGAGTACTCACAGGCCGACAATTCTCCATCTTGAATTTCTTTAGAATTTCTCTTCCATAACCTTCTTGTGATGCAAAAATTCCATCATCTCTTTTATCGATCTCTATGCCAAGATAATAGGACATTAGACCAATATCTGTCATCTCAAACTCCCCATAGTCAATACCCGGTCGTTGACTATATCCTTTCGCCACTAACCTGGCTTTGTATTTCTCCACTTTTCCTTTTGCATTCTTCTTTTCTTTGAAGATCCACTTAACACCAATAGGCTTTTGACCTTTCAGAATGGTTGCTAACTCCCATGTCTTGTTCTTTTCAATTGAGGCAATCTCGTCATCCATGGCAATCCTCCAATTTTCATCTTTCACAGCTTCTTCAAATACTATGGGCTCACAATCAACAAAATGACAAAAAAGAGTTAGATCTTCACTTAAATTTTATGTTACCTCATAAAGATCTTCAAGACTTCTCATACGAGGCTCTCTTTCACTTGAGCTTCCACTTGAAGAAGATGAAGGTGTATTTAATATTGTTGGTAATCTTGGAGGTGTAATGGGCTCTTGAACTTCGTTTCTTTGTTCCTCATCAAATAAAGGAAAGAATTCGTACCTTTTCTTGTCTTCGTCATTCCAATTCCAAAAATCTTCTTCATTAAACTCCACATCTCTACTAACAAATTTCTTCCCAATAATTGGATCATAAAGCTTGTAGCCTTTGGAGTATTGATCATAACCGACAAAAATGTACTTCTTACTTTTATCATCAAGCTTTGATCTTTGTTGATCTGGGACATGTACATAGCCAATGCTACCAAACACTCTTAAATGAGAAGCACTTGGTTTTCTTCCACTCCATGCTTCTTGAGGTGTTTTGTTCTACAAGCTTCTTGTCGAACACCTATTTGATAGGTTGTAGCACCCGGTTCTATTAAATCAAACTTAATTACCAATTTTTAATGTGTTGAATTGGGAGAAAAAGTGATTAGGTTAGTTAATGACTATTCAAGGGCAATAGAGTAATTAGCAATTTGAAAAGTGGATAACGTATTTAAGGAAAGAGGTTTTGGGTTTAATGCATTATAGCCGCCACTGTTTCCAAATCCTTTTCGATTCCCAGCTCCTCAGCTCTGCAGAGTGCGCTTGGAAGCCCTCCCTACGATTTCTCCGACTTAGGTGAGTTTCTTCATCTCTCCTTATGACTAGACGGTTAGGTAGCAGAGGGAGTACAATGCATATGTTTTGGGAATATCGCGAATGAATGTAGTCTCGGGTTTAATGCGGAATCTGGAATACACGAAGATCTGAGCTTCCAAACTAATTTCCTTAGACTCTTGGATAGTTTAGAATGAAGTTTAACTAATTTACTGTCTACGGTTTTAGGTTGAGCAAAACCAGGAGTGTTTAGCAACCCAAACAATCCCCAGGAATCCAGGTAAGTGAAGTATTGTGTGTGCCTTCGGGCCTACATCACAAAACAGTAAGTTTATGCATGTTTGAGTATTTTCTGTATGATATACATCATGTTTTTTTTTTAAAAAAAAATTACGAAAAATGAACTCTCATGCATCATTGTGGAAAGACATGTACAGATTGAAATGCATTGGCGGTTAAGGGAACTAATCCACCCCTTAACTGATGAAGAGGATTCATTACATTGGAAGAACTGATCCCACTCCCAAGGGAACTGAGGGATCAAAATAGCTATTAAGGGACTTCATCCACCCCTTAACTGATGAAAATGATGTATAACATTGGGAGAATTGATCCCACTCCCAAGGGAATCAAGGGATCTGATCAGTAAACAAACGATGTGCAACTGAGATGAGAAAGTAGAAACTGCATATTCAGGATTTATGTTTCAGCATATCATTTCATTATTGCTTTACTTACTTAGCATTAGACTAATAGATGAGTTTTGTGATGTAGGTGTTGAGGATACTGAAGGTGAATTCCCTGAGTTTACTGAAGAATAGATGGAGTTGGAGGAGCACTTCTCTGTCTCGATCTGGTATACCGATGAGGCGGGTTAACTGATGTCTGTAGGGGTGAAAGTTTAGTTGACAGTATTTCAAATTAAATATGTTGAGTTTCCATGACAGTAGTGACTTCAATGTTTTGAATTCGTTTTTGAGTTTCTTTTTCTGATAATAGTATTCTGTTGAGATTTGGTGTTGGTACTTGCTGGGTTTGAGTAATGCATTGGCTTGAATTGTTTTCTGGATGGTTTCAGCAAAGTGAGTAAATTCCTTTCGGTAGTAGAGTTGTGTTGTTTAGTAAGGAGTTGCTGGTATGTCGCTCTGTCGTGTATCGGAAGATGTCTTCAGTAAAGCCATCGGATGATGTAGGTTTAATTCTATCGGAAGATGTCTTCAGTAAAGCCATCGGATGATGTAGGTTTAATTCTATCGGAAGATGTAGATTTTGCGCTATCGGTATGAGTGGGTATTATGTTTTGTCGTTTAGTTACCGGAGGATGTCGTTGTTAAACATACCGGGTGATGTAGAGTAGGTTTTTGTCGTTTAGTCATCGGTGGGTGTAGAGTAAAGTCGATCGGATGAAGGAAATCAACCGGCTGACGTCATCGGAAGATGTAGAGAATATTTTGTCGTTTTGTGACCGGATGATGTCTTATGTTTTCTGTTTTCAGCCTCTTCCGTTGACTTGGTTCAGCGGCAGATGCGTTTGACTTTCGCCACTTTTAAAGAAATTCGCGATTTAAACTTTTATTTTCTCTTGGTCGATTATTTCTAACATTTTATCTGATTATCCAAACATTGTTTTTATGATTTTGTTTAACTCTAATTTTGTTTAAATGAATTTCGCTGCAAGTTTTAAAATATGGATGAAATTTTTAGTCATGTACGGACTTTGTGTGACAAACCGGGTTCAGATAACTCGGGGCGTTACATAGGTAAACAGCACAATTAACAGCTTCTGCCCAGAATTCTTTCAGCATCATTTTTGTTTTTAGCATACTTCGTGCCATGTTGAGAATGGTTCGATTCTTCCTTTCAACAACACCGTTTTGCTGAGGAGACCTTGGAACGGTAAGGAATCTTCGAATGCCCTGTGCTTCACAAAACTCTTTAAACTCATTAGAAATAAACTCACCTCCATTATCAGATCTCAAAGCTTTGATGGAACGTCCACTTTGTCTTTCCACATACGCTTTGAATTTTTTAAACACTTCAAAAACTTGAGATTTCTCCTTCAAAAAATAGACCCAAGTTTTTTTGCTAAAATCATCAATAAGAGCAGAAAATATCGATTTTTACCGAATGACAAAGGCTTAATCGGTCCGCATACATCTGCATGAATAAGTTGAAGTGGTTTACTTGCTCTTGATATCGACTCCTTAGGAAAACTCTTTCGAAATTGTTTCCCAGCAAGACACCCTTCACATAACTGGGTTGATTGATCTATAGACGGCAAACCCGTCAACATCCTTTTCTGGCCCAATAACTTCAAACCACCAAAGTTAAGATGGTCAACCGTTATGATAGCTACAACCACGTAATCAAACTTTGAATACAACGAGCGAAGAATCTTTTCATTGATGCGAACATCTTCTATTCTTACTCCATATCTCTTCATTTGGTTTACGATCGCCAAAACCCTCGAAAAAAAATCCGTTTGTTGCGAAAAATTACACGCAAGTGCACGTGTCGCAAAAGTAGTAAAGTGTGTGCAAGCACGAGTGTCGATCCCACGAGGAATAAATATGTTAAGTATTGAATATCTAAATTTCAGCTTAATTTGAAAAGAAACAATATGTTGATAATTTAGGATTTTAAACTAAAATAATTCAAATAAAATAAGTCAAACAATTTAAATATCAAATTCGAATGTAAAAAGTTAAGATTATGTGATGAGAAAATTTCCAGGGTTTCGATTTCACTTAGCTAATCCTATTTAGTAATCCTAATTCAAGTAATTAATTCCTATTCCTTCGTGTTGATGGTTATTTCTCTATGTTGTTGATTAAACTCTCTCGAGTATTAATAAACTTACTCAATTGATGTGTTATTACCTCTCGGTCTCTAACCCTACAATCAATTAAATACATTACGAGCAAGAAATTGAATTACCACTCAAACGCCCTAACTATCTCTAGTCTAGGGTCCTTTTTTAGGCAATATATTCAATGCACAGTTAAATTCTCCGCTCTCGCATCCCGAATTAACTCTAAAATTCTTAGTTTTAGTGATCAAGCAAACCTAAGTATTAAGTTCAGAATATATTACTCAACACAGATAAGAAATAGAAAACTAAAAACTGAAATTAAGAAAAATAAATAGTCATAACAAAGTTACGTCGAAACCCTAGAATCGAAAGTTTAGTTCATGATAAAGTTAAAGAAAACTATAGAGAAAATAAAATAGTTCATGCTAGAAGAGAAGAAAGAAAACACTGTGAAATTTCCGTCGAATTCGCCCGTTCCTCGCCAATTGCTTCGATCCGGCCTCCGATGTCTCCGTAGGGTTTTTCTCTCTATCCCGTTCTCCTTTTCCTCGCCTCCCGTTCAGACTTTAATCTTTACTCGACTTAGGGCCGCGGTCCATCAATCAACAGCTGAAATCGACCCGATCAATAATTTGAAAAATTGGATTTTAATAATTTTCCACAATCACGATCGATCGTGGTATAATCACGATCGATCGTGGTATAACCACGATCGATCGCGATCACGCTGACGCTCAGGAACGAAGCTTTGGCTGATCACAATCGGTCGTGGTCAGAGCTCGATCAATCGGGCCTTCTCTGTAATCTTTGGATTGAATTTTTCTCGAATCACGATTGGTCGTGGTGCAATGCCCGACCGATCGGGCCGTCTCTGGACTCTTTGAGCAAAACTTCCCGGATCACGATCGGTCGTGATGCGTCGCCCGACTGATCGGGCCGTCTCTGGAGCTTGTCTTTATTTATTTTGTGCATCACGATCGATCGCGGTAAGACTACGATCGATCGTGATCGCCTTTTCTTCTTTGCTTCCATTTTGTCTTTATTTCCTAATTTCGAACCAATTTCGCTATTACCTGTTAAAACTTAACTTACCTGCACAATCTCACCAACAACATCAAATAAACTCAAACGCTCGAGGAAAAACTAATCGAAACAAGAATGAAAAGCACGAATAAGTGTGCAAAATACACACTTATCACACCCCCAAACTTGAACGAAAGCTTGTCCTCAAGCAAAAAGAAATCAACACAATTAAAGTAATATCCCCATCCTCAATCAAAAAGACTAGCCAAGAAATCATGATCAAACAATTTAGATTGCAAATTTCAATAATTCGTCTCAGCGTGACACAAGTATACCAAAACATCTTAGATAAACTCTTTGCAATTAGTAACTTGTAATAAATCATCAACACTAGCCTATTAAGAGTTCCTCGTGTGTGTGTGTGTGTTCGTGCCCAATTTTCTTAAATTGATAGGTTCGCACATGCGTCTAAGGTAAAGGCAAACACTCTTAAGAACACTCCAATCACTCTGATCGTTCTCCAGCTTTGCCCATTATTCACTAGTAACGGAACTCAGTAAAACAAAACAAAAGTCGATAGGATTTTCATTCGGCTTGTAACGTTTCGGCCAGGTCAAAAGGTATGAATTTTTAGGAGTCATGGCTAATTAGAGATCACTATTCATCCTTCCTTATCTCAACCACTCAACATTTTCTTCAATCCCTTCTCGCTTAGAGAGATTTGTTCACACTTCCTTTTTCTCTCTCTCACCCCCAAACTTATTACACTCACCGTTACTCAGTTCGAACTCCTTTGTCATTAGTGCACTAAAATTTAAACAACATAAATAGAAATGAAAATTAACAATTGCACCTTTTTTTTTTTTTTTTTTATTTAAGAACGTCTTTGACGTCTTTCTTTTTCTGTACAGCAACACGAATAGAGGAATGGCAAAAGAAAACAATGAACATAGATCATAAGACAAAGGAGTTCTTTTTAGCCCTCGCCATCCTTTCTCCTATTCTACTTCGACCAACAATAATAACTCAGTACTCTTTGGATCGGATAGGTAAAATAGTTTGAAGGTAGGCTCAAATAATGGTAACAAATGAACTGGTCAATCATAGGCTCAATGAGGTGACTATGGGTGTCAATAACAGACACAAAAAGGGTGTGTTAAAAAAGGCTCAAACGATGCAACAATGGCCTAAGTCATTCTTTCATCGTGCTAAACTAAGTTTCGCTTTCGCGGATGCAGGGCAAAACTGAGAAGGATTTATATCTCAATGTCTCTCACTACTTTAACTGGAGGTGCTTTCCCTTACAGTGTTTCAACTCAATCGCTCACTTACCGTGTTTGGTTCACTCTCTATAGACTGCATGTGCTATGACTAACAAAGTAAGTCAAAAGAAGATGAACACGTGCGCAACAAGATGAATCTCAAAATAAACCAGAGTCAATGTAATTATCACAAGTACTAAATACGTAGAGCTATCCAAGAAGCAAAGGTATACGGAAATCATAAATCCAGTCATTGACACATCAAATCAACAATCCAGACAATAAGATCACAAAAATTTTGGCTAATCAGAAAGTACGCTAAAAGTCACCCCAACACCCCCAAACTTAAAATCTACATTGTCCACAATGTGTTCAAAATCATAAAAAAAAATTGAAAGGCGAGGGTGAAGCAGCGTACCTCATAAAGAGTCAGACAGTGAGTCAGAAAGATCAGCATCGTCACCCTCTTGTGGAGGGTCGTATGGCTGAGAGAGGCGATCTGGATACATGCGGAACGAAGGAGTGGATTGTGCGGAAAAGCCATGATAAGCATTGAAGGCAGCCATATACTGCGCTTCATAAAGTGAACGCTCCAATGCGGTGCTCCAACCGCTGTTGACCAAGGGTTAAAGCTTCGAACATTTGCTTAACATCATCTGGAGCTTGCGAAGGAGGTGGCCCAGCAGAAGAAGAGGCGCCGAAAGTAGTGGAAGCAGACCCCTGCCTTTTATAGCGCCGTTTGAGGCTAGCATCAGCGTCATTTTGTCGAATTCTCGGTACAGAAAAAGATGGAGTTCCTTTGGAGAGACGAGGGGCCGGCATGGGTTGAGGAGGAACATCTGCTTCAGGTTGATGTTCAATAAATCCCAGCCCATCAGGACGAGCTAGACCATGAGGCCAGTTAGCTATTCTCGATATGTTAGACGAGCCAAAGGTAGTTTGCTGTACCCATGGCTCGTCATCAGAGCCCATTGACACGTGCTTGGCGGCACAAAGATGTGTGATCAGGACCGGATGAATGTGGGCCGCGTTCACCGTGTGCTGACGGTATGCTGCAATATTGTTATGTATAATCCGTCCGACATCAATCGATTTGCCTTTTAAAATGCAGTAAAGCAGCACTGCACGTTCTCTAGTAAATTCGGTCTTTTGGGAAGTCGGCATCAGATTACACCGAATGAACCTACACCAAGCTTGAGCATATCGATTCAAACTGCTCGGGACTAAATAACGCGGCAATGTATTAGAAGACCTTGTGTAAACCCATTGAGCCCGTCGATGGCCCATCTCGCGTAAAATTTCATCATAATTGGGTCCCGCAGCCAGTAATGCTTGGAACTCGTCATCCGGGATGTTCGGCAGCCCAAATTTTTCATTGATCACTTCAGCGGAGAAATCGATCACTTTATTTCGGACAGTGACCGGTGCGTCAGTTTTTGAGGCCTTCAGATTAGCATAAAATTCTCGAACTACGCTTGCATTTGCATCACCCCCTAAGACAGCTACTTCCCCCCAATTTCTCTGGTGGAGCATTGCCAAGATATTTCCATCACTCCTGTCTGGTTGAAATTGCACCTCACAAATTATGGCCTTGTCCGTTAACATAAATTGCTGATAAAATGTCTTCGCCTCATCATTGAGGAACGAATGTGGAAACGGGCTTGGCCGTGAAGAGCTGGAGGCACTAGAAGACCCTCGCAAACGCTTAGAAGCCATTGTAAAATTGGCTGACTGGTGTTTGGTTCACAAATAGTCCAAGACCCAGCACAAAGTCTCTCAACGGCAATTTACCAAATAGCTGGTGGGCAGAAGTGACTGAAATTAGGCACTGTAGATTGGAAACAGCCAACGTCCCCCAAATTTGAGTATCAATCAAAGAAAAAGTGCAGCCAATAACCCTTGAATACAAATGTAGCGGCCAACGAGATCAACAGCTATTATCAGAATAATATCCACAAGCAAACGATGAAAACCTGGACAGAGACAATAAGCGGCAGAGACAAGCAGCAACTGGGAGCATCTCAGAGCAGAGAGGTCGGCTGACGGTGGAGAGAGCACTAGTACACAGTGGAAAAGACGGCGGCTGTCGGAGCTCAGAGTGCTGGAGGCGTCGTTGATGACGGAGAGACGAGCACGGTGAATGTTGAAAAACTTCGGCTTTTCACCGTTTTCCCCCTTTTTTTTTTTTTTTTACATTGAACACAACATTAGTAAAAATATATCAATAAAAAGAAACTAGAATCAATGGGTTACCTCCCACTAAGTGCTTGATTTACCGTCTTCAACCTGACGTCTGGTAGCGTTTACTCGTTGGGAATAAGTGGAGTGACAGAGGGGTCATTTGGAATATGGTAGCCAAAGTAAGGTTTCACTCGTTGGCCGTTCACCTTGAATGTTGTGTCATCGGCTCCTCGTAACTCAACAGCTCCATGAGGGAATATTTGCACCACCGTAAAGGGACCCGACCATCTCGACTTCAATTTTCTTGGAAACAATTTCAATCGAGAGTTAAATAAAAGTACCTGTTGTCCCGGTGAAAGGTCTTTTTCCACAATGTGCTTGTCATGCCATGCCTTGGTCTTCTCCTTATATATCTTTGAATTCTCATACGCATTGCCTCTAAGTTCATCGAGCTCATTAAGTTGCAGGAAGCGTTGCTGGCCTATGGCTGTTAACTCAAAATTCAGCTTCTTCATCGCCCACAAAGCACAGTGTTCCAATTCAACCGGTAAGTGACATGCTTTCCCGAATACCAGCCTATATGGTGACATACCCAGAGGAGTTTTGAAGGTGGTCCGGTTCGCCCATAAAGCATCATCCAACTTGCGAGCCCAGTCTTTTCTTGAATTTGCAACTGTCTTCTCAAGGATTTTCTTAACTTCTCGATTAGAAACTTCAGCCTGCCCGTTTGATTGGGGATGGTATCCCAACGCCTTGCGATGCTTCACTCCATACTTGCTGAGCAATGCTTCAAACTGTCTATTGCAAAAGTGTGTTCCTTCGTCACTAATGATAGCTCGAGGTGTCCCAAAACGAGTGAAAATATTTCTCTGCAGGAAACGTAAGACCACCTTGCCATCATTGGTTGGCGTTGCTATTGCTTCGACCCACTTGGAGACATAATCCACTGCCAGAAGAATGTATTGGTTGTTATACGACGACGGAAACGGTCCCATAAAATCAATACCCCATACATCAAATAGCTTAACCTCCAAGATGTTCGTCAAAGGCATCTCATTAAGGCGGGAGATATTACCGGTCCGTTGACATCGATCACAGGCTACAACAAATGCATAGGCATCTTTAAACAAGGTGGGCCAGTAGAACCCACACTGAAGTATCTTAGCTGCTGTCCGTTTGCCACCAAAGTTTCCGCCACATTCCAACGAATGACAATGTGTTAATACAGATAATACTTCATCTTCCGGGATACAACGTCTGATAACTTGATCTGCACAGTGTTTGTATAAAATCGGCTCTTCCCAATAAAATCGCTTGACATCAGCGAAAAATTTCTTCTTTTGGTGATGCGATAAATCGGTTGGGATGACCCCTCCGGCGAGAAAATTCACATAATCAGCATACCATGGTAACACGTCGATGTCAATGATCTTTTCATCAGGAAAGTCTTCAGCTATTTGGACTTCACTATCTGAGACATGAGCTCGTGTTTCCAATCGAGATAGGTGATCGGCAACCAAATTCTCCGTGCCTTTTTTGTCTTTAATCACAATATCAAACTCTTGCAGGAGTAAGACCCAGCGAATCAGTCGAGGCTTGGCATCCTTCTTTTCCATCAAATACTTAATTGCGGAATGATCTGTATAAACTGTGACCTTGTTACCGAGAACATACGGTCTAAACTTGTCGAACGCAAAGACTACTGCCAATAATTCCTTCTCTATGGTAGCATAATTGAGCTGAGCGTCGTTTAGAGTCTGGCTGGCATAATAAATTGTGTGAAACACTTTATCCTTCCTTTGCCCAAGAACTGCTCCCACTGCAAAATCACTAGCATCACTCATGATCCCAAATGGTAACTCCCAATCAGGTGCATCAATAATCGGTGCAGTCACAAGTTTCTCTTTTAGCACATTGAAAGCTCCAAGACAGTCTGCTGTGAAAACAAACGGAACACCAATCTCCAATAATTGACATAACGGTTTGGTGATCTTTGAGAAATCTTTAATGAAACGCCGATAGAAACCTGCATGCCCAAGAAAGCTCCGTACTCCTTTAACTGTGGTCGGTGGTGGCAACTTTTCAATTGCTACAATCTTTGCTCGGTCTACCTCAATTCCTTGTGATGAAATCCGATGCCCAAGTACAATTCCTTCTTTCACCATAAAGTGACATTTTTCCCAATTAAGAACCAGATTCGTTTCAATACACCTTTCGAGCACCTTGGATAAATTTTCTAAGCATGAATCAAATGAAGATCCGAAGACTGAAAAATCATCCATGAAGATCTCTATGAATCGCTCCACCATATCAGAGAAAATAGCCATCATGCATATTTGAAATGTAGCTGGTGCATTACATAAGCCGAATGGCATCCGACGGAATGCAAAAGTACCATAGGGGCACGTAAAAGTCGTCTTTTCTTGATCTTCTGGGGCGATAGCAATCTGGTTATATCCGGAATACCCATCGAGAAAGCAATAATAGTCGTGCCCGGCAAGTCTATCCAACATCTGATCAATAAACGGCAATGGGAAGTGATCTTTGCGTGTAGCCTTGTTTAATTTCCGATAATCTATACAAATTCTCCAACCGGTAACTGTTCTGGAGGCAATCAACTCATCATTCTCATTTTTGACTACTGTCATTCTACTTTTCTTTGGCACATACTGTACTGGACTCACCCACGAACTATCTGAGATCGGATAGATAACTCCAGCGTCCAACCACTTTAAAATCTCCTTTCGCACAACTTCTTTCATAGCTGGATTTAACCGGCGTTGGTGCTCCACTGATGGTCGATGTTCGTCCTCCATTAGAATTCGGTGCACACAGAATGAAGAACTGATTCCCTTGATGTCAGATAATGTCCACCCGATGGCCAGCTTATATGTCCGAAGAATGTGCAGTAATTTCTCTTCCTCCGTCTTGGATAAATCACCTGCAATAATGACTGGAATAGTTGAATTAGTACCAATAAATACATACCTGAGGTGTGATAGCAATGGCTTCAGCTCCAAAGTTGGTGGGCTCTGAATGGAAGGTAAGACACGAATCAGTGGCTCCCCCAAACTTTTGAAATACTTTTTTCGATTTGGCTCGAATGAATCCATCCATGAAATAAATTCCTGCACAAAGGAGTCAAGATCTAAAGAAAAGTCTGGGTTTGTCAGTGCTACCTCAAGAGAGTCGCTTGATTGTATGGATGCTCCATCTATCACCGAATTGAGAGAGTCGATCCGAAATATATCATCGCTGGCCTTTGGATACTTAATGGAGTGAAATACGTTAAAAGTCACTTCTTCATCTTGCAAGCGCAACTTCAACTCTCCCCTCTGGACATCGATCAAAGCACCTCCTGTGGCTAAGAATGGGCGGCCCAAAATAATAGGAATATCCCGATCCTCCACCATATCGAGAACAACAAAGTCAGCTGGGAATATGAACTTGTCCACCTTAACTAGAACATCTTCAATTACCCCCCGCGGATGCTTGATGGAACGATCAGCCATTTGTAATATCACCCAGGTTGGCCTTGCCTCTCCTAAATTCAGCCGTTGAAAAATAGATAACGGCATTAGATTAATACTGGCACCCAAGTCGCACAATGCTCGCTCAAATACAAAATCTCCAATAGAGCATGGAACAGTGAAGCTTCCTGGGTCTTTAAGCTTCTGTGGAAGCTTCCTCTGAATAATAGCACTGCACTCCTCTGATAATGCGATAGTGCCGCAATCTTCTATTTTCCGCTTGTGAGTCAAGATATCCTTTAAGAATTTGGCATAACTTGGCATTTGCTCCAAAGCCTCGGCGAATGGAATATTAATGTGGAGCTGCTTGAATACTTCCAAAAATTTCCCAAACTGCTTGTCAGTCTTCACATTTTTCAACCGTTGAGGAAATGGAATCCTTGAAGTCATTTCGGTCTTGCTTAGGGTAGGTGTAATTGTCTTTGCCTTTTGCTGTTCACTGTCACTCAGTACATCTTTGGATGAGTCATTCTCAGCCTTTTTCTCCTTATTTTCATCAACTTTTCCCGAATTGTCAATCACCGCTCCACTTCTAAGAGTGATTGCGTTACAGTGATCCTTGGGGTTTATTTCTGTAGAACTCGGTAATGCACCTTGAGGTCGGCCACTTATTGCATTGGCTAACTGACCCATTTGAGTTTCTAAACTTCTGATTTGTGCTGATTGGTTCTGCAAAGTAGTGCGCGTTTCAGCCATAAATTTATTAGTATGCTCCCCCATTTCGGCAATGATACTACTAGTGCGCTCGCCCATTTTGGCAATTAACTCTTCAAGATTAACTTTCCTTTCGTGCACTGGTGGTCCTTGCTGAGGCACTTGAGGCATTTGCACGGCGTTGTTCTGATTTTTCCACGAAAAATTTGGGTGATTGTTGCGCCCCCCATTAAAATTATTCCCTGAATCCTGGTATGTCGGTCTAGTATAATTTCCCACATATTGAGATTGTTCAGATGAACTGCTGGCCATTTGATTAATTTGCGGACAGTTATCACTAGAATGTGGTCCTTGGCACCATTGACAATTGCCGTCGGAGAATGAATGGCATTTACTGAAGCTTGGTTGCCTTGGATTTGCTTAGTGAGGGAAGCAATCTGTGTAGTGAGTTGTTGTATTACCTCCATTTCTGGAGTGTTCGGCTGTCTCCTCAATATTTGACGTTCAACCAGGCACTGATCATTAGTAAGGGATAACTCCTCCAACAAGTTGAATGCCTCATCTTCTGTCTTTTGGAGAAGTGATCCACCAGCAGCCGTGGTTCGTGTAGAAGGGGATAATCCAAAGAAAAATGTCTGAATCTGCATCCACTATGGCAAACCGTGCGGCGGGCATTTCCATAAAAGTTCCTTAAATCGACTCCACGCTTCATAAATTGTTTCGCCGTCGAACTGGTGGAAACTGTTAATTTCATTGCGAAGTTTTGCCATCTTTTCAAAGGGAAAGAATTTAGATAAGAACTTCTGCATCAATTCATTCCACGTTGTAATTGAATCCGGAGGTAAAGTATTTAGCCAATTCCTCGCGCGATCTCTTAATGTGAAGGAGAACAACCGAAGTTTAACAGCATCTTCAGAAACATTGTGGAATTTAAAGGTATCACAGACTTCAATAAAGCTTACAATATGATCCTTTGGATCCTTGTTAGGTAGACCACAAAATTGATACTGCTGAATCATCTGTATAGTTCCCGGCTTAATTTCAAAATTGTTGCACGTAATCGCGGGCTTCCGAATTGCAGATTGAACCCCGTCCATGGATGACATGGCATAGTCTAACAAAGTCCGTCTTCCGACTCCTGCCACTTCACCCGTCTGCTGTAGATTTACGTTTTGGTCCTCTGCCATAATTGCTTGTCTTGTTTCCCTTCGATTTTGGCGACAGGTTCGTTCAATTTCAGTGTCGATAGGGATTAGGTTGGCAGTACCAAACTTTCGCATAAACCTGCAGGGAGCAAATAATGCGATGTAAGCTTGCAATAAAAAAAATTTCAAATATAAACTAAAATCAAATAATTCCGTATTAACAAAACTAATTCCCCGGCAACGGCGCCAAAAACTTGTTGAGAAAAATTACACGCAAGTGCACGTGTCGCAAAAGTAGTAAAGTGTGTACAAGCACGAGTGTCGATCCCACGAGGAATAAATATGTTAAGTATTGAATATCTAAATTTCAGCTTAATTTGAAAAGAAACAATATGTTGATGATTTAGGATTTTAAACTAAAATAATTCAAATAAAATAAATCAAACAATTTAAATATCAGATTCGAATGTAAAAAGTTAAGATTATGTGATGAGAAAATTTCCAGGGTTTCGATTTCACTTAGCTAATCCTATTTAGTAATCCTAATTCAAGTAATTAATTCATATTCCTTCGTGTTGATGGTTATTTCTATATGTTGTTGATTAAACTCTCTCGAGTATTAATAAACTTACTCAATTGATGTGTTATTACCTCTCGGTCTCTAACCCTACAATCAATTAAATACATTACGAGCAAGAAATTGAATTACCACTCAAACGCCCTAACTATCTCTAGTCTAGGGTCCTTTTTGAGGCAATATATTCAATGCACAGTTAAATTCTCCGCTCTCGCATCCCGAATTAACTCTAAAATTCTTAGTTTTGGTGATCAAGCAAACCTAAGTATTAAGTTCAGAATATATTACTCAACACAGATAAGAAATAGAAAACTAAAAACTGAAATTAAGAAAAATAAATAGTCATAACAAAGTTACGTCGAAACCCTAGAATCGAAAGTTTAGTTCATGATAAAGTTAAAGAAAACTATAGAGAAAATAAAATAGTTCATGCTAGAAGAGAAGAAAGAAAACACTGTGAAATTTCCGTCGAATTCGCCCGTTCCTCGCCAATTGCTTCGATCCGGCCTCCGATGTCTCCGTAGGGTTTTTCTCTCCTTCCCGTTCTCCTTTTCCTCGCCTCCCGTTCAGACTTTTATCTTTACTCGACTTAGGGCCGCGGTCCATCAATCAACGGCTGAAATCGACCCGATCAATAATTTGAAAAATTGGATTTTAATAATTTCCCGTAATCACGATCGATCGTGGTATAACCACGATCGATCGCGATCACGCTGACGCTTAGGAACGAAGCTTTCGCTGATCACGATCGGTCGTGGTCAGAGCCCGATCAATCGGGCCTTCTCTGTAATCTTTGGATTGAATTTTTCTCGAATCACGATCGGTCGTGGTGCAATGCCCGACCGATCAGGCCGTCTCTGGACTCTTTGAGCAAAACTTCCCGGATCACGATCGGTCGTGATGCGTTGCCCGACTGATCGGGCCGTCTCTGGAGCTTGTCTTTATTTATTTTGTGCATCACGATCGATCGCGGTAAGACTACGATCGATCGTGATCGCCTTTTCTTCTTTGCTTCCATTTTGTCTTTATTTCCTAATTTCGAACCAATTTCGCCATTACCTGTTAAAACTCAACTTACCTGCACAATCTCACCAACAACATCAAATAAACTCAAACGCTCGAGGAAAAACTAATCGAAACAAGAATGAAAAGCACGAATAAGTGTGCAAAATACACACTTATCACTGCTATGGACTCGGATTCCTGCATTCGTAACACTTCAAATTCTCCTCATAAGATTTGAAGACGTACCTTTTTAACCTTATCAACTCCTTGATAAGAATTTTGTAGAATCTCCCATGCTTGCTTGGCGGTGATCGCATTTGAAACTCTCTCAAATGTAACTTCATTTAGACATTGATGAATAAGGGTGAGAGCTTGTTGGTCTCTCTTACGCAATTTTTGTAGCGTCTCCCTTTGATTAGGCGTTATGGCGGAATCATCATGGGGCTCCTCGTAGCCTCTATCAACAATCTCCCATACGTCTTGCGATCCAAGCAAAGCTTTCATACGAATGCACCAATTCTCGTAATTATCTTTTGTAAGTTGAGGGAAATGTAGAATTCGACATTTCTACAAGATCAAAAATCCGAGCTCTGATACCAATTTGTTGGAATGAGGAAGAGGGATTTTAAGAGAAAGGAAGTAGGAGGAGGAAAAAATACAACTAGAGAGCAAACTAGATTGTAAAATTGACTTCTTCTTAATATCCTCATATACATAAATCCTATTTATAGGACTATTTGGTACATGTTCAAAGACAGAACATGAACCTTCTAATTAATGCAATACATGCATTAATGTATCTATTCAAATGAATCACAACTTCCTAGATACACTTTCACAAATACATTGACTTAAACAATGAACCTTGCTAAAAACATACATGAACTAAATATATTAAATAGAATTAAGCTATAATTTCAACACGAACTACCTCCTCCTTTGCAAGAATGTTTTCTAACCATGCATATCTTTATTCTTCTTCCTCCTTTGATATGTAACTCGTATAGGAGGCCCATCAATCTTCTGGTCTTTAGAGGTTGCAGTGTAGTGGCACTATTTCCATTGTGCCATTTAAGTATCTGTCTTTCCCTTCCTATGCTTATTCATTAGGCATCATTTCAGTTGTATTTGAGGATGTATTGCTCAACGTATCAATACTGAAGGAACTTTTGCAAGGAGATTGGCGCAAGAGTTTCCGTCGTGGCAGGTATTTTCCATGGAATTGTATTGGTTGTAGTCTTATGATATTTCTTCAACTCATTGGGAATCGAAATGTAGCGAAGTCTTTTTAGCAATTTTGTTATTAATCTACTAAAATCATATCATTATATTTTTTTGAGAATGTAGACGTTTTTATCTTATAAGACTATTGATTTGTACAAATCTGATGGTTTCAATTTCTGAAATAGAACTAATTGAATTTTGAATCTCTGTGATTGTTGATTGTTACTTTTGTTTTCTATTTTTCAGTTTCTTTTAATAAACCTACGTTGTCATGGTGATTCAGCGTTGATTAAGAAGAAGGGACCCCGTACAGCTGCTCCCACAGCTCTTGATGTCTTAAAGCTGGTTTGTCAATCTTAATTAATTGATCATTTTGTAATGCCATTGTGCATGTGCAGTACATTAGTTTGTCATGGCCTTTATTCTTGTGATTTATAAGTTAATTAAAAGAAGAATAATATATTTATGTCCAGAATAATATATTCACCTTTAGAGTGACAAATTAATTGATCTTTTTATCAAATTTTTCAATATATATTATAACTTTATTGAGTATAATTAAAAATAAATAGAAATGCCTCAAAATGCTGGAGAAACCCAAATCAGGATATCTAATGTCGTAGGAGCTGTCTCTATTCATGGTGCAGTAGATAATTTTTTTTTGTGCAAAAAAAATTATCATACAATTGTTATTTCTTTTTTAGTTTCAACTTTTGATGTATGCATTATCTAAAATTTGTGAATAAGTTAATGTCTCGTTATATTCTTGTTTTTTTTAAAAAAATTAATAGTTTTACCTTTCGAATAAAAAAGCTTTTTTGTATTTTGTGTACATTCATTTTTTATGTTCATAATTTAATCATATGTCCTATTTCTTCTGTTTGTATATCTTCATATACATATGTCCTAACATATTTGTTGATAATTTCTACCAGAGATTTTGCTATTATTAAAATATTTGGATTTACACATCATTCTATATAATATAATGTAAACATATTTTTCTGAGCGTATCAACAAAAGATGAGAGTAAAATAAGTTTTAGATTTTATTTTTTTTTTGCCTGTCTTATGAATTGATATTTATATTTCTTTGATAATAATTACATAACTATTTAAATATTAACATCATAGAAGGATGTTCTTTTTTTTTTCCCTTTTGTTTTCGATGTTTGAATCAAGCCAAAAACTCTTTTTAAGGTCTCTTCAAAGCGGAACGTTGTGGATTCTCTTGTTCAACTAGATTTTTTCAAAGATGTAGCCGAGGTATAATAACGCAGTCTCAATTCACTACTTTTTACCTTTATTTATAAACCTCCAATTTAGCTTCATCAAGATATCAATAATATAAGTGCTTATACACGCAATTTATATTGCGTATTTAGCTTATTTTGACTTACTTTTGTGTATTCTTGTGATTTTTTTGACACCCTATTTTGGATACCTTTTTGTCTGCAGTGGGTGGTTACTAACCTTCGACCAACTGGTCATCGCAACACATCAACATCCAGTTTCTCATGGGCGTTTGATCTTCAGGGGATTGCTGAAATGTATCAGTCTTGTACTGAATTCATTTGAAATTGCTAAAATGCCAAGGTACAAAAGTCTATTATAGAAATTGCTAAATGCTTAGGTACAAAAGTCCATTATTGAAATTGCCAAGGCTATTTGCAGATTTCTTACAAAAAGTTCTGCCTAACTTCATAAATAATACATTTGTGATGGAAATTATTTTTACACGACTAAAAAATCTTAGGCAAACGCTGTAGTCTCATAGTTCATTCTTTTCCTAATAACTGTAGGAATATAGTGGAAGATGTGCCCCGAGGTGTGCATGTCAACTTTTTGAAAGCAGAAAGAAGCTTGCACCGATGAGCACTTGAAGACCTACAGAGGATTCACGCTGCTGAGGAACTCGCAGCTGAGGAGGGAGGTGGAGTTGAAATGCACGTCCTTGAAGATGCAGGGTATTGGGTGTGTTCCTTGGTTTAATATGCCATCACAACGCAAAGCGCACTCATAATGTCTAAACTTTCCCATACTGGAATGAGCCTATAATTATCAATATCTGATACTTTTTAAATTTACAAACAGGTGCACGCTGATAATCCAGATGGACTGTTCAGGATTCTGTCATCTTCTTTCCGAAGTATTAAAACCTGATTAAAGATTGTCAGTTCGCAGATGCAAATCATCATTCCATTTTGTTCAAGTTAGTGTTGTTCGAGCCCTACTCATAAAGTAAATTAGAAGATCGTTGTTGTATATTCATTCTAGTAAACTATTGTGTACATTTTTGCAACTTCCTATTCTTCGGTTCCAGAATTCTCATCAAATTTTCCATAGATGATTTGTAATGAATGTTCAGTGGGCTGTTCGATCAGTATATCGAAACATGCTGTTTACTTTCGTCCCTTTATGCCTCCAAGTTGCATCGAACAGTGATTGACGCTGCATTTCTGAGTAGCTGGATTTGAAGGTTATCTTTATGCTAAGTTGGTATTGTTGCATCTGTAAAATTAACGAAGCAAATTAATACCGAATTGAGTACTACTCATTGAAGCCTTGGACCCCTTGCAAGCCCATTGTTTTTCCTTTAACTCTACGCTGCTGCAGGAAAAGTTGACATTCAACAGATATAAGGCTGGTTCGCGGGCCAGCGCGCATTTGGAGAAACAGGTCGTGTCCCGACCAGGCATCTTCAAAAGACAAAAACAAAAAGAGGGCTCGGCTGGTCCGGGCCAGTTGCTGAACCTGAGTTTCAAGGATGCAGTTTTTCCAACCATTTCATAACCGGAACAACAAGGTTCTGATGGTTCTTTCGTTCAATGGTCAACCAGACCTAGTTGGTATAATTATCATCTCTTGGTAAAAATTATGATAATTAAATTTAAACCTTATTTTAGTTTTAGAATTAATAATTAAATATAAATTTTTTAATGAGTCAAGAGTTTTGTGAGAAGAAAAATAAAAGTTGGAAGCAATGCTTGAAAATTTCTCTGGAGACAGGAGGTGCAATAAAATTGATGCTTTCGAACTTGAAAAACTCAATATAGGAACAACTTACATGGCACAGCATCAGCAACATGGCTTGGGCCTTCAACAAAGCCAACACCCAAATATGATAGTGATGCACTAACTAACTCATCCAACCCACTTAGCTTGTCAGAGACTGGTTCCTTTTCCTCCATTGCTGAATTTGCGACAGTTGCAATATAATGGAACCGTCTTCTAACCTCGGCCCCCTTCCCGAAGAGATCTCTGAAGAGCAAGAGCACCAGCACCGCCATTCCGAACAACAGCAATCTGCCTTTAGCTCTCTTCCGCACCGCCCTCCAACTCAGTGAGTTTCAATTTCATCCCTCTCTGTTTTTTGTAATGTCTTCAGTGTCTGATAGAGCATCTTCTCTGGTGCGCGCAGAAGCTCGTCACAAAAGTACCAACCTTTGGATTGGACAGCCTATTTTGACAGAGAAGATGATGTTTGCATTCCTGGCACAAATGATGTTAGGTTTTTGAGTGTTAGTCGCCTGGTTTTCCAACGGATCACGTCGCGAGAGATTATTATTTAATAATCTACTCTCTTATCGTTTCAGGTCTTTCATGTATATACAGCCGGATCAGAAGGGCCAGTTGTTTTTTGTCTTCATGGAGGTGGCTACTCTGGGTAATCACTATTTCTTCTGTTTAATTCCAAGTTCAGGTTTTTCATCTATATGATTCCAACTGTTCGATATTACCTTCGTTTGCCCAGCCGTTAGATCTCTTCATCGGTATTGAGCTCAAGCTTTTTAAATTTCAAATTAGCTGTTGCTGTAGCGAATGCAAGAAAGTTACTGTTGACATAATTGTGTTATCTTTGAATTGGTCGTGCACCATGTTCTTGCTTTTTCCGCCATTGTTTTGCCACTACTCTTGTGCTTATTGTAGGCATTCAGCACCTCTCTAACCATAGATTTTAACATTATTTATGTATTCCTTCTTTTGTTTTTTCAATACCTTTTGGCGACAACATCTGGATTTATATGTCATGTATATAGATATATTTCGATTCATCTTGTAAGATGACAAAATTAGAGAATGATAAATATTCTACATGGAACACATTACACAAGATTGAGCTAAAATTTTCCATGATGAAAAAATCATGCTTTAAGTGAGACATCCTAACATGGATAGAAAATCAAACCCATTTTTATTTATATGAAATCAAACCTGAGATTTTTCTTTGAAATTTCTCCTTTTACATCCCAACCACGAAACCCAAAAAGATTGCTATAGAAGTCGTGACTTTGTAATTAGAGGACAATTGCATGATTCATTGTTCAATGTTCAGGCTTTCATTTGCATTGTGTGCTAGCAAAATTAAAGAAAGAGCTCGAGTTGTTGCCTTGGACTTGAGAGGACATGGAAAGTCATCGACAGAAAATGATATTGATCTATCCATTGAGGTAACGGTATAATTTAAGGAACATGTATTCTGCTAGTTGTATTGATGTAGATGGGTCGGTCTTATTATGCCATCTGTGAGGGTTCTCTCTTTTGCAGACTATGTCAGATGATGTTTTGTCTGTTGTGAAGACAATGTATGGAGATTCACCTCCTGCAATCGTGCTTGTTGGTCACAGGTGATACTCTTTATTTCTTAGTTTTCTAGTTTTTGTTCAAGTTTAAAAGTTGCCAGTTAGAATTTAGTTGAGTACTCAGTTAATGCATGCTGCCATGCATCTCCCTCGAGAACTAAATAACTGTCATTTTGCCTCGGGAAAATAGGAATAAAAGCGTCTGACGATAAAGAAAATTCTCTCCTTAAATCAAGTATTTCCGAGGAACAATTGATCGACAAAAACTTCTACCTAAGAATTTTTTTCAAAATAGACATGCCTTTCACATGCATAAACGTATGATACTCTGACAACTTACGCTATGACTATTGCAATTACTTATTGTCATCTTTCGTAATTATGGAGGTGCAACTTTGGGTCCATTTAATTGCTCTATATGAAATACTGTCCACCAACTTGAATGCATTCTTTATGTGCCAAATATTGATGCATAAGCCAGTCTAGTGAAATTATTACTCTCTGTTACTTGGTTATAGAGCATAAATCCGTTGTTTATTTCCTCCTTAATTTTTCTCTTTCATTGGAAAAACCGCGTCATAGATCCAACAAATTCATTGATATTTTAATTTTTTTCACACAATTTTTTCTTCTTCTTTTTTTAAAATTTTTGCCTGCTAAAATCAATCAGCATGGGAGGTTCAGTTGCTGTACATGTTGCTGCAAAGAAAGCTTTAGCTTGCTTAGCTGGTCTAGTTGTCGTGGATGTTGTAGAGGTTTGGTCTACTTTATTGAAGTATTGCTTGGGGACGGATTACATTACCACTGGGAAGCAACTCTGGGTAGTTGCCGACAGGCATCTCAAAAGCCACAAAAACAAAAGAGGGCTCGCTGGTCGGGGCCAGTTGTGAACTGGTTTCAAGGATGAATTTCCAACCATATTCATAACCGGAACAACAAGGTCTGAGGTTCTTTCGTTCAATGGTAACCAGACCTAGTTGGTACATTATCATCTCTGTAAAAATTAGCTAATTAAAATTAAAACTTATTTTAGTTTAGAATTAATAATTAAATATAATTTTTTAATGAGTCAAGAGTTTTGTGAGGAAGAAAAATAAAAGTGGAAGCAATGCTTGAAAATTTCTCTGCGGACAGGAGGTGCAATAAAATTGATGCTTTCAGAACTTGAAAAACTCAATATAGGAACAACTTACATGGCACAGCATCAGCAACATGCTGGGGCTTCAACCAAAAGCAACACCCAAATATGATAGGATGCACTAACTAACTCATCCAACCCACGCTTGTCAGAGAACTGGTCCTTTTCCTCCAGTGCTGAATTTGCGCCCAGTTGCAATATAATGGAACCGTCTTCTAAACCTCGGCCCCCTTCCCGAAGAGAACTCGAAGAGCAAGAGACAGCACCGCCCTTTTTTCGAACAACAGCCAATCTGACTTTAGCTCTCTCCGCACGCCCTCCACTCAGTGAGTTTCAATTTATCCTCGCTGTTTTTTGTAATTGTCTTCAGTGTTGATAGAGCATCTTCTCTGGTGCGCGAGAGTCGTCACAAAAGTACAACCTTTGGATTGGACAGCCTATTGACAGAGAAAGATGATGTTGGCATTCCTGGCACAAGATTGATGTTAGGTTTTGAGGGTTAGTCGCTGGTTTTCCAACGGATCACGTCGCCGAGCGATTAATTTAATAATCTACTCTCTTATCGTTGCAGGTCTTTCATGTATATACAGCCGGATCAAGAAGGGCCAGTTGTTTTTGTCTTCATGGAGGGGGTACTATGGTAAGCCTATTTATTCTTTTAATTCCAAGTTCGGTTTTTCATCTATAGATTCCAAATGTTTCGATATTATTCGTTTGCCCAGCCGGTTAGATCTCTTCATTTCGTTATTAGCTCAAGCTTTTAACTTTCAAATTAGCTGTGCTGTATGAGCGAATGCACGAACGTACTGTGACATAAATGGGTTATCTTTGAATTGGTGTGCACAATGTTCTTGCTTTTTCCGCCATTGTTTTGCACTACTCTTGTGCTTATTGTACGGCATTAAGCACCTCGTCTAACCAATAGATTTTAATTATTAATGTATTCCTTCTTGTGTTTCAAATACCTTGTGCGAACAAAAATCGTGGAGTTAAATGTCATGTATATAGATATATTTCGATTCATCTTGTAAGATGACAAAATTAGAGAATGATAAATATTCTACATGGAACACATTACACAAGATTGAGCCTAACATTTTCCATGATGAAAAAATCATGCGTTAAGTGAGACATCCTAACATGGATAGAAAATCAAACCCATTTTTATTTATATGAAATCAAACCTGAGATTTTTCTTTGAAATTTCTCCTTTTACATCCCAACCACGAAACCAAAAAGATTGCTATAGAAGTCGTGACTTTGTAATTAGAGGACAATTGCATGATTCATTGTTCACTGTTCAGGCTTTCATTTGCATGTGTGCTAGCAAAATAAAGAAAGAGCTCGAGTTGTTGCCTTGGACTTGAGAGGACATGGAAAGTCATCGACAGAAAATGATATTGATCTATCCATTGAGGTAACGGTATAATTTAGGAACATGTATTCTGCTAGTTGTATTGATGTAGATGGGTCGGTCTATTATGCCATCTGTGAGGGTTCTCCTCTTTGCAGACTATGTCAGATGATGTTTTGTCTGTTGTGAAGACAATGTATGGAGATTCACCTCCTGCAATCGTGCTTGTTGGTCCACAGGTGATACTCTTTATTTCTTAGTTTTCTAGTTTTTGTTCAAGTTTAAAGTTGCCAGTTAGAATTTAGTTGAGTACTCAGTTTAATGCATGCTGCCATGCATCTCCCTCGAGAACTAAATAACTGTCATTTTGCCTCGGGAAAATAGGAATAAAAGCGTCTGACGATAAAGAAAATTCTCTCCTTAAATCAAGTATTTCCGAGGAACAATTGATCGACAAAAACTTCTACCTAAGAATTTTTTTCAAAATAGACATGCCTTTCACATGCATAAACGTATGATACTCTGACAACTTACGCTATGACTATTGCAATTACTTATTGTCATCTTTCGTAATTATGGAGGTGCAACTTTGGGTCCATTTAATTGCTCTTATCTGAAATACTGTCCACCAACTTGAATGCATTCTTTATGTGAAATATGGATGCATAAGCCAGTCTAGTGAAATTTATTACTCTCTGTTACTTGGTTATAAGATGCATAATCACGTGTATTTATTTCTCCTTAATTTTTCTCTTTCATTGGAAAAAACGGAGCGTCAATAGATCCAACAAATTCATTGATATTTTAATTTTTTTCACACAATTTTTTCTTCTTCTTTTTTTAAAATTTTTGCCTGCTAAAATCAATCAGCATGGGAGGTTCAGTTGCTGTACATGTTGCTGCAAAGAAAGCTTTAGCTTGCTTAGCTGGTCTAGTTGTCGTGGATGTTGTAGAGGTTTGGTCTACTTTATTATTAATTGCTGGGACTGATTACATTACCACTGGGATATCAACTCTGGGTAGTTGCTGAGAGCCACTTAAAAATTTAGGGAACAACCATGGCTTCGTTGATTCACATGCAGAAGATCCTATCAAACAGGATGCAACATTTCTTAAGCATAGAAAAAGCGGTATCTTCTGTTTATTACGTTTCATAAAGTTCCTATATGCTATTTTCTTAATGTTCCTTTTCCTGGCTGAGTATTGTAACTTAAGGATATGTAGATTAACTTTAGATGTGTACTACAGTTCTAGTTACAACAATAAGAAGAGTTGGTTTATGATTGAGTTGAATTTCTAAAATATCATCGGGCAAGATGATTAACAGAAAAAAAGTGTAATTTATTTTCGATGCATAACTGTAAGGTCTGAAATGATTAATTAAAGCTATAGGTTGTTAGAGATTTGTAATTAGTAAGAACAACATAATACTCCGAGGATATTGAAATTAAGACGAAGACCTACAATAAAATAGGCGATTTGAGGGGGCTATTCTCTCCCAAAACATTCAACGAGTGGAATAATACTTGATTATTAAAATTACTAGGAAGAAACCACAAAAAAATAGGCAATCTTGTATTTCCCTCCACACCTTTTAGTTCGGTTCTAGTCTTCTATGCACGAAAGTCAAAGTCATAATTTTGAGTTGTGGTTGTTGTAAAAATAAAAAAATAAAGTTCAGAAGACCTGATATCTTAGTTGAGGTGATATTATCTCAGTGTTCATTTACTTTGGATGGTAAAATGTTGTTTAATAGACTGAAACATATATGAGTTTGCAGATTGAATGGAGCGTCAAAGGAGGCACTTTGAGAAATGTCGAGTCAGCTCGTGTATCTGTCCCTACGACATTGAAGTATGATGAATCAAAAAATTGGTAGGTGGGAGTTGTCTAATTTACAGAACCATTCAACCCATTTGGGTGATCCGCTCTACTCTCTTTTTTGAGTATAGATTCTTAGTTTTGTGCTGCAGTTATACGTACAGAGCGCAACTAGAAGAAACGGAACAATATTGGAGAGGCTGGTGTGGGAAAGTTTTCTTCGATCAAGACTTTTGCTTCCTTGTTTAGTTAGTTGTGTTTTTTTATATGTTCTTAATGTTTGATTTTATTTTTGCAGAAGGCACCTATAACTATGAGTGCCTAGTTAATATTGTCAACTAATTTACAGGTATGAAGGCCTTTCAGAAAAGTTTCTCTCAGCCCTGTGCCTAGTAATATTTGATTTTATTGTCTTAGTGTTTATTTTTGTTCTTTTTTTTTCATACAATAGTTGTAAGGTAGCTGAAATAGAGCCTATGTTTATCACAGAACTCTGACAATTGGTCAAATGCAAGGAAAGTTTCAAATGGTAGTAGTCAGACATATTGGGCATGCTGTACAGGTTCATGCATTTATTAGTAATGGGGACTTGTTAGTTGTGATATATTTGGCAACTAACTTTCAAATTTACAACACAGGAGGATAGCCCTGATGAGTTTTCCACCCTTGTACTCAATTTCATCAGTCGCAATCAATAGTCCTCGTGGAATTGAGGTTTGTATTGGATTACTCTTTAATTTTTGAAATTAGTTAACCATTTACAATAAATTTTAATTAGGGTAATACTAGGCGTACTCTTTATATTTTTTAAATTATACGTCAATTATTAAGCGCTAAAGTCATTTGTAAAATTAGAGGGCAATACAAATTATTTTCGGGTTGTAAACTATTCGGTCATTCACTTCAGTATTTTTTTTGCTTCTGAAGGTTGAGTTTGCAGGCTGCTTTTCACCTCAGTATAATCTAAGTTTTTTAAATATTATAAAAATAATATAAACTAAAGACACATTAATGTGTAATATTATTTTATTTTCTAAATTGTGAAATATTAGGTAAATTCATTTATTTAGTCAAAAATAAATAAATTATTGTAAAATTACGATCAATAACTTTTTGAGACTGAATCAAAGTGTTTGTATAAATAAATTAGTGATAGTCAGAGAGATTAATAGAAAAATAGAATATGAAGATAAGAAAGTGAAATAAAAAATATTAATCAACAAAATGTGACACTGAGGCCACCGTATTTTAATTCATATAAAATTTGTAGCACTGGTTGGACATGTGGTAACCACGTGGATCCAATAGTGTTATCAAACTCCATACTCGGAGCTGTAAAACACAAACGCACGCCCGCATATATATATATATATTCGAGGATGATTGAAACCGATAGGATGACAGCTATGAAGGGAAAAGGAAAGACGCTGAAAGGGCATTATTTCCTCTTGACTTTATGTCAGCATCAGCATTATTTTTCAGAAAAGTTCAAGGGCATCTTCTTTGTCGGCCAGCAGAATCAATTATTTATGAAGCATGACGCAAGCAATGTCGTCATCATCTTTCAGTGGAGCATCTTTCAGAAAAGTTTGTCGTATTATTTTGCAAACAGTTCCTGTCTCTACAAAAGAAGCAGTCTGTTAGTCTTGTAACTCAAGTTTTGAATTATCCTCTCTCTCTAAATTCTCTCGCTTGTATTCTGTCTTCGTAAGTACTCTCTTTCTCTTTGTTACCGTTCCCTTAATTTTTCTTATGTACTCGTCTGACAGCTGTTTACAAGTTAAGGCCCTTTCCCAACACCTTCCCAACACGGTACTTAATGGTACAATTGCTTATCTCGTCTTGGGTGATGAATCACACACCAAGAAACTTAATGAAATGAACGTAACCCGAAACGGATTTGGCACACAAAACCTCAACGTGACTTGAGTAACAAAGAAAATTAAAAGAGCATAATTATCATTGATAATAATTTTCTACTAATGATTTAAAGATTAATCTTAAATCATTGTTTTATTCAGTCATGGATTAACACTGTGAAAGAAATGAATTTAAATACTTTAAATCATTCATTTGTATCTATTACAAATGAAGAAATTGTTGAGTATTCTCAATCTCAGCAGTTAAATCAGTGGACAATTCCCGAAGTAGAATAAAAAAGGATTTATAAATTAGGATTTTTTTATTCGATCAGTAAACGAGTTATTAAAACGTCCGAACAAACGATTTGTTTAGATACTTGTGATAAAACAATTCGATTGTTATGCTTAAAGGACATTTAGAAGTATTTATCCGAATTTAAATATTTGCATATTGGTTTAATACAAATTGGTTTTAAACCATTAACTCTACCAGGATTAAATTCTAGTATTTTAGCTGATTTAAGAGATACTAGATATTAAGTCTAGAAATCTTCTTTAATCGAAATTGTTCAAACTAGCTTATGTCATGGTCCTATTTACTTCAATGTGTACCCGAATTTAACTCTGTCATTATCTGATAGAAATTTATTTGAAGCTGTAAGTTTGCATGTTCAGACGCATGGATATAATAATCTTATTGGTTCTGAAACTATGGTTATTTACCGAATACATTATAAGGTTTTAAATACTTTATGTCCTAACGCTATTTTGCGTAGCGATAAAGGAAAAACTGTAGTAATTGAAAGCAATTTATTAACAAATAATGTTGTCATTTCTCGTCTTATTGACTGGGATGAAGTGACGTTTCCAGAAAACTAGAATATTCCTAATGCTGTATCCCCACAACCAATTATTAATAATCAATTAGATCAAATAACTCAAACAAATGACAGGCATGTAGAAGTTCGATTCACACCAGAAATCACTCGTAGACTATCTTTCTCTAGAAGTATATCATCCAGACAGTCTTCCTCCATATAGAGTTTCTGTTCTAAGTAGTTATAGATACTCAGAACAACAACACTCTGAAAATCAGGATGAATCTACCTTTGATTATAAAATCGAAGGTATCCAGATATCTTAACAACAAATTTTCCATGGAATTTATTCTCGAAATACAGAATCACCTACCGTATCCAAAATGACCTTTAACGTATAATTGTTATAATGGATTTTTCCCAAGGGTCAACAATTAGAAAAATAATCAGCGAAGAATTTATTTCTTTGAAAACAAGCGTCTTAGTGAATGAATTTTAAAACAGTACGATGATCGGAATTAGAAAATGTAAAAAAAAATCAATTTTATGTTAATTAGAAAATAATCAAATTTTAATGTACTTTACCCAAATGGTTTTGGCTTGGATAGAAACCACGTGGTAATTTAAATGTAATTCAAAGAATATTTTGGGAGTTTTCAAAAAACTTGGTTAAAAAAACTACCGGTTTTAAACTGTTAAGTCAGTCCATCTGCCGTTAGAACTAATTCAACTTGAAAAAACAAGCAAATGTTGAAGCTGTTGTACTGATATTTTGGGTTGGCATATATGTTGTTGGCAAAATTAAATTTAATTTATTTGGAAAATTAAATATAGAGCATATTAGAAGTCAGTTGCAAAACATACAGATTTATTGGAGATTATGATTACCAACACTATGCAGATATTTGTTTGTGGTAACCTTGAAAAATAAGGAAAAGTTGGCTAGTTGAAGTTACTTGGGAATCAAGTTCAGCAATTATATTTATATGTGGGAAAAGTTGATTTACAGTTCTGAATTTCTAGATATCATTACACAGAGCAAGAATAGTGATTCACTATTCTGGGTGCCAAATATGTTTTCTTTTTGTACTTTCCATAGTGTCGCAAAGGGTGTCACGAGATGATTTTTAGATTGAGTTCCTTATGCTATCGCGTGCTGTTCTGGACAACAATTGCTGCAAATACTATAAACATCTACTTTCACAGTTATAGGAAAGGCTTGTGTGAGATTCTCTTTGATTTTCTTGTGTCGGAGCCCAGGTTTTCTTTCCTCTTTGCTTCTGCAAGTGCGTGTTTTTCTGGTGTTTCGATCTCTGTGAGATTGTTGTCTACACTCTACCTTGTGTGTTGGATTTCATTATTATATGAGTGTGGGGGGTGGTTGCATCCTATAATAACGGTTGGGCACAAGAAGTGTAATGGCGCAGCAATCTTTTTATCTTCATGAAGATCAGTGGAAGGGAGGAGACAGTGCTGAAACTCGGGAGGAGTTCTATTGTTGAACAAGGGGAGTGTCACTCGGATCGGGGCAAGGGGAGCTTGCCATACACGGATTTGGCACACAAACATAAACGTGACTGAGTAACAAAGAAATAAAAGAGCATAATATCAATTGATAATAATTTTACTAATGATTTAAAGCATGAATCTAAATCATTGTTTATTCCGTCAGGATTTTAAACACTGTGGAAAGAAACGAATTTAAAATACTTTAAATATTCATTTGTTTCTATTACAAATGACGAAATTGTTGAGGTATCTCATCTCAGCAGTTAAATCAGGTGGACAAATTCCCGAAAGTAGAATAAAAAGGATTAATAATTAGGATTTTGTTATTTCGATCAGTAACCGAGTTATTTAAAACGGTCCGCAGAACAAACGATTGTTTAGACTACTGTGTGATAAAACAATTCGATTGTTATGCTTAAAGGACATTTAGAAGTATTTATCCGAATATTTAAAATTTGCATATGGTTTAATACATATGGTTTTAAACCATTATCTACAAGGCTAAAATTCTAGTATTTTAGTGATTTGAAGAGATACTAGATATTAAGTCTAGAAATCTTCTTAATCGAAATTGTCTAAAACTATTTATGTCATGGTCCTATTACTTCATGTGTAACCCGAATTTAACTCTGTCCCTATGATAGAAAGTTATTTGAAGCTGTAAGTTTGCATTCAGACGCATGGATATAATAATCTGATGGTTCTGAAAACTATGGTTATTTACCGAATACATTTAAAGTTTTAAATACTTTATGTCTTAACGCATTTGCGTAGCGATAAGGAAAACTGTAGTAGTGAAAGCAATATTATTAAAATAAGATGTTGTCATTTCTCGTCTTATTGACTGGGGATGAAGTGACGTTTCCAGAAAATAGAATATTCCTAATGCTGTATGCCCCCCAACCAATTATTTAATATCAATTAGATCAAATAACTCAAACAAATGACAGCATGTAGAAGTTCGAGCACACAAGAAATATCACTGTAGACAATCTTTCTCTAGAAGTATATAATCAAGACAGTCCCTCCTTATAGAGTTTCGGTTCTAAGTAGTTATAGATACCAGAACAACACACTTCTGAAACTCAGGATGAATCTACTTTGATATAAAATCGAAGGTATCCAGACTCTAACAACACATTTCCATGAATTATTCTCGAAATCAGAATCACAGAACGTATCAAAAATGACCTTAAGTTAAATGTTATAAGGATTTTTCCCAAGGGTCAACAATTAGAAAAATAATAAGCGAAGAATTTAATTTCTTTGAAAACAAGCTGTTTAGGGAATGATTAAAAGTACGATGAATCTGAATTAGAAAATGTAAAAACAATCAATTTTATGTAATTAGAAAATAAGTCAAATTTTATGATTTTACCAAATGGTTTGGAACTTGGTATATAAACCTAGTGGTATTAATTGTAATCAAGAATATTTGTGAGTTTCAAAACTTGGTCTTGGTTAAAAACTAACGGTTTCACTGTTTAAGTCAGTCCATCTGCCGTTAGAAACTAATTCAACTGAAAATAACCAAGCAAGTTGAGCTGTTGTTAATGTAAATTTGTGTTGGATATATGTTGGCAAAAATATTGCATGTTCTTGAAAATTTAAATATAGATTGATAATTATTCGTTGAAAACCATAAGATTATTGCGAGATTATGTTAACCAAAAACTATGGCAGATATTGGTTGGTACCTTGCTAAAAAATAAGGAGTGGTTATGGAAAGTTACTTGGAAATCAAGTTATCAATTTATTATATGTGGAAAAGTTGATTTAAAGTTTCTGCATTTAGATATCATTACACAGAGCAAGAATGTGATTCACTATTCTGCGGTTCCAAAAGTGTTTTAGTTTTGTACTTTCAATATGTGTCGCAAAGGGGTTTGTCACGGATTGATTTTTAGATTGAGTTTCCGTATGCTATGTTGCTGTTATCTGGAACAACACTTCTGCAAATTATTAACACATCTACTCTCACAGATAGGAAAGATGTTGAGTATTATTCTCTTTGATTTTTTTGTGTCGTGAGCGACGGTTTTCTTCCTCTCTTGCTTCTGCAAGTGAGTGTTTTTTTGGTTGTTTCGATCTCTGTGAGATTGTGGCTACACTCTACCTCTGTTGCTGTTGGATTTCATTATTATATTAGGTGGTGGTTTGGTTGCATCCTATAAAACTGTTGGTGTCACAAGCGTGTCATAGGCGCAATCCTTTTTATTCGTCATTGAAGATATTTTTCATAGGAACATGCTGGAACTCGGGAGTAGTTCTATTTATTGACAAGGGGCGTTTGTCAATCTGATCGTGGGCCAGGGGAATCTTGCCAATCACGATGCTGGAGGAGTCAATATCGACAAGGGGCAGCTTGTCCATTTATATCTCGGAGAGGTCCGATCTACGTCGAGGGGATCTCGCAAAACAGTTTCCTTGGGGATGTTAGCTATAGACGGGCGAAAAGATCAGAGAAAGTCTTTATTGTGTATAAGTCCGGTTTTCTTGCAATTTTTGTAAACTCCTTTAAATTTTTTTAATTCTGGTCTTGGCCCCGCAGACGTAGGCTTGTTGCCGAACGAGTTCACAATTCGTGTCTCCTTACTTTACCAATTTTTATTTGGGTCCTATATTTTGTTTACTTTGTGTCCACAATTAGTGTTTACGACACCCCGTAACTAATCCGTTTCAATTGGTATCAGAGCAAGACGCCGCTGTTTCTTAGGAGGGATCCGTGGATTTGATCGTGTTTTATTCTGTACAATGGACTCTATGAAGAAGGAGGTTCTACCGTGCGGCCTACCTCTATAGAGGTATCAACTATGCTTATTGGATCAGAATGAGGGCTTTCATGCAAGCTATCGCATGAAAAAGCTTGGAATCTATTTTGGCTAGGATGGGATCCTCCACGATTCCACACAAGAGTTTACAACTCTCAAGGCGAGAAATTGGCCTCCTTCCGAGATCATGCCAAACATTAATTCAAGCTCTCAATGCTATTTTTTAACCCGGTGTTGATCCTACACAGTTCAGACTTATTTCCACTTGTGAGTCAGCAAAAAAGGGCCTGGGAATTCTTCCAATCACATATGAGGAACATCGACTGTGAAATTAAAATCCAAAATGCAGAGGATTCTAACGATTCGAGAATTTTAAGAATTTACTGCAGATGAAAGACGGTGCTGAATTTAATGCAAAATTCTGTTACATTGTCACTTAGGTATTTGCTCTGGTGAGACTTTTCCTGAAGAAAGACTATTAATAAACTCTACGATCTTTACCTCCACGTTTCGCTTATAAAGTCCAGCTATTGAAGAAGCTAAGGATGTTTCCAAATGAAGCTAGAAGAATTAATGGGATCTCTTAGGACTTTTTGAAATGAATCTAGGAGTTTGACAACCGAAATGAAAGAAGTAAAAGGAGTTTCCCTAAAAGCCATACATAGATTTCGAGTGATCATAGTGAAATGCCTTGAGAATCTCTTCTCTGAACGATTACCTAAGAATTTTTGGCAGTTTGAAGGTTTTGGAAGAAATAACAGAGGTGTCAAGACCAATGTCAGAACACCAAAGTGGTTCTTCGAGCCATGAAAGTACAGAAAAGAAAAACATATTTTCTGATCAACCAATCAAGAGCCGATGAATTCGGTGTCAGAGAATGTGATGGTTTTTGGACATTTTCAGGCCGAATGTGCTAATAACTCTAGAAGAAAAAGAAAATTCCCTTAACACACATAGTGGGATGAGTCAGAAAAAGGATGATGATTTCAGAACAACCATTGCTCTAGTTGCTAACTCTAAACACACAGATTATGTCAACAGAGTATATATCAGATTGTGATGATGAAAACGGAAGAAGATCTCATTACGGAGTAACACATTTTCTTTCTTCATAAAAAATGGACCGAACTTTGTTGAGAAATCACTTCTTCCCATTCAGATGGCGACTTAAGCTGAGAAGATCAATTTGCAAATTCTGTTGCTGAATTGGAAGCAAAATTGAGAAGAGCCGGGATGAGCGACAAAATTCGTACTTAACGAGCTACCACATGAAGAAAATGTCCAAGATGTTCATACAGTTCCTCTAATCTGGATGAATATTCACTAAAATTGGGAAAATCAATTGGTGATCGTTTTGGAATCGGATTCAAATGAGAAGCTCGTGGTTTGTCCTACAGACAGTTGTCGCATACAGTGTCAATCCCCAGTATCAAACTTTGGCACCACCAAAATTGTCAGAAAACGTTTTTTTTAAAGAACAAGGAAAGCAAGTTGCCGTTGGCACAACTAAAACCACTCTAAGGAAAGTATATCCTGTTTGTTCATAAATAAAGGGTAACAGAATTACTCCTAGTTGTCACTAGTGCAATCGACGTGGCATATTTCGTCCAAGATGTTTACTTCTCTATCTGATTTAAGACAAGTTACTGCTGCACTTTCCCGCTTTTAGAGTGTCTCAACAAAATGGGGTGGTTAAAAAAAATTCAAATTTGAAGTGCAATGTTCACAATCTCTCTAAAGGCCACTGCACCGAGCTTGGTATTTGACAGCGGCTGCTCTAGACACATGACCGTGAAAAGAGTCTTGAAGGACATCGTATCGAACGTGTGGGAAATGTGCACTTTTTTGCAACGGTGTCAATTGTAGTGTCATTGAATGAGGGGGGGGGGGGAAAAAACAAACACTAAATTGTTCCAGTCTACCAAAATTGTAGAATGTTCTTCTGTTTGGGATGGCTAAAGGCTATCTAATTAGCAGTAGTCACTATGTGATCAGATCCTAATGTTCACTCACTCGGGGACAGTGTGCATGGTGGCCGATTAGAAAAAATTTCATCATAGAGGAGTAAGCTCTTCTGATAATTGGTATCTTATTTACTCCTCTCTACTGGTTTTTCATTCAAGCATGAAGATCCTATTTTATGGCATAGAAGGGTGGACATGTCAATGATCGAATGTTTAAGAGATTATACCAAAGGAAGCTGTCAGTGATTCCAAAGTTTATTTTGTGAGAAGAATTTTGGACCATGCGATTGGAAGAAAACAAGGTGTCACATTCAGATGTCGTCGACACCAGCAAAACTCCTGTACTTGAGTGCTTCACATGATCTAATGGGTTCAATGCCTGTTGAAAGATTGAAAATTCAGGTCTGCCCTAGACCTTTGTGTATGTGATAATTCTTCTGTTTAGTAAGCTTTGTTTGCTTTATTAAAAAAAAAAAAAATTATATATAATTATTTTCCTTCCGCCCACTTTTGGCTTAGCGTTTTGATTTGTTGCTAAGAGCTGTGGGCTGTGTTTTCTAAGTTTATTCTACACTTCCTTGGGCGATATGGGGCTTTTATGAAGATTCACACTAATTTCGTGGAATTGAAGATCATCTCCTTATGTATTTTGAGAAATTTTTCAAAGCTTAATCTGGATTACTTCTAGTCATATTCTACAGATTTTACAGGATTCTGTTTATTGAAATTGAATATATTTTTCTTCAATATCTGCAGCAAATTTTCAAGCATTAATCAAGACTATTTCTTTTGGGTTGATTCCCAATTTGATGAGATTTTCTGGTTATTTTTCATGACGCTTTTTGCAGACTGTATGGGAATTAAGAGTATTTCTTCCCTTTTTTAGAGATATTGGTTAATTTGATCAATGATTGCATCTTGGGTTTATTTCCCTCTATTTGAAGATTTTGGATTTATTTTTTTCAATTTGAATGAGATTTATCTTGGGTGATGGATATGAAATTGCCAAGAGAACGAATAAGTTCAAGGTCTGATTGATATCTTGAAGGGAAATATATGATGATAATTTTATTGTTAAGTATTTGTTGAGAAACAAGGTCTGCTACTAAGCTCAAGTTGCTGATGATGTGTGACACAACAAGGTGTTGCTGACTCAAATTGAAAAGTTGATGATTCTATTGAAGAAGTTGGACGTTGACACTCAGGTTCTTTCTACACTTTTCTGTAATAACTACCTAGTGTCACGTCGGATGTCATAACGCAGAAACCGGAACTCATGTTTTTTAAAGATGAAGTGTTACCACATCCGGGTTTGTAGTGATTATTGATGATTTTACTACTTTGTATTTGTTCGGCTGCATATCCTCTACTTGTACTGCTGAATAACTGTTATTTTAAACTGCTGCGCGCTGATTATTGTCTTGAAATGATGGCTACTTTATATGCTTGATGGATCATTTAGGCCTTCTTTTTTGTCCCTTTAATGGCAAAAAGGGGGAGTATTTACCTGATTGCTTGGGATATGATGTGCATGCATGTATATTGTTTTGAGCGTGATCTATTATGCAAGTGTTAAGGTGGAGGGTTTTATGATCTAATCCAGCATTCGTGGATTCTTGATTTTGCCAAAAATGCATGGGAAGCTTATTAATATATATTTTGTGTTGGCATTACTTGTTTGGAAAAATATTTTAATTTATCTTGGGAAATTAAATATAGATTGCTATATTATTCAGTTGCAAAACATACAGATTATGGAGATTATGTACCAAAACTATGCCAGAATATTTTGTTTTTGGTAACCTTGAAAAATAAGGAAAGTTGGTTATTTGGAAAGTTACTGGAAATCAAGTTCATCATTATATTTATATGTGGAAAGTTGATTTAAAGTTTATGAATTATAGATATCATTACACAGAGCAAGAATCGTGATTCAACTATTCTGGGTTCCAAATATGTTTTTATTTTTGTACTTTCCATATGTGTCGCAAAGGGTGTCACGAGATTGATTTTTCAGATGAGTTTTCCTTATGCTATGCTTGCTGTTCTGTGAACAACAATCGCTGCAAATATATTAAACATCTACTCTTCACAGTATAGGAAAGCTGTTGATTATTATTCTCTTTGATTTTTTCTTGTGTCGTGAGCCGCCGGTTTTCTTTCCTCTCTTGCTTCTGCAAGTGAGTGTTTTTTTGGTTGTTTAGATCTCTGTGAGATTGTTGTCTACACTCTACCTCTGTTGCTGTTGGATTTCATTATTATATGAGTGTGGTGGTTGGTTGCATCCTATAATAACGGTTGGTGTCACAAGCAGTGTCATAGGCGCAATCCTTTTTATTCTTCATTGAAGATCAGTTTCAGGAGGAGACAGTGCTGGAACTCGGGAGGAGTTCTATTTATTGACAAGGGGAGTTTGTCACTCTGATCGTGGGCAAGGGGATCTTGCCATACACGGATTCTGGGAGGAGTCAATATCGACAAGGGGAGCTTGTCGCATTTAGATCTCGGGAGAGGTCGATCTAAAGTCGAGGGGATCTCGCAAAAACAGTTTCCTTGGGGAAGTTAGCTAGAGACGGCGACAAAGATAAGAGGAAGTCTTTATTTGTATAAGTCCGGTTGTCTTGCAATTTTGTAAACTCATTGAAATGTTTTTAATTCTGGGCGTGGCCCCGCAGACGTAGGCTGGTTGCCGAACTGAGTTAACAATTTCGTGTCTCCTTACTTTACACATTTTATTTTGTCTATTATTGTTGTTTACTATTGGTGTCACAATTAGTGTTACGACACCAACGTAACTAATCACGATTTCAATTGGTATCAGAGCAGGACGCCTCTGTTTCTTAGGAGGGATCCGTGGGATTTGATCGTGTTTTATTCTGTACAATGGACTCTATGAAAGAAGGAGGTTCAACAGTGCGGCCACCTCTATTAGACGGTAGCAACTATGCTTATTGGAAGGCCAGAATGAGGGCTTTCATCAAAGCTATCGATGAAAAAGCTTGGAAATCTATTTTGATAGGATGGGATCCTCCAACGATTACAAACAAAGAAGGTGTTACAACTCTCAAGGCTGAAGAAGATTGGTCTCCTTCCGAAGATGCGATGGCCAACAGTAATTCAAAAGCTCTAAATGCTATTTTTAACGGTGTTGATCCTACACAGTTCAGACTTATTTCCACTTGTGAGTCAGCAAAAAGGGCCTGGGAAATTCTTCAGATCACATATGAAGGAACATCGACTGTGAAATTATCCAAAATGCAGATGATTACTACAAGATTCGAGAATTTAAGAATGCATGAAGATGAAAGTACTGCTGAATTTAATGCAAAATTATGTGACATTGTCAATGAGGTATTTGCTCTTGGTGAGACATTTTCCGAAGAAAGACTAGTAAGGAAAGCTCTACGATCTTTACCTCCACGTTTCGCTTATAAAGTCACAGCTATTGAAGAAGCTAAGGATGTTTCCAAAATGAAGCTAGAAGAATTAATGGGATCTCTTAGGACTTTTGAAATGAATCTAGGAGTTGACACCGAATGAAGAAGGTAAAAGGAGTTTCCCTAAAGCCGATACATAGATTCGATGTGATCATAGTGAAGATGACCTTGAGGAATCTCTGGAACTATTATCTAAGAATTTTGGCAGGTTTATGAAGAGTTTTGGAAGAAATAACAGAGGTGTCAAGACCAATGTCAAGAACACCAAGAGTGGTTCTTCGAGCAATGAAAAGTACAGAGAAGAAAAACATATTTCTGATCAACCTATCAAGAGCAGAGGAATTCGGTGCAGAGAATGTGATGGTTTTGGACATTTTCAGGCAGAATGTGCTAATACTCTAAAGAAAAAGAAAAATTCCCTTAACACGACATGGAGTGAGGATGAGTCAGAAAAAGATGATGAATTTCAGAACAACCAGGTGGCTCTAGTTGCTAACTCTAAACACACAGATGATGTCACAGAGGATATATCAGATTGTGATGATGAAAATACGGAAGAAGATCTCATTACGGAGTACAAATTTCTTCATAAAAAATGGACCGAACTTGTTGAGATAAATCAGCGTCTTCCCATTCAGAATGGAGACTTGAAAGCTGAGAAGATCAATTTGCAAAATTCTGTTGCTGAATTGGAAGCAAAATTGAGAATGAGCCGGGATGAAGCGACAAAACTACTTAACGAGCTGAACCACATGAAGAAAAATGTCAAGATGTTAAATACAGGTTCCTCTAAGCTGGATGATATTCTAAGAATTGGGAAATCAAGTGGTGATCGTTTTGGAATCGGATTCAAAGGAGAAAGCTCGGTTTCACAGACAGTGTCGCATACAGTGTCATCACCAGTATCAAACTTTGCACCACCAAAATTGTCAGAAAACGTTTTTAAGAACAAAGGAAAGCAAGTTGCAGTTGGCACAACTAAAACCAAGCAGGAAGGAAAGTCATATCCTGTTTTCATAAATAAAGGTAACAGAATTACTCCTATTTGTCACTATTGCAATCGACGTGGGCATATTCGTCCAAGATGTTTTACTTATCTAGCTGATTTAAGACAAGGTACTGCTAGCAATTTTCCCTCTTGTAGAGTGTCTCAACAAAAATGGGTGGTTAAATCAAATTTGAAGTGCAATGTTACACAAATCTCTCTAAAGGCCACTGCAACCGATGCTTGGTATTTTGACAGCGGCTGCTCTAGACACATGACCGGTGAAAAGAAGTTCTTGAAGGACATCGTATCTGAAAGTGTGGGAAAAGTGACTTTTGGCAACGGTGTCAAGTGTAGTGTCATGGGAAGAGGGACACTAAATGTTCCAAGTCTACCAAAATTGGAGAATGTTCTTCTGGTTGATGGTCTAAAGGCTAATCTAATTAGCATTAGTCAACTATGTGATCAAGATCTAAATGTTCACTTCACTCGTGGAAAGTGCATGGTGTCCGATTAAGAAAGAAATTGCATCATAGAGGGAGTAAGATCTTCTGATAATTGGTATCTTATTTACTCATCTTCTACTGGTTTTCATTCAAGCATGGAAGATCCTATTTTATGGCATAGAAGGTTGGGACATGTCAATGATCGAATGTTAAAGACGATTATACCAAAGGAAGCTGTCAGTGGTATTCCAAAGTTGAATTTTGGTGAAGGAAGAATTTGTGGACCATGTCAGATTGAGAAGCAAACCAAGGTGTCACATTCAGTGTCGTCGACACCAGCAAAAACTCATGTACTTGAGTTGCTTCACATGGATCTAATGGGTTCAATGCCTGTGGAAAGTATTGAAAAATTCAGGTCTGCCCTAGACCTTTGTGTTATGTGAAGAAATTCTTCTGTGTAGTAAGCTTTTGTTTGCTTTTATTAAAAAAAAAAAAATTATATATATTATTTTCCGCCACTTGTCTTAGGCGGTTTGATTTGTTGCTAAGAGCTGTGGGCTGTGTTTTAAGTTTATTCTACAATTCCTTGGGCGATATGGGGCTTTTATGAAGATTCACAGCTAATTTCGTGGAAATTGAAGATCATCTCCTTATGTATTTTGAGAAATTTTCAAGGCATTAATCTGGAGTACTTCTAGTCATATTCTACAGATTTTACAGGAATTCTTTAGTTGGAAATTTGATATTATTTTCTTCAATATCTGAAGAAATTTTAAAGGCATTAATCAAGACTATTTATTTTGGGTTTATTTCCCAATTTGAGTGAGATTTTCTGGTTATTTTCATGACGCTTTTGGCAGAATTTATGGGAATTAAGAGTTAATTTCTTCCATATTTTGAGAGATATTGGTGAAATTTGATCATGATTGCATCTTGGGTTTATTTCCCATCTTATTTGAAGATTTTGGATTTATTTTTTTCAAATTTGAATGAAGATTTATCTTGGGGTGATGGATATGAAATTGAAAAGAGAAAGAAATAAGTTACAGGTCTGATTGATGATCTTGAAGGGAAAATATATGATGATAATTTTATTGGTAATATTTTTGAGAAACAAAGGTCTGCTAATAAAGCTCAAGTTGCTGATGATGTGGACACAACCAAAGGTGTTGCTGACTCAAATGAAAAAGTTGATGATTCTATTGAAGAAGTTGACGTTGAAACTCAGGTTCTTTCTACACTTTCTGGTAATAATCTACCTAGTGTCACGTCGGATGTCATAACTGCAGAAACAGGAACTCATGTTTTTTAAGATGAAGTGTTACCAGCATCCGGGTTTGTTAGTGATTAATTGATGATTTTACTACTTTGTATTTTTCTGCTGCATATCTCTACTTTACTGCTGAATACTGTTATTTTACTGCTGCGCTGCTGATTATTGTCTTGAAATGATGGCTACTTTATATGCTTTGATGGATCATTTAGTCTTCTTTTTTGTCCTTTTATGGCAAAAAGGGGGAGTAATTTACACTGATTGCTGGGATATGATGTGCATGTCATGTATAGTGTTTTGAGCGTGATCTATTATTGCAAGTGTTAAGGGGGAGGGTTTTATGATCCTAAATCCAGCATTCAGGGGGAGTTCTTGATTTTGCCAAAAAATGCCAAATGGGAAGATTATTAATATATATTTTGTGTTGGCATATATTTGTTTGGAAAAATAATTTAATTTATCTTGGAAATTAAATATAGATTGCTATATTATTCAGTTGCAAAGCATATAGATTTATTGGAGATTATGTTACCAAAACTATGCAGAATATTTGTTTTTGGTAACCTTGAAAAATAAGGAAAGTTGGTTATTTAGAAAGTTACTTGGAAATCAAGTTATCAATTATATTTATCTGTGGAAAGTTGATTTAAAGTTTATGAATTTTAGATATCATTACACAGAGCAAGAATCGTGATCCAACTATTCTGGGTTCCAAATATGTTTTTATTTTTGTACTTTCCATATGTGTCGCAAAGGGTGTCACGAGATTGATTTTTCAGATTGAGTTTCCTTATGCTATGCTTGCTGTTCTGGAACAACAATCTGCTGCAAATATATTAAACATCTACTCTTCACAGTATAGGCAAGCTGTTGATTATTATTCTCTTTGATTTTTTCTTGTGTCGTGAGCCGCCAGTTTTCTTTCATCTCTTGCTTCTGCAAGTGAGTGTGTTTTTGGTTGTTTCGATCTCTGTGAGATTGTTGTCTACACTCTACCTCTGTTGCTATTGGATTTCATTATTATACGAGTGTGGTGGTTGGTTGCATCCTATAACAACGGTTGGTGTCACAAGCGGTGTCATAGGCGCAATCCTTTTTATTCTTCATTGAAGATCAGTCTCAGGAGGAGACAGTGCTGGAACTCGGGAGGAGTTCTATTTATTGACAAGGGGAGCTTGTCACTCTGATCGTGGGCAAGGGGATCTTGCCATACACGGATTCCGGGAGGAGTCAATATCGACAAGGAAAGCTTGTTGCATTTAGATCTCGGGAGAGGTCGATCTAAAGTCGAGGGGATCTCGCAAAAACAGTTTCTTTGGGGAAGTTAGCTAGAGACGGTGACAAAGATAAGAGGGAGTCTTTATTTGTATAAGTCCGGTTGTATTGTAATTTTGTAAACTCATTGAAATGTTTTTAATTCTGGGCGTGGCCCCGCAGACGTAGGCTGGTTGCCGAAATGCGTTAACAATTTCGTGTCTCCTTATTTTACGCATTTTATTTTGTCTATTATTGCTGTTTATTATTGGTGTCACGATCAGTATTACGACACCAACGTAACTAATCACGATTTCAGCTGTCCATTTAGTGGATTGGTCAACACCTTTGTCTTTTAAAGAAGAAGTAATAATTAAACATAATAACTTTACCAATGTTAATCTTCAAACAATAGGAAAACAGTTAGTTCGAATTGAAAGTCACATTAATAGTGTTCTTCCATATTCGAATAATTCAATTCCTTCAACATCCGAAAATATAATAAAAATTTTGAAACCGGATGTTAAACTTCTTATTCCAATTTCAAATTTTAATTTTTCAAATACAAAGAAAGATTCTGATTTTATTGATCAGTTAATCAATCGAATGGATAAGAAGCTTTGGCTCAGTACTTTAAGTAATAAAGAGTCTGAAGAAAGTTCCGAAGAAAATTCCGAATATAACGAAATTCACGATATTCAGAAATCTTTTAAAACTATGCAGGAGTCAATTATTAATTATGATAATAGTAAGGAACCTTTCAATAATCTACAAGATTTCGCAATTAACCGTGTTAATTACGATAACGGCCCTGGAGTCGATACAGTTCGTAGAACTTATTATAAAAGACCAACTCCCCAAAATCTTCTTTGGGAAGAAAATTTCTATTTAGAACAAAAATAGAAGAATTTTGTCAGCAATTTGCTTACAATGTCCAATCTCTTTTCTTAAAAAACATCATCAGAATTCATCAAAATCAGAATAATATAAGCCAAAAAAGACAAAACATAAGAAAAAATATATAAAATAATGGTACAAAGAATCTTATCCCTCTAAAAAGGACTCTCGTTATAAAAAGAATAAGAGTCATCCGAAAAGATATAAAAAATCTATATCCGAAGTAAAGTGTTCTAAGTGTGGAAAGTTTGGACACTATGCGAATAAGTGTCTAACAAAGAAAAAGCTAAATGAAATAAATCTAGATGAAGGTCTTCGTCTTCAGCTTTCAAAGTTACTTTTGAATTCCACTGACGAAAAATCTTTCAGTGGCTCTAGTTATGATGACCTTTCATCATCTTCTTCCGAAGATAATAGTTGCACAAATAATTGTTATAAAACTTTTAATAATTTAACATTAAATGTTTTAACAAAATCCCAACATGAAATAATCACTTTAATTGATCAGATTCCTGATTCCGAAACCCAAAAAAAAGTTATTGAAATTATGATACAACAAACTGTAGAGTCAAATAAAACTGCTAATTTTAATCCCGAACCTAAAAAGCCTACGACTTCAAAATACTATAGTCTTAACGAAGTCTTTAATCGATTAGAAAATGAATCTACCTCTAAACTTGCAACCATTCAGGATCTTAGACACGAAGTGAATGATTTGAAATATGAGTTACATCAACTTCGTAATATTTATAATCAGTATAAAATTTCAACCGATGATCGTCTAGCTCGCCAAGAGTCAAACGTAGAATCAAATTCTAGTCAGAACAACATCGAAGAATCTACTCCTTACCTTAACATTATTAGTAGAATCACTTTACAAAAGTGGTTTATCAACATTACTCTTGTAATTCAATAGGATTTTAGAATTCCAAATTTAGTTGCTCTCGTCGATAGTGGCGCAGACATAAATTGTATTCAGGAAGGATTAATTCCTACCTGTTATTTCGAAAAGACAGTTCAATCTTTAACTGCTGCCGGTGGAAGCAAAATAAAGATAAATTATAAATTGTCTAAAGTCTTAATCTGTAATAAAGTAACTTGCTTACAAACCACATTTTTACTTGTTAAAAATCTGCAACAACAGGTGACTCTAGGAACATCTTTTTTAAATTTAATCATGCCAATAAGGATAATTAATAAATCTGGAATTCATGCAACTGTTCAGGATCAGAATATAATTTATCCCTTCGTCATTGATCCCGAGACTCATACTATTCACAAGTTACAAAGATTTTATAAAAATAAAGAAAAACAATTAAGTTTTCTTAAAGCAGAAATTAGTTATTTAAATATATCAAAACAACTTAAAAATCCTAATTGGTTAGGAAACATTATGGAAATTGAAAACAAATTCTTAATTGAAGTTTGTAGCAGTATGCCTAATGCTTTCTGGGATAGGAAATTGTTGGATTCAATAAAAATAACCAAACTAATTGAATCTAAAATAAATTCCAAAACTGAAAAGAGCGAGAGCCCAGTTCCTGAATCAATACGTTAGAAATTATACAAGTAAATCGTTAAAGCAAGAAGGACATACCCAGATCCATTGTTTGAATGCAAAATATCATAGATCAGGTACGTAGATCTTCTGATTCGACAATCGCCATCTCTAATGTCTCTCTAGAATGATAGAGGTTCTAAGAGGTAAATGGTTCAATTGAGAATTGGGGACTATAACCCTATTTTTAATTTAATTGGATAATTTACCAGTTTGTCCATCACAAATTGATAAATTACCTCTGGTGTCTCTACACATTATAATATAATCATATTATATTTAATATACTCCAAAATTCATTAAATTCATATTAAATCACTTTAATATAGACTTAAACTTGATGATAACATAATGTATAATTTATAGCTTAATAATTTAGATCCAAATAGAATTATAAATCCTTGTAATTCTAACAATCTCTCACTTGGATCAAATTATAAACTAATCAATTACATATTATAACTTTATCCTTATGATATCAAATTTTGTTATCATCTAAACAGAGTATACTCAAACAATCTTGTTCATCAATTATATCAAATGCAGGACCAAAGCAGCTTTTGTCACAATTATTGTAACTAAACCTATCAATGATCACAAACACCAACATAACCAAATGACACAGATCAAATATGGATGTGTAGCATGAAAATTATATGTAATGTGATTTAACATGCCTATTTCCAATTGGTCCAACAAAAACTTTATTAAGATCATTAAAACTCAAATGCCAGAGTGAATTAAATGAATACCTCATAAAATGAATACTGCAGTAATCAAAATATTCATTACAAATATTTATAGAATAGAATCACACATAAAAAAAAATTTACAAACTCCCACTACACCTCAATATCTCAAAGAGATACAACCCCCATATGAGCAACATGCTCGTGAAAGACCTTGGGTCGTAATCCTTTGTTTCGCTGATCCGTAATCATGAAGTCTGTTCCAATGTGATCTATAGATATTTGACCACTCTGAACTCTTTCCTTCACAACAAGAAACTTGATGTCTACAAACTTAGACTTTAAGAAGCTCCTGTTGTTGTTTGAGAACATCACAGCTAACTGATTGTCACATAAAATCTGAAGTGATCTTTTAATACCATTCGAGATTTGCAATTCCGTGACAAAGTTACTCAGCCATAATGTCTGATTGGATGCCTCATAACATGCTATAAACTCAGCTGCCATAATAGAAGAGGCCGTAAGTCTCTGTTTGGCACTCTTCCAGGAGATAGCTCCTCCATCTAAAAGAAAAATATAGCCCGACGTTGACTTTAAGTCATCTTGGCATCCAGCAAAATCAGAGTCAGTATTCTCAATGATCTCGAGCTGATCTAATTTCTTGTATGTAAGCATGTACTCTTTGGTTCTCTGTAAGTATCTGAGTACTCTTTTTACAGCCTTACAATAATCCAATCTAGGATTGCTCAAGTATCTACCCAACATGCCAACTATGTACGCAATATTTAGACGCCTGCATACTTGAGCATACATTAAGCTTCCTACCGTCGAAGCATAAAGAATCTTTTGCTTTTCTTTGACTTCGAAGTCACTTGAAGAGCATTAAATTTTATTTATTTTATCTCCTTTGGCAACAGAGGTATCGTCTAGTTTACATTCTTGCATGCTAAATCTTTTTAAAACCTTCTCGATATAGCTCTTTTGTGATAATCCAAGTATATATCGACAACGATCTTGGTATATTTGGATTCCTAATACAAAAGAGGCATCACCAAGATATTTCATTTCAAATTTCTTTGAAAGAAATTTCTTGGTGTCGTGCAACAAGCCTATATCGTTGCATGCTAATAATATGTCATCGACATATAAAACCAGAAACATCATTTTATTCCCACTAAATTTGTGGTATACACAATCATCAACTTTATTTGCCTCAAAACCATATGAGGTGACTGCTTGATGAAATTTGTAATACCATTGACAGAAAGCTTGTTTTAGCCAGTAGATGGATTTCTTTAATTTGCAAACTAAGTCCTTTGATTTATCTGAATCAAAGAACTCGGGTTGCACCATATAGATCGTTTAATCAATGTCACCATTGAGAAACGCCGTCTTTACATCCATCTGATGTAGCTCTAAATCAAAATGAGCTAATAGTGCTATTATAGTTCTAAAGGAATCTTTCGTAGATACTGGAGAGAAAGTTTTCTCATAGTCGATGTCTTCTCTTTGAGTAAAACCCTTAGCAACAAGACGTACTTTGAATCTCTCAATGTTACCTTTTGAATCCCTTTTGGATTTAAAAATCCATTTACAACCGACGGGTTTCAAACCTGCAGGTAACGGGACGAGATCCCAAACGTCATTGTCTTTCATGGACATTAACTCCTTATTTATGGCATCAGTCCACTTTTGAGACAGAACTCTTAATGACTTGGTTGAAAGTGACAGGGTCATCTTCCACCTCACCGAGTTTCTCATGTTCTTGTAGGAATACAATGTAATCAACCGAAATCGCACTCTTTCTCTCTCTAGTGGACCTCCGTAATGACATATTTTCTTGAGGCTGTTGAGTTTGTTCTTCGGAAATGACTTCCTGAAGAGGTTCAGGAAGTGATTTAATATTGTCTTTTTCATTATCCACTTGATCGAAGTCATGAGAAACCAAAGGAAGAGGAACAACTTCCTCCTCAAAGACAATGTCTTCCTTATCTCCCCTTACAAACTCTACATTCTCGAAAAATCGAGCATTTCCCGTTTCAAAGAATATCTTTACAGTGGGATCATAAAATTTGTACCCCCTTGACCGTTCAGGATACCTTACAAAATAACAAATAACAGTCCCAAAGTCTAGTTTCTTTTCATTGGGCCTATAAGGCCTTGCCTCAGCTGGACACCCTCACACATGTAAGTGTTTAAGAACGGGTTTTCGGCCTAACCAACACTCATGTGGGGTTTTGTTAGCCGTCACCTTAGTTGGTACCCTGTTAAGGATATAAGCTGCGGTCTTTAGTGTTTCACCCCAGAGGAATTCTGGTAAGATCGAATGAGCAATCATGCTCCTTACTATGTTCTTAAGCGTTCTGTTTCATCTTTCAGCAACACTATTCATGTTGGGCAAACCCGGCATGGTGTACTGAGGAACAATACCACACTCCTCTAGGTATTTAGCAAATGGTCCTAGACGTTGTGTAACACCCGACAACTTCGGTCAGGTGATTTTCTCAATAGAATTAACTGTCACCTGTTTATTTTTTTTTACCTTTTGATTTAATGTCTTAATGCCAAGTTTTTATGTATTTTGTCTTAAACTTGTGCGGTGGCAGATTGGTAATAAAGTGGGATTTTGGCTTATATAAATAGAATAAGGAAATCCTTAAACCTCTCAAAAACCTCACTGTAGCCGTCACACTTTCCTCTTCGATTTCTCCACTCTCCAGAGCTCTCTCTCAGCCGGTGACTTCTCCACCAGCGAGCGATTTCTCCTGTATCCACTCCGATAACCCACATTCGAGGTAAGGTTCTGACAATGTAGTTGTTGGAAAAGTTATTTAGAGCTCTGCTTTTAGCTAGAAACCCGCAGTCCGGATTTTGTTATGACAGAGTAAAATAGGAACATTGTTAAGCTGAGTTTGGTAATAGCATTGCCGATTTGAATCTGAACTTTTGACAACCGACTGTAAATAACTGCTAGGTTGAATCCGAATGTCTGGAATCTTGGAGCTTAACCCACGCACCCAAAGTGCTTGACGGAAAAGACTAAGAAATACAGAGTTTAGGATGACATTTAGTTAGGACCTTATTAGTTTTTGAGTTTAAGTTATTTAACTACGAATATGAAATGTCATAGGCAAGGAAAGCTCAAGTGAAGGTGCTGCTCAGCTAAGGAATCCAGGTAAGTGAATGTATTAAGATTTCCGGCCACTAGGGCCCTACACCGCAAGGGTATTAGGAAATCATTGAGATGTCTGTCTGTTGACTACGACTAGTTATTGCCATGATATGAAGAATTTGTGTAAGAAGATGTTAAGTTACAAGATGTTTTGCTTGTCCTTATGGTATGACTTCTCTCTGTGAACTTCATGTTTATGCATTGAGTCCACGTTTATGACTGAGTTAAGAACATGAAAAGTAAATGTAATCATGATTAAGTGCAGGACGGGGAAAAGAGACTATGACAAGTATAGCTCGCGGATTCTCCCCCTGGTGGAGACCGAGTTGATGATATGTACGGCTCGCGAATTCTCCCACTGGTGGAGGCCGAGTTGATGATGTGTATGGCTCGCGAATTCTCCCACTGGTGGAGGCCGAGTTAGTCGTTACTATGATTGCCGCGATAGGCAAATGACTATGTACCCCTGTCTTTCTCCCTCGTCTCCTGCCTTAATACATGCTATGTAAATAATGAAAATGAGCATGAATGAAGAAAGATTTACGGACTTATGTTTATTAATTTGTACACCCATGTATGTCTGCCAGCATGCATTCCTTACTAAGCATTAGGCTTATAGTTAAACCTTATGGTGTAGGTGAAGAAGGTTCAGGTGAGGATGCTATGTTCAAAGAGAATGTTTAAAGCTGGTTGCTGGAGGATGCTCAGAATGACAGTGCAGGACTGGAGAGGCGATTTATGACCCTTGGTTATGCTCATAGTATGTCGGTGGTTTTTATGATAAAGAAGGTCTAAGTGGATTAAGATTTCTTATAACAATGGAGTCTGAATTAGCTGATTTAAAATTCGGAATCTGTTAGGGATTTTAAGGACTAATGAATGGTCTGCTTTACTTAAGTCTTCCGTTATCTATACTCTGAATGAATTGTAGTTTATCAGTAAGGTTTATGGTCAAGTTGAGCTATATAAATGTTAGAATGAGTTCTGTCGTAGAAGTTTCTATCGATGGAAACTAAGTTAGCATTTTCTACCGGTAGATGTGGTTTAGCTATCGGTAGAAGTCGAGATAAATTTTCCCTTTCGGAAGATGAAATCTGTGGTGTTAATGAGGCACGTGAGAGGCTCGTGTCGAGCGGGCAGAAATAAAGTGTCATGTCATCGGCAGAAGTAGAGTATTTTGTCATCGGCAGTTGTAGGTAATTATGTCATCGGCAGTTGTAGGTATTTATGTCATCGGCAGTTGTAGGTATTTATGTCATCGGCAGATGTAGAGTATTACGTCATCGGCAGAAGTAGAGGTTATGTCGTCGCAGGTGTTATGTCAAGTCGGCAGAAGTAGAGTATTCGTCATCGGCAGAAGTAGAGTATTACGTCATCGGCAGAAGTAGAGTGTTATGCCATTGGCAGAAGTAGAATATTTTGTCATCGACAGATGTAGGTATTTATGTCATTGGCAGATGTAGTGCATTTTTCCACCAGAAGATGTAAGAGATATTTTGTCGTTAAAGCTACCGGAAGATGTCTTCTTGATCGTTGTTCATTAATGGACACGTGATCTGCACATGTTCACGGTTAGATGTATTAGGAAGTTTGTCGTTAGTGCCCGGATGGGGTGTTTTCTATCGGTAAATGAAGCCTGTTTTCATCGGCAGATGTTGTGTCTGTGACTATCGGCAGATGCCGCTTAAAAGAGGTGTAGAAAAGATGTGTTGCGTGGCTGGCACGTGACCATCGGTCGATGTGAGCCTAGGACTCCATCGGCAGATGCATTAAGATGTGTTTCCAAATAAAAATAATAATATAAAAGTAAACGCACCGTTAATGAATAAGATGCATGAAGCATGAACCGAATGATTAGGAGATTAAGAATGGTGATCACGTGACGGCTCCTGGCCGGGGTCGTTACACGTTGTTCACCTGATCCGTCATACCGACTATAGTATTCACCACCACGATCAGATCTGACAACTTTAATCCTTTTATCAAGCTGATTTTCCATCTCGACTTTAAAGGCTTTGAACACGTCCAAAGATTGAGATTTCTCATGAATGAGATATAGGTAGCCATAACACGAGTAATCGTCAATGAATAATATGAAACAATGTTGACCATTCCAAAATGTCATAGGGAAATGTCCACAAATATCCGTATGTATCAATTCAAGGACTTCTGAAGCTCGGTTAGCTTCTAATCTCCTTACACTTGTTTATTTCTATTTAATACAACTGACACAAACCTTGAAGTCAGTCATATCAAGAGGGCCCAAAATTTCATCTGACACAAGCTTTTCAATTCTCTTTTGAGAGATGTGACTTAAACGCTTGTGCCATAACGAAACTGAATCATTATTAGATAATTTACGTTTTGTACCTCTTGAATTAGTATACAACGTTTCATTAAATGAAGCTATGATTTCTAGCATATATAAATTGTCATAAACAGATAAAAATCCAGAACCAATTATATTTGAATTTAATGATAAACTGAATTTTCCATTTCCAAATGAACAAGAATAACCAGATTTGTCCAATGCAGAAATAGAAATTAAATTTTGTCTAAAAGACGGTACAACAAAAGTATCATTTAAATCCAAAAATTGTCCAGATTTTAATAACAATCTAAAATCTCTGATAACTTTAACTTCAACTGATTTGTCATCGCTCACAAAGATGAATCTTTCAACATCATTCGGCTTTCGACAACTCAGGCAACCCTGCATAGACGTACTAATGTGAGTGGTAGCACCCGAATCTAACCACCACGTATGTCTAGATACATAAACCAAATTAACCTCAGAACAAACAAGGTTGAGAAGTGTACCTTTCTTCACTCGCCATGCGTGATACTTGACACAATCTTTTTTTTGGTGCCCTTCTCCATTACAGAATAAACAACTGAAGCCGTTAGACTTCTTTTGTTTCAACTTAGAAGAAGCACCAACAGCTTCCTTCTTTCTTTTCTTTCATTTTTCTTTGGAAGATGATGCCAAATGAGCACTTTCTGTCCGATCATACTTAATCCTCTCTTTCTCTTGGACACAATGAGATATTAATTCATTAAATGTCCACTTATCCTTCTGGTAGTTATAACTGATCTTAAACTGCCCAAACTGAGGAGGAAGAGAAATCAAGACTAAGTGAACAAGCATGTCTTCTGACAGCTCTAACTTAAGTTCCTTAAGTCTTGAAGCAAGATAAGACATTTTCATTATGTACTTCATGATATTCCTCTTTCCATTATACTTGAGTGAAACAAGCTTAGCTAAAAGCGTGCTTGTCTCAGCCTTCTCGTTTTTCTCAAAATATTTCTCGAGTTCTTCGAGGAATGTTTTGGCATCAGTGTCTTCCGACATATTGCCCCAAAATGCTTCTGGAATGGCGCGCTTCATGATCATTAGACTTACACGATTCGAACACTCCCACTTTTTCAACTCCCTTTTATCATCAAGAGTACTTGATACTAAAAGAGGTGGGAAGCGTGCGACCCTAAGTGCAATGTCAAGATCCATGCACCCAAGAACAATCATAACGTTCTCTTTCCAAACTTTATAGTTGGTCCCGTTAAGCATAGAAACTGCATTAACGTTACCCATTATACTTGAGATGTTAACTGTAACAACAGAGAAAATGAAACAACATTAACTCATAAATTAATATGCATATACATAACAATGATATAACTCAAAATATAGTGTATCCATCAACAAGAAACTGGCACAACATTAACACTTAGTCTTTTGGCTAAAAGTGTTAACTTGTAATTGGTAACTTGGTCTAGTATATAAACATTGACAATAAGACATGTCAAACAATGAACTTATCGTTGGACAAGTTCAATGTTCACATGGCAGTATAATAATTGTGATATGTTTTAATACTGCTAACAATTCATGCAACTGTATAAACATCAACCTTCCTTTGGGCCGATCGAAATTCATACAATGTCATGTCTCATGCCCAACATATAAAAACATGATAATTAAAGCAAGAGAGACTAATTTTAGAGCATGTTACCTAACCATCCTATTTTACAATGTAAGACTTCATAAAATTGCACCAAAAAAGTGTTAACGAAATTCATATACATACATATTCAATAGCTAGGCAACCATATTAGTCAATCAGTAAACCAAATGATCAACTGACCTAGAATGGAAGGTTCAAATAAGCCAAAACTAGGTAGAAACAAGGCGAAACGGGGCGAACCGAGCCCTGAATTGTCTAGAAACAGTCATTAAAAAGACCCAAAATAGCCGAACCAAAGTCAACCGGGGCCCATTTAACCAAATGGATCGGCTCAATTTTTTTTGCCAGACCAGACCGGATCGGACCAGACCAGATCAGACTGAATCGAACCGAACCAAACCGGTCTGGGTTGAACCAACCAAAGAACCAGTTCGAACCATAACCGAATCAAGTTGGTTTGGTCTGAGTGGGTCCAAACCCAAAAAAGTTTGGTCCGATTTGGACCAAACCTAACCCAATCGGATCGAATTGGCCCAAACCACCGGAGAGGGGCTGCGAACCAGCAACGAAAATTGCCGGAATCTCACCTATTCCGGCGGATTTTCACCCCAAAATTGTCAAAATAATGATAGATCGGGCAATAATCTTTAACGTGCATCAACAAAAAATTAATTTTATGGCATCAAAACATGCATTCTAGCGGAATTAGATGCAAAATTATAGCCTTGAAAAATAATTCCGAAAATTAAAAAAATTTAGGCTTAATCCGATTTCAAGCAAAAAAAAATCGATTACTTATAGTTTAACGTAATCGACTCTGATACCAATTGTTAGATTCAATAAAAAATAACCAAATTAATTGAATCTAAAATGAATTCCAAAACTGGAAAGAGCGAGAGCCCAGTTGCTGAATCAATACGTTAGAAATTCTACAAGTAAATCGTTAAAGCAAGAAGAACATACCCGGATCCATTGTTTAAATGCAAAATACCGTAGATCGGGTACGTAGATCTTCTAATTCGACAATCGCTCTCTCTAATGTCTCTCTAGAATGATGGAGGTTCTAAGAGGCAAATGGTTCAATTGGAATTGAAGACCATAACCCTATTTTTAACTTAATTGAATAATTTACTAGTTTGCCCATCACAAATTGGTAAATTACCTCTGGTGTCTTTACACATTATAATATAACTATATTATATTTAATATACTCAAAAGTCCATTGAAATCATATTAAATCACTTTAATATGGACTTAAACTTGATAATAACATAATGTATAATTTATAGTTTAACAATTTAGATTCAAATAGAATTATAAATCCTTATAATTCTAACAGAAACGACATATCGTCTCTCTTCCATATATCTCAGAATTTAATGAAAAATTAATTTCGACTAAAGCTCGTCCTAATCAGATGAAAACAGAATATTTAGAACTTTGCAAAAATGAGATTAAAACTCTTTTAGAGAAAAATTTAATCCGTAAAAGCTACTCTCCTTGGAGTTGCACAGCTTTTTATGTTAACAACAATAATGAAAAAGAGCGTGGAAAAAATTATTGAAACAGATGCTTCTGACCTTGGTTATGGTGGCATTTTAAAACAATTTAATCCGAACATTAATAAAGAAGAATTAGTTCATTTTACTTCAGGAGTTTGGAAACCAGTTCAGAAAAATTACTCAACTGTAAAAAAGGAAGTTCTTTCAATTGTTAAATGTATTTCTAAATTTCAAGATAATCTTCTAAATCAGCAATTTATTATCTGAGTTGATTGTAGTTCAGCTAAGTATATTTTAACAAAAGATGTTAAAAATTTAGCTTCAAAACAAATTTTTGCTGGATGGCAATCCGAACTTTCGGCCTTTGTTTTTTCGATTGAATATATCATAAGTGAGCAGAATTCTCTTCCGGACTTTCTAACCCAAAATGGAACCCCCAATACGAGGTAGAGGCCGCGGCCGCGGCCGTGGTAGAAAAGCTGGATTCAATCAGTATGGTGCGAACTTTCCAACTCTGGGAGCTTCGACATCTCAATCGGTAAAGTATATATATATATATATATATATATATATAGAGTTGAAACAATATTATCTGTTTTTAATTGAAATACGTACAATTTTATTTTCGAGTTTTACTCTAAAACGCATTGTATTGAGTGAGAGAAAAAGTATACTTATGAACCATTTATATTTGTTTTTATCAAACGATCTATGAATAGAGTTTAAGCAATTACTTGATTCGAATTGTTTTTGTATTCGCAATAGGATAATTGGTCATTTTTGTATTCGCAATAGGATAATTGGTCATTATTAGTGTCTATATATACTGGAAGAACATGTTCCTGTAAAGCTGTCATTTGTTTAGAATTTGTTTGTTTTTTGGCATGTAATAGGCTTCTTAATTTAATCTGACTTGTGTGAACAATTCTTGCACGATGAACAATGATATACTTTATTCTTTTAATTATACATCAATTATTAAGGACTTAATGTTGAGTTTGCAGTCTGCTTTTCCTATATTTTTTATTCTATCGAAACAATCATATGATATGAAAAGGTATCTAATTAAGCACGTGAATTTGGGCCTACACAAGAACATTGAGAGCAATAGCACTGTTCGTCGTTAATTCAAATCAATGATCGTACAATTATTCAGATTCTTTAAATTAATGGGGATGACTGAAACTGGGCTCACGCCCATTACTGCAGTATAAAATTCAAAATACCATCGAGCGACTCAGTGCATTGCCACCATAAATATTCCACCAGAATCAAAGACTTGACCTCAGGTTGAAGCTCAACAATGGCGTCCGCTGCAGTAGATCTTCTGGTAGGCAAAATTGCCGCTCTTCTCGAGAATGAAGTGTATCTGTTGGCGGGCGTTCGAGATGAAGTAAAAGACATTCAAGCAGAGCTACTAACTATGAAAGCCTTCTTAGAAGACGCAGACAGGAAGCAACCCAACAATGAAGTGGAGAAAGATTGGGTCGGAAACGTGAGGAACGTAACTTACGAAGTCGAAGACATCATCGACGAATTCGTGTACCATATGAACGAGCAGCAAACCGGAAATCGGCTCTCCCGCTTCCTCTACAGCATCGTTTGGATGCCCAAAAATTTGTGGGTGAGGCACAAGATTGCGACCCAGTTGCAGAAGATCAAGAAGACGATCAAAGAAATACCCGAGCGGAGCCAAAGGTATCGCGTGGATCGAAGCGACGCCTCGATTCCCCGATCCGTTTCCAACTGGAAGCAGTTCCAGGGAGAGTTGTCTCTCTTCGTCAAAGAAGATGAGCTCGTGGGTATCGAGAAGGACAGACAGTCGTTGATGGGGTTGCTCATGGACGGATACCCTTACCAAGCTGTGGTTTCAGTTCTGGGGATGGGCGGAGCTGGGAAGACAACGATTGTCGCCAAGACTTACAATAACGATGCAGTCACCCGCTACTTCAATTGCTACGCTTGGATTACCGTCTCCCAAACTTACGCCCTGGAAGACATATTCAGAAGCTTGATTAAGGCATTTCACCAAGCGTGTAAGGATCAAGTTCCTGCAGATTTGGAAGCCATGCCTCTGAAAGAGCTTCTAGAGAAGATGGTGACCTACTTAAACAACAAACGATATCTCGTGGTCTTAGATGATGTCTGGGATATCAAACTATGGAACGAACTGAGAGTTGCTCTCCCACATTCTCCAGGAAGCCGGATAGTTATCACGACAAGGAAAGAAGATATAGCCGCCCATGGATTTGGAGTTAGAAGCCATATTCATCGTGTTCAACCGCTTGAACCAGATGAAGCATGGAAACTCTTCTGCATAAAAGCATTTTACAGTCATCCAGACAAGCGCTGCCCCGATGAGCTTCAACCTTTAGCCCGAGTGATTGTGGAGAAATGCGAAGGCCTTCCTTTAGCTTTAGTATCAATGGGAGGCCTCATGTTCTCAAAAAAGCATGTTACCGACTGGAGCAAAATCTGCAACAGCTTGAATTGGCACTTGGCCAACAATGCTAAGCTGGACTCTGTGAAGAGCATATTGCTTCTCAGTTTTAACGATTTGCCTTATAATCTCAAACATTGTTTCTTATTCTGCTCAATTTTTCCGGAAGACTTTTCGATCCGGCGAAAGAGGCTAATAAGACTGTGGATAGGAGAAGGGTTTATTGAGGCCAAAGGGAACAGCCCGGAGGAAGTAGCTGACGAGTATCTAATGGAGTTCACTTTCAGAAGCATGCTTCAAGTTGTGGAGAGGAATTCATTTGGGAGGCCTAAAGCTTGCAAGATGCATGATTTGATGAGAGAGATTGCGATCACAACTTCAAAAAATGAAAGGTTCTGTGCTTTTAGCGAGACAGAAGAAGAAATTAACTGTGGCAGAGCACGCCGACTGTCTGTCCAACTCCAAAAGGTGGACAAACCAGTAGAAATAAAATCGTCATCGGATTTGTCGAAGCTTCGTTCCCTTTTAGTATTTTATCCAGTGAAATTCGTCCAGAATCCATTGTTAAACACGATTCCTCCAGAGCTCAAGCTGTTGAAAGTACTTGATTTGGAGGACGTGCCCATTGACAATCTACCCGATGAAGTGGTGAAGAAATTGTTCAATTTGAGGTACTTGAATATAAGGAGAACGTTGATCAAGGAGCTTCCAAACTCCATTGGAAGACTTCGAAATCTTCACACCTTGGATATAAGAGACTCCAAGATAGAGGTTCTTCCCGGCCAAGTAGGGAAGTTGCAGAACCTGCGTCACCTAATCATGTATCGATACAATAAGTACGTAACAGGTGACAGTTTCAGATACGTGTTTGGAGGGAAAGCTCCGGCGAACATCAGCAAATTGAAGAAGCTTCAAGTTCTCTCTTGCATCGAGGCAGAGGGGGACATCATCAGACAGCTGGGGAACATGACCCAGCTCACCAGGATTGGCGTCACCAATGTGAAGAAAGAAGACGGCAAGGACTTGTGTGAGTCAATTAAGAAAATGAAAGCCCTTCACTACTTGTTTGCAATGGCCTCAGACGAAGAAGAAGTTCTCGATATTCATTATTTGAAGTCGCCTCCTCCTCAGCTGCTGACTGTAATTTTAGTCGGGAAACTGGAAAGGGTGCCACCCTGGTTCTGCTCGCTGCAGAGTTTGTCGGACCTGTACTTGCACTGGACGAGGCTAAACCAGGACCTGCTTCCTCACATCGCTGCTCTGCCTTGCTTGACCCTCCTGTCGCTCATAAACGCCTACGTCGGACAAAAGCTGTATTTCCGGGAAGGGTTCGCAAAACTTGTGCAGCTGAGCTTGCATAACTTCCCGGAGTTGATCGAGATAAAGATTGAGAGGGGCGTGATGCCTGATATTTCAAACATATTCTTGAGTAACATGATGAATCTGGAGAGGGTTCCCCAAGGAATTGAATTCCTGTTGAAGCTAGAGAGGTTGCGGCTGGAGTCTGTTTCGATGGAGCTCATCCGGCGCATCGATTGGCGAGGCGAAGGAAACGATGATCGTCTGAAGGTGGAGCACATTCCTGACATCACCCACTACTACCACTCTTCCACTGGGAAGTATTATTACCAGAGATTGTCTCGTCCTTAATCTCAAGCTTACTAGTATTTCGATCAGGTGAAGTCGTGAAGATGGTGCAGCCTAGAACTTGTCCGTTGTTTCATTTGAACTTTTGTATTTTTGGGCGATAATATATTTGTTTTGTATTATTTTTATATGATTAAGGGCGTTTGTATTCATACAATTCAAGCACAGACGTACGTGTCAGTTGATTATTGGTTCTATTTTATATTTTGTGTCCATTCATTTTTTATGTTCATAATTTAATCATATGTCCTATCTCTTCTTTTTGTATATTTTTATATACATATGTCCTAACATTTTTGTTGATAATTTTTATCAGAAAAATAAGGTTTGATATTTGAGTGTTATTGTGCTAGCCAGGGTGAACAAGTGGCTTTATACTTCTTGTACCCTATTACTTTAGACTTCTTTGTCTTGCTCTACACTATCTTTGTTTCCTTTACGTTTATGGGTTTGGGTTCTTGATGCAACACCGAGAATAGTTCATCCTAGGGGGAGATGGAGAGGATCATCTAGCCGAACTAATATCAATTTTGAGAACACTTCCAAATGATGTCAACTATAATAAAATTATTCCATACTCCATTCTTATCTTCTTTTGTTTGTGTGCCCTCCGTGAGATTTGGACAATGCTTGCATCGTATTTTTGTTTGATTTAGTGAGGCATTTACTTTTTTCTGATTGAATTATATCTGTCATTTTCATAATTAAACAATCTTACTAGTTCACTTTTCATTTGCTCTTTTGTTTTACTGAATTAAATTTGATGTCTTTGTAAAAAATATGTGCTATATCCATAGAAGGATGTTCTTTTTTTTTTTTTTGTCCTTTTGTTTTCGATGTTTTAATCAAGCCATAAACTCTTTTTAAGGTCTCTTCAAAGCAGAACGTTGTGGATTCTCTCGTTCAACAAGGTTTTTCCAAAGATGTAGCCGAGGTATACTAACTCAGTATCAATTCACTACTTTTGACCTTTAATTATAAACCTCCAATTTAGCTTCATCAAGATATCAATAATATACGTGCTTATACACGCAATTTATATTGCGTATTTAACTTATTTTGACTTACTTTTGTGCATTCTTGTGATTTTTTTGACACCCTATTTTGGATATCTTTTTGTCTGCAGTGGGTGGTTACTAACCTTCGACCAACTGGTCATCACAACACATCAACATCCAGTTTCTCATGGGCGTTTGATCTTCAGGGGATTGCTGAAATGTATCAGTCTTATGAAGAAACGAACTTGATGTATATATCTGAACTTGTACTGAATTAAGTTGAAATTGCTAAAATGCCAAGGTACAAAAGTCTATTATAGAAATTGCTAATTTCTTAGGCACAAAAGTCCATTATTGAAATTGCTAAGGCTATTTGCGGATTTCTTACAAAAAGTTCCGCCTGACTTCATAAATAATACATTTGTTGAAACAATGTAGGGTTTATAATTCAAATTGGAAATTCTCCAAATTAATTCAAATTTTGATTTCAAATCAAACAATTATGTAACCTAATTTTGGATAAAAATCAAAGTAAAAATTAGATGAACCTAGTCTGAAAATCAACCATGAACAGATCGAAGTTCAAATTTTCGACTCAGCAAAAATCAAGCTGAGCCCGGATATTCAGAGAACCAGTCGGATTCTCCTCTGAAAATCCGACGTCCAATTCAAATGTTTGTAGTTTGGAAAGCGTCCAGAAACAAACGAAGAATCAGATTAAACTACCCTGAAAATCCGAGCTGATCGGTTACAGCTCGGAAAATCCAAACCAGTCGGATTTCTCGAAAGGGCACAGGGGGTGAACCTCCCCTATATATAGAGCCTTCGGTGGAGGAGGAAACTCACACCAAAGCTCTCCTCTCCCTCTCGAGTTTTAAGTCAGAAGGCTTAGCTCTATTCGCAGCTCTGATCTCTGGTAGCCGAGCTCCGATGAAGCTCGCTTGAACTCCGACAACGACCCATCGGAGTAAACTCTCTCTCTTTTTCTCTCTCTCTCTCTCTGTTTTTCCCTCTGCCGTGATCTCCTTCCCTCTCTGATTCTCCCTCTCACTCTCTGCAGAATTTGCGAAGGAAAAAGAAGCAGAAGGATCGAGTTTTTGTTTTAAAACTTGAACCAGCCAGCAAACTGATTCACTTAAGACAACCTGACTCGAACTGAACCAGCAGTGAACCAAACTGACCCGACCCGACCCAAACCGATCGGCACTGTTCACCCGACCCGAACTGGACCCGAACCAAATTTTGACCAGAATCGAACTGGACCGATCAGAGATTTAACCGGTAAGGAATTTCTGCCTAAATTCTTTTAAAGTTGGAATAATTTAAGTGAGGTTTTAATATTGATAATTGAATTAGGCAGGAAAGATTTTGGAACCATCCGATTCAATCCTAATCGATCCAACCAATCCGATCCGACCTAATAACACAACGTAAGAAATTTCTGCTCAAATCTCCATGAAATTGGATTTATTAAGTAAGATATTAATATCAAAGATTTTATTTGAGCAGGATATTATTCTGGAAATTTTTGAAAAATCCCGATAAACACTTATTGTTCGGAATCCAAGTAAGTGCAAATACAATGTTTTGCAATGTTTTGGCTACGCCCTACATCACATTATAGATATTACTTTCTTTATTATTGTTTTAATTTCTCACACGTTTTCAATGGTTGAGCACATTTGTTAGAATATCGACATAGAATTGTTTAAAAGATAAAATGGATAGGATATTTGCATGTGTATGAAAAAGTAAAAGGGAATTGACAGCAAACAAGTGATAGCAAAAGCCTGAGCGACAGTGAGATGGTGAGCTTGATCGTTAAAAGTAAAAGTAAAAGATGACAAAGCCATTAGCTAAGTCTTAAAAGTAAAAGTAAAAGAGGACGAAGCCAGAGATGACTAAGTCTTAAAAGAAGATTGAATTTTCAACCAGTATGCAACTATTAATAAGATTTGGTAAAAATAAAAGTAAACATTTTGTAAATTGCACGTATTTCCACTTACTGAGTTTTCTCATAGTTTTAAATTGTGATGTAGGTGAATTTCTATCTGAGGAAGAACTAGTTGCGATTGAGAACCCTCCAGTGGCAAGCGAGCATACAGAAGAAGAAGATATTGTTGAATTTGAAGAAAATGATTTGAATTAGTATGCTTTAGTTTTTTAAACAATATTTAAAGTTTTATTTCAAATTAAGATTTTGAATAATCAGGTTGAATTTGATTATTAAATAAGATTTTATAAAATAGTTTTAAATATGCAATTATTTAAAGTTTCTGACAAATTTATTGATATTCTGATAAAGCTTCTGCGCATTTAAGAGTTTCCATTTATTATTATGTTTTTAATATTATGAAAATAAGATTTTAACGCTCGATTTTAAATCAATTTTAGGGAAAATTTAGGGTTTTCAAAATTAGGGTTTCAAATTGGGAATTTTTAAATTGGGGCATTACATTTGTGATCGAAAGTATTTTTACACAAAACTAAAAAATCTTAAGCAGACGCTGTAGTCTCATAGTTGATTCTTTTCCTAATAATTGTAGGAATATAGTGGAAGATGTGCCCCGAGGTGTGCATGTCAACTTTTTGAAAGCGGAAGGAAGCTTGCACCGGTGGGCACTTGAAGACCTATAGAGGATTCACGTTGTTGAGGAACTCGCAGCTGAGGAGGGAGGTGGAGTTGAAATGCACGTCCTTGAAGATGCAGGACATTGGGTGTGTTCCTTGGTTTAATATGCCACACAACACAAAGCGCACTCATAATGTCTAAACTTTCTCATACTGGAATAAGTGATAAGTGTGTATTTTGCACACTTACTCGTGCTTTTCATTCTTGTTTCGATTAGTTTTTCCTCAAGCGTTTGAGTTTATTTGATGTTAGTGGTAAGATTGTGCAGGTAAGTTGATTTTTAACAGGAAAAGGCAGAATTGGGTCGAAATTAGGGAATAAAGAAGAAAAGGAAGCAAAAATGAAAAAGAGTCGGATCACGATCGATCGTGATCGTACTGCGATCGATCGTGATTCGAGAGAAATTTATTCAAGAATCCAGAGAAGGCCCGACTGATCGGGCTCAGCATTACGATCGATCGCGATCGTCAAAGTTTTGTTTACAATTTCCAGAGAAGGCCCGACCAATCGGGCTCAACATCTCGATCGATCGTGATTCGAGAGTTTTTCATACAAAAATCCAGAGACGGCCCGATTGATTGGGCTTTTCAACTCGATCGATCGTGATTAACAAAGAGATCACTCTTAAAGCATCGCGCGATCACGATCGATCGTGATATAATTACGATCGATCGCGATTGCGGGAAATTACCAAATTCTGATTTTTCAATTAATTGATCGGGTTGATCTCGGCCGTTGACTGATGGACCGCGGCCCTAAGTCTAGTAAAGATAAAAGTTTGAATAGGAGAAAAAAAAAAGAAGACAGCGAAATAGAGAGCAAAAACCCTACGGAGACATCGGAGGCCGGATCGAGCAATTGGCGAGAAACGAGCGAACTTGACAGAAATTCTGAGTTTTTGTTTCTTCTCTTCTCTTCTATCATGAATTACTTTATTTTCTCTGTCGTTTTCTTTAATTTTAGCATGAACGAAACTTTCGATTCTAGGGTTTCGACGTAACTCTGTTATGAATATTTATTTTTCTTAATTCAAGTTTTTAGTTTTCTTATTCGTTTTCGTGTTGAGTAATCTATTATGAACGTAATACTTAGGTTTGCTTGATCACCAAAACTAAGAATTTTAGGGTTAATTCGGGATGCGAGAGCGGAGAATTTAACCGTGCACTGAATAGCTTACCTCAAAAAGGACCCTAGGCTAGAGATAGTTAGGGTGTTTGAGTGGTAATATAATTTCTTACTCTTAATGTATTCAATTAATTCTCAGGATTAGAGACCGAGAGGTGATAATTCGTTAATTGAATAAGTTTGTCTTTGCTCGAGAGAGATTGATGAATAATTTTGTGAAATTGCCATTAACACGAAGGAATAAGATTTAGTTACTTGAATTAGGTTCGTTAAATAGGATTAGCTAAGTGAAATCGGAACCATGGAAATTTTCTCATCATATAATCTTAATTTTTACATTTGAATCTATTATTTAAATTGTTTGATTTATTTTATCTGAATTATTTTACTTTAAAATCCCAAATCATCATTATACTATTTCTCTTCAAATTAAGCTGAAAATTAGATATTCAATACTTAGCATATTTATTCCTCGTGGGATCGACACTCGTACTTACACACACTTTACTACTTTTGTGTCACGTGCACTTGCGTGTAGTTTTTCGCAACAAGTTTTTGGCGCCGTTGCCGGGGAATTATTTTTATTAATATTTAATTAAGTTATTTTTTGTTTTAATTCGGACTGTTTAATTAATTCGTTGTATTTGCTTTTGCAGGTACATGCGAAAATTTGGTACTGCCAACCTGTTACCTATCGACCCTGAAATTGAACGAACCTGCCGAAGAAATCGTAGGGAAACAAGGCAGACAACGATGGCGGACGAGCAAAACGCAAATCTTCAACAGATGATCGAAGTGGCCGAAGTCGGGAGACGGACATTGCTCGATTATGTCATGCCATCTATGGACGGGGTTCAATCAGCAATTCGAAAACCTGCGATCACGTGCAACAATTTTGAAATAAAGCCGGGAACCATACAAATGATTCAGCAGTATCAATTTTGTGGTCTGCCTAATGAGGATCCAAAAGATCATATTGCAAGCTTCGTTGAGGTCTGTGACACGTTTAAATATCATAATGTTTCTGATGATGCTGTTAGACTTAGGTTGTTCCCCTTTACACTAAGAGATCGCGCTAAAAACTGGTTAAATTCCTTACCCTCGGATTCAATTACAACGTGGAATGAATTAGTTCAAAGATTCCTATCTAAATTCTTTCCCTTTGAAAAAATGGCAAAACTCCGCAACGAAATTAACAACTTTAATCAATTCGATGGCGAGACGGTCTACGAAGCATGAGGCCGATTCAAGGAACTTTTACGAAAATGCCTCCAACATGGTCTACCACAATGGATGCAAATACAGACGTTCTTCATCGGCCTATCACCTTCTACACGGACTCTTGTCAACTCTGCAGCCGGTGGATCAATACTTCAAAAGACAGAAGTGGAGGCATTCAACCTGTTAGAGGAGTTATCCCTTACTAATGATCAGTGCCCGGTTGAACGTCAGATTTTGAGAAAGCATTCAAATACCCCAGAAATGGATGCAATAAAAGCATTAACTACACAAATTGCATCCCTCACTCGGCACATCCAAGGTAATCAAGCTCCATTTAATGCAATTCATTCCCCGATCATACAATGTTAATGGTGCCAAGGACCACATGCTAGTGAAAACTGTCAGCAAGGGAACCAAATGGCTAGTAGTGCATCTGAACAGGCCCAATACGTGGGAAATTATAATAGACTGATTACTCAAAATTCAAGTAACTATTATAATGGCCCACGCAACAATCACCCGAATTTTTCGTGGAAGAACCCGAACAACGCCATTCAGATGCCACAAGTTAATCAACCGACACCTCCATTTCAAGAAAGAAGATCTAATTTGGAGGATCTAATTGCCAAAATGAGTGAGCGCACTAGCAACCTAATCGCCGAATTAGGGGAGCATACAAATAAATTTATGGCTGAAACAAGAACCACCTTACAGAACCAGTCGGCCCAAATTCGAAGCTTAGAAACGCAAATGGGCCAGATGGCAGTTGCACTAAATGGACGCCCACAAGGTACATTACCCAGTTCCACTGAAATCAACCCCAGAGACCAATGCAATGCCATCACACTTAGGAGTGGAAAAGTTATTGAAAATTGCGTCAAAGAAAATAAGAAAGTGGTCGCACATGACGGAATGCATTCGTCATCATCCGAATCCACACCAAAGGATCAAGAGCTACAGGAAGCTCCACCTCAGATCCCAAAGGAGATCACCCCAAAAGTTCCTTTCCCACAACGCCTGAAAAATAGAAGATTGGATAAGCAATTCGACAAATCCTTGAACGTTTTCGAGCAATTACACATCAACATCCCGTTTGCCGAGGCACTGGAACAAATGCCAACCTATGCCAAATTTTTAAAAGAGATTCTATCACACAAAAGAAAAATAGAGGATTGTGGTACAATCGCCCTGTCTGAAGAATGCAGTGCAATAATTCAACGAAAACTCCCACTAAAGTTGAAGGATCCAGGTAGTTTTACGGTTCCGTATGAGATTGGGAACTGCATTTTTTAGCGTGCTTTATGCGATCTGGGAGCAAGCATCAATTTAATGCCATTATCTATTTTTCAAAAGCTGGAGCTAGGTGAAGCAAAACCAACACGAGTGATTTTACAAATGGCTGATAGATCAATAAAGTACCCGAGGGGAATCATAGAAGACGTGCTTGTTAAGGTCGATAAGTTCATATTTCCAGCAGATTTTGTAGTCCTAGATATGGTAGAAGACCGAGATATCCCGATAATCTTAGGACGAACATTTTTAGCAACTGGGGGAGCATTGATTGACGTGCAAAGGGGTGAGTTGAAATTGCGTGTACAAAATGAGGAGGTCACGTTTAATGTGTTCCGCTCGATGAAGTATCCGCAGGCTAGTGATGACGTGTTTCAGATAGACACGATGGACTCCATATTAGCGGATATACCATTTCAGTTAAGTGACTCACTTGAAACAAGTGAATTTAATCGAGATATTTCCCTGGACGAAAACGTGGGAGCTACAAGCTATGCATTATTGATGAACGCTTTTGAACCCGAAAAGAAGAAGTATTTTGAAAGTTTGGGAGAGCCACCTATTAGGGTCCCCCCATCCATTGAAAGTCCACCCACTCTAGAGCTAAAACCTCTACCGTCTCACTTGCGTTATGCATATATAGGAGAAAATGAGACGTTTCCAGTTATTATCTCAGCGGACTTATCTCAAATAGAAGAAGAAAAATTATTACGAGTACTTCGCAAATATAAAGTCGCTATTGGATGGACTCTATCGGATATTAGAGGCATTAGCTCCTCCTTCTGTGTACATCGGATCTTAATGGAAGATGATCATCGCCCATCAGTTGAACACCAAAGGCGTTTGAATCCAGCAATGAAAGAGGTTGTGCGTAAAGAGATTTTAAAATGGTTAGATGCGGGCGTTATTTACCCGATTTCAGATAGCCCGTGGGTGAGCCCGGTGCAATGTGTGCCGAAGAAAAGTGGATTGACAGTAATCAAGAATGACAATAATGAGCTCATCCCATCTCGCACAGTCACCGGATGGAGGATATGCATGGATTATCAAAAGTTGAATAAGGCCACACGTAAAGATCACTTCCCGTTGCCATTTATTGATCAGATGCTAGATAGACTTTCTGGTCACGATTACTACTGCTTTCTAGATGGATACTCGGGATACAATCAGATTGTTATAGCACCGGAAGATCAAGAAAAGACTACCTTCACATGCCCGTACGGTACATTTGCTTTTCGACGGATGCCATTCAGATTATGCAACGCACCTGCGACATTTCAGCGCTGCATGATGGCAATTTTTTTCTGACATGAGAGAACGAAGAGGAGAGCAGCCCTAGCGAGAAACCGGAACGAAGCGAGAACTTCGAGAATTATTTTCAGCATAGTTTTTCTTTCCTTTTTTCTTCTGAACTATGAACTTCTTTAATTTTAGTTTTATTTTCTTTTTCTCATTCATGAACTAAATTTATTTTCTAGGGTTATGATGTAACTGAAACTCGACTGTTTAATATTTTTAATTTAGTTTTTATTTTTCCTTTTTCCGATATCGTGTTGAGTATTCTTGTCTGTTCTTCATGCTTAATTTTGCCTGATCACCAAAGTTAAGATTTTTAGGGTTGTTTCAAAAGACGGAAGTTGCGAAATAACTGGGCATTGATGAGTTTACCATAAACTCATTCTAGACTAGGGATAGCTAGGACTTTTATGTAGTTTTATGATTTTCTGCACTTAATGTATTCAACTGATTTGAGTTTGAGACCGGGAGGTGATAACCTGTTAGTTGGATAATATTATTATAGCTCAGGAGAGAATAATAATTAAAATAGAAAAATCGCTATCAACACGTAGGATTAAGAAATATTAACTAAATTAGGGATATTAAATAGGAAAGTGGATGTGAAATCAGAATCCCTAAATTTTTTTCTTGATATTTATAAAATCTTTAATTATATTCCTGTCATTTATTTTAGTTTCCTAATTAGTTTATTTAAATTACTCTAGTTATTTAATTGTTTAATTTAAAAATCAAATAAAAATAAAATCTTTTTAATAAAAATTAAAGTGTTTTAGTCTAATTAATTTAAAATTGACTTAATTTAATATTTTAATAAAACTATTCCTCGTGGGTTCAACTCTTAATTAAAAACTATATTACTTGTGCGACATGTACACTTGCGTATCACGATTTTTCGCAACAATAAGCCTATTATTATCAATTTCTGATACTATGCAAATCGTCATTCCATTTTGTTCAAGTTAGTGTTGTTCGAGCCCTACTCAGAAAGTAACTTAGAAAATCATTGTTGTGTATTCATTCTAGTAAACTATTGTGTAAATTTTTGCAACTTCCTATTCTTCGGTTCCAGAATTCTCATCAAATTTTCCATGGATGATTTGTAATGAATATTCAGTGGGCTGTTCGATCAGTATATTGAACCATGTTTACTTTCGTCCTTTTATGCCCCCGAATTGCATCGAACAGTGATCGACGCTGCATTTCCGAGTAGCTGGATTTGAAGGTTATCTTTATGCTAAGTTGGAATTGTTGCATCTGTAAAATTAACGAAGCAAATTAATACCGAATTGAGCACTACTCTTTAAAGCCTTGAACCCCTTTGCAAGCCCATTGTTTTTCCTTAAACGCTACGCTGCTGCAGGAAAAGTTGACATTCAACAGATATAAGGCTGGCCCGCGGGCCGGCGCGCATTCGGAGAAACAGGTCGTGTCCTGACCAGGCATCTTCAAAAGACAAAAACAAAAAAAGGCCTCCGCTGGTCCGGGCCAGTTGCTGAACCTGAGTTTTACGTTGGTTCTTTAGTTCAATGGTCAACCAAACCTAGTTGGTATAATTATCATCTCTTAGAAAAGTAATTGATGATTATTATTTGAAAAAGAAACTTGAAATATAAATGTTTTAGGAAAAATTATGATAATTAAATTTAAACGTTTTAAAATTAATAATTAGATGTAATTATGATAATATAAATGGTATAATTTTAATCCAGGATTTAACTCGATAACATGAAAATAATAATCTCGTTTACGGGACAACAAACTAGGCTGGAATAGAAAATTAGCATATAAGACCTGGAAGATGGACTTCCTCATGTGTCTGTTTTTCTCTCGTTGATTTTTTCTTTTACTGATTCATGTATGATCTTTTTACAGATTATTATTAGAGGCGTGACTTAAATCTTTGAATGATTTCTGCGACCGGTGGATTCTTTATGATCCATTGAGGTTTTAGAGGTTAGGGGTTATGGTTGGTCAGAGGTAGCCCATATCTGTTCGAATTGATCATTCTAAAAAATCGTGGTTTTTTGGATGATGGTCTTTGTTGAAATTGATGGAGGAAAATTTGGTCTTCGATGGAGGAGAATAATGACTTTTATTTAAAACCTTTTTTAATGGATTTGTTTTGGTAAATCAATGAAATTATCTTTTTAATTAAATTCTTGAGTTTGAATTTTGAAAGATAACAAATTTGATTTTACTTATCATTTATTTGCAATATTAAAATTTATTAGGTAATATAATGGAACCGTCTTCTAACCTCGGCCCCCTTCCCGAAGAGATCTCTGAAGAGCAAGAGCACCAGCACCGCCATTCCGAACAACAGCAATCTGCCTTTAGCTCTCTTCCTCACCGCCCTCCAACTCAGTGAGTTTCAATTTCATCCCTCTCTGTTTTTTGTAATGTCTTCAGTGTCTGATAGAGCATCTTCTCTGGTGCGTGCAGAAGCTCGTCACAAAAGTACCAACCTTTGGATTGGACAGCCTATTTTGACAGAGAAGATGATGTTTGCATTCCTGGCACAAATGATGTTAGGTTTTTGAGTGTTAGTCGCCTGGTTTTCCAACGGGTCACGTCGCGAGAGAATAATCTACTCTCTTATCGTTTCAGGTCTTTCATGTATATACAGCCGGATCAGAAGGGCCAGTTGTTTTTTGTCTCCATGGAGGTGGCTACTCTGGGTAATCACTATTTCTTCTGTTTAATTCCAAGTTCAGGTTTTTCATCTATATGATTCCAACTGTTCGGTATTACCTTCGTTTGCCCAGCCGTTAGATCTCTTCATCGGTATTGTGCTCAAGCTTTTTAAATTTCAAATTAGCTGTTGCTGTAGCGAATGCAAGAAAGATACTGTTGACATAATTGTGTTATCTTTGAATTGGTCGTGCTCCATGTTCTTGCTTTTGCCGCCATTGTTTTGCCGCTACTCTTGTGCTTATTGTCAGGCATTCAGCATCTCTCTAAACATAGATTTTAACATTATTTATGTATTCCTTCTTTTGTTTTTTCGATACCTTTTGGCGACAACGTCTGGATTTATATGTCATTTAGATAGATATAATTCGATTCATCTTGTAAGATGACAAAATTATAGAATGATAAATATTCTACACGGAACACATTACACAAGATTGAGCTAAAATTTTCCATGATGAAAAAATCATGCTTTAAGTGAGACATCCTAACATGGATAGAAAATCAAACCCATTTTTATTTATATGAAATCAAACCTGAGATTTTTCTTTGAAATTTCTCCTTTTACATCCCAACCACAAAACCCAAAAAGGTTGCCATAGAAGTCGTGACTTTGTAATTAGAGGACAATTGCATGATTCATTGTTCAATGTTCAGGCTTTCATTTGCATTGCCTGCTAGCAAAATTAAAGAAAGAGCTCGAGTTGTTGCCTTGGACTTGAGAGGACATGGAAAGTCATCCACGGAAAATGATATTGATCTATCCATTGAGGTAACGGTATAATTTAAGGAACATGTATTCTGCTAGTTGTATCGATGTAGATGGGTCGGTCTTATTATGCCATCTGTGAGGGTTCTCTCTTTTGCAGACAATGTATGGAGATTCACCTCCTGCAAACATGCTTGTTGGCCACAGGTGATACTCTTTCTTTCTTAGTTTTCTAGTTTTTGTTCAAGTTTAAAAGTTGCCAGTTAGAATTTAGTTGAGTACTCAGTTAATGCATGATGCCATGCTTGACGATAAAGAAAATTCTCTCCTTAAATCAAGTATTTTCGAGGAACAATTGATCGAAAGAAACTTCTACCTAAGAATTTTTTTCAAAATAGACATGCCTTTCACCTCCATAAACGTATGATACTCTAACAACTTACGATAAGACTATTGTAATTACTTATTGTCATCTTTCGTAATTATGGAGGTGCAACTTCGGGTCCATTTAATTGCTCTTATATAAAATACTGTCCTCCAACTTGAATGCATTCTTTATATGAAATATGGATGCATAAGTCAGTCCAGTGAAATTTATTACTCTCTGTTACTTGGTTATAAGATGCATAATCACATGTATTTATTTCTCTTTAATTTTTCTCTTTCATTGGAAAAACAGAGTGTCAATAGATCCAACAAATTCATTGATATTTTAATTTTTTTCACACATAATTTTTTTTTCTTCTTTTTTTTAAATTTTTGCCTGCTAAAATCAATCAGCATGGGAGGTTCAGTTGCTGTACATGTTGCTGCAAAGAAAGCTTTAGCTTGCTTAGCTGGTCTAGTTGTCGTGGATGTTGTAGAGGTTTGGTCTACTTTATTATTAATTGCTGGGACTGATTACATTACCACTAGGATATCAACTCTGGGGAGTTGCTGAGAGCCACTTAAAAATTTAGGGAACAGCCATGGCGTCGTTGATTCACATGCAGAAGATCCTATCAAACAGGATGCAACATTTCTCTAGCATAGAAAAAGCGGTATCTTCTGTTTATTACGTTTTATAAAGTTTCTATATGCTATTTTCTTAATGTCCCTTTTCATGGCTGAGTATTGTAACTTAAGTATATGTAGATTAACTTTAGATGTGTACTACAGTTCTAGTTACAACAATAAGAAGAGTTGGTTCATGATTGAGTTGAATTTCTAAAATTTGATCATTGGGCAAGATGATTAACAGAAAAAAGTGTAATTTATTTTCGATGCGTAACTATAAGGTCTGAACTGATTAATTAAAGCTATAGGTTGTTAGAGATTTGTAATTAGCAAGAACAACATAATACTCTGAGAATATTGAAATTAAAACGGAGACCTACAATAAAATAGGCGATTTGAGGGGGCTATTCTCTTCCAAAACACTCAACGAGTGAAATAATACTTGATTATTAAAATTACTAGGAAGAAACCACAAAAAAAATAAGCAATCTTGTATTTCCCTCCACACCTTTTAGCTCGGTTCTAGTCTTCTATGCACGAAAGCCAAAGTCATAATTTTGAATTGTGGTTGTTGTAAAAATAAAAAAAATAAAGTTCAGAAGACCTGATATCTTAGTTGAGGTGATATTGTATTAGTGTTCATTTACTTTGGATGGTAAAATGTTGTTTAATAGACTGAAACATATATGAGTTTGTAGATTGAATGGAGCGTCAAATGAGGCACTTTGAGAAATGTCGAGTTAGCTCGTGTATCTGTCCCTACGACATTGAAGTATGATGAATCAAAAAATTGGTAGGTGTGGGAGTTGTCTAATTTACAGAACCGTTCAACCCATTTGGGTGATCCGCTCTACTCTCTTTTTTGAGTATAGATTCCTAGTTTTGTGCTGCAGTTATACGTACAGAGCGCAACTAGAAGAAACAGAACAATATTGGAGAGGCTGGTGAGGGAAAGTTTTCTTCGATCAAGACTTTTGCTTCCTTGTTTAGTTAGTTGTGTTTTTTATATGTTCTTAATGTTTGATTTTATTTTTGCAGAAGGCACCTATAACTATGAGTGCCTAGTAATATTTGTCAACTAATTTACAGGTATGAAGGCCTTTCAGAAAAGTTTCTCTCAAGCCCTGTGCCTAGTAATATTTGATTTTATTGTCTTAGTGTTTATTTTTGTTCTTTTTTTTTCATACAATAGTTGTAAGGTAGCTGAAATAGAGCCTATGTTTATCACAGAACTCTGACAATTGGTCAAATGCAAGGAAAGTTTCAAATGGTAGTAGTCAGACATATTGGGCATGCTGTACAGGTTCATGCATTTATTAGTAATGGGGACTTGTTAGTTGTGATATATTTGGCAACTAACTTTCAAATTTACAACACAGGAGGATAGCCCTGATGAGTTTTCCACCCTTGTACTCAATTTCATCAGTCGCAATCAATAGGTCCTCGTGGAATTGAGGTTTGTATTGGATTACTCTTTAATTTTTGAAATTAGTTAACCATTTACAATAAATTTTAATTAGGGTAATACTAGGCGTACTCTTTATATTTTTTAAATTATACGTCAATTATTAAGCGCTAAAGTCATTTGTAAAATTAGAGGGCAATACAAATTATTTTCGGGTTGTAAACTATTCGGTCATTCACTTCAGTATTTTTTTTGCTTCTGAAGGTTGAGTTTGCAGGCTGCTTTTCACCTCAGTATAATCTAAGTTTTTTAAATAATTATAAAAATAATATAAACTAAAGACACATTAATGTGTAATATTATTTTATTTTCTAAATTGTGAAATATTACGTAAATTCATTTATTTAGTCAAAAATAAATAAATTATTGTAAAAATTACGATCAATAACTTTTTGAGACTGAATCAAAGTGTTTGTATAAATAAATTAGTGATAGTCAGAGAGATTAATAGAAAAATAGAATATGAAGATAAGAAAGTGAAATAAAAAATATTAATCAACAAAATGTGACACTGAGGCCACCGTATTTTAATTCATATAAAATTTGTAGCACTGGTTGGACATGTGGTAACCACGTGGATCCAATAGTGTTATCAAACTCCATACTCGGAGCTGTAAAACACAAACGCACGCCCGCATATATATATATATATATTCGAGGATGATTGAAACCGATAGGATGACAGCTATGAAGGGAAAAGGAAAGACGCTGAAAGGGGCATTATTTTCCTCTTGACTTTATGTCAGCATCAGCATTATTTTTCAGAAAAGTTCAAGGGCATCTTCTTTGTCGGCCAGCAGAATCAATTATTTATGAAGCATGACGCAAGCAATGTCGTCATCATCTTTCAGTGGAGCATCTTTCAGAAAAGTTTGTCGTATTATTTTGCAAACAGTTCCTGTCTCTACAAAAGAAGCAGTCTGTTAGTCTTGTAACTCAAGTTTTGAATTATCCTCTCTCTAAATTCTCTCGCTTGTATTCTCTCTTCGTAAGTACTCTCTTTCTCTCTGTTACCGTTCTCTTAATTTTTCTTGTGTACTCGTCTGACAACGTTAAGGTCCTTTTCCAACACGGTACTTAATGGTACAATTGCTCAACGCGTCTTGGGTGATGAACCATACACCAAAAAACTAAATGAAACGAACGTAACCCGAAACGGGTTTGGCACACAAAATCTCAACGTGACTCGAGTAACAAAGAAAATTAAAAGAGCATAATTATCATTGATAATAATTTTCGACTAATGATTTAAAGATTAATCTTAAATCATTGTTTTGTTCAGTCATGGATTAACACTGTGAAAGAAATGAATTTAAATACCTTAAATCATTCATTTGTATCTATTACAAATGAAGAAATTGTTGAGTATTCTCAAGCTGAGCAATTAAATCAGTGGACAATTCCCGAAGTGGAATAAAAAAAGATTTATAAATTATGATTTTTTTATTCGATCAGTAAACGAGTTATTAAAATGTCCGAACAAACGATTTGTTTAGATACTTGTGATAAAACAATTCAATTGTTATGCTTAAAGGACATTTAGAAGTATTTATCCGAATTTAAATATTTGCATATTGGTTTAATACAAATTACTTTTAAATCATTAACTCTATCAGGATTAAATTCTAGTATTTTAGTTGATTTAAGAGATACTAGATATCAAGTCTGGAAATCTAATTTAATCGGAATTGTTCAAACTAGCTTATGTCATGGTCCTATTTACTTCAATGTGTACCCGAATTTAACTCTGTCATTATCTGATAGAAATTTATTTGAAGCTGTAAGTTTGCATGTTCAGACGCATGGATATAATTATCTTGCTGGTTCTGAAACTATTGTTATTTACTGAATACATTATAAAGTTTTAAATACTTTATGTTCTAATGCTATTTTGCGTAGCGATATAAGAAAAACTGTAGTAATTGAAAGCAATTTATTAACAACTAACGTTGTCATTTCTCGTCTTATTGACTGGGATGAAGTGACGTTTCCAGAAAACTAGAATATTCCTAATGTCGTATCCCCACAGTCAATTATTAATAATCAATTAGATCAAATAACTCAAACAAGTGACAGACATGTAAAAGTTCGGTTCACACCAGAAATCACTCGTAGACTATCTTTCTCTAGAAGTATGTCATCCAGACGGTCTTCCTCCATATAGAGTTTCTGTTCCGAGTAGTTATAGATACTCAGAACAACAACACTCTGAAAATCAGGATGAATCTACCTTTGATTCTAAAATCGAAAGTATCCAGATATCTTAACAACAAATTTCCCATAAAATTTATTCTTGAAATACAGAATCACCTACCGTATCCGAAATGACCTTTAACGTATAATTGTTATAATGGATTTTTCCCAATGGTCAACAATTAAAAAAATAATCAGTGAAGAATTTAATTTCTTTGAAAACAAGCTGTTTAGGGAATGGTATTTTAAACGGTATGATGAATCTGAATTAGAAAATATAAAAAATCAATTTTATATTGATTTAGAAAATAATCAAACTTTAATGACTTTTACCAAATGGTTTTGGACTTGGTATATAAACCATAGTGGTAATTTAAATGTAATTCAAGAATATTAGGAGTTTCAAAAAACTTGGTTAAACACTAACGGTTTCACTGTTAAGTCAGTCAATCTACCGTTAGAACTAATTCAACGGAAAAATAAACAAGCAACTGTTGAAGCTATCCCTTTAGTGGATTTTGTCAACACCTTTGTCTTTTAAAGAAGAAGTAATAATTAAACATAATAACTTTACCAATGTTAATCTTCAGACAATAGAAAAACAGTTAATTCGAATTGAAAGTCACATTAATAGTGTTCTTCCAGATTCGAATAATTCAATTCCTTCAACATCAGAAAATTTAATAAAAATTTCAAAACCGGATGTTAAACTTCCTATTCTAATTTCAAATTTTAATTTTTCAAATTCGAAGAAAGATTCTGATTTTATTAATCAGTTAATCAATCGAATGGATAAGAAGCTTCAGCTCAGTACTTTAAGTAATAAAGAGTCTGAAGAGAGTTCCGAAGAAAATTCCGAATATAACGAAATTCACGATATTCAGAAATCTTTTAAAACTATGCAGGAGTCAATTATTAATTATGATAATAGTAAGGAACCTTTCAATAATCTACAAGATTTCGCAATTAACTGTGTGAATTACGATGACGGCCCTGGAGCCGATACAGTCCATAGAACTTATTATAAAAGACCAACTCCCCAAGATCTTCTTTGGGAAGAAAATTTCTATTTAGAACAGAAATCTTATAGCGCCAAAACTATTTACGAATGGAATATTGATGGCCTATTAGAATATCAGATCTATGAAATGATTTATAAGATGCTGATGTACTCTAGTGTCTGTAAAGCATTTGAAAGATCAAGGTTAGTGACCCGATGTTATAAAGTGTTGTAACACTTCGTGTGACACCGGTTATAAATACGATATAGGACAATAAAAAAAATGCGGAAATTAACTACACAGGAGGTTGTTAACGCAGTTCGGCAATCAGCCTACATCTGCGGGGCCACGCCCAGATATGAAAACATTTCACGAGTTCAATCAAGGTTACAAGACACTCGGACTAAAACAAAATAAGACTCCCTCTTATCTTTGATGCCGCTTCCTTCAACCTTCACAAGTGAAACTGTTTTGCGAGCTCCCCTCGACTTTGAAACGATCTCTCCCGAGATCGTGATAACAACAAGATCCCCTTGTTGTTGGTTCCTCCCGAAACCCGTGTTATGGCAAGATCCCCTCGCCCACGATCAAGAACGACAAGCTCCCCTTGTCAATAAATAGAACTCCTCCAGAGTTCCAAGGCAGTCTCCTCTCAAGAATGGATAATAATGAAGATCACAAGAATAAACTCCTATGACACTATCTGTGACGCTTGACAATGTCTTAGGATAGGATCACCCAGAAAAGGCTTCAACAAACCAGTCTTTAACAAGACCGAATCAATAATCACATACACCACACAGAAACGTGGGTGAAGAATAAAAACGCCCAGATGAATAGAGAAATTCCACACTCCAGAATAATGGCGTCGGCACCTTTTAACATACAAAGAGAAGACTTTTATATTAAGTGCAGGTGCGGCTCTGTTTCTCTCTACAATATATTCTTGAAACAGACTATTCATTCAAATAATAATATCCCACGAAATCAGCAAAGGATCCGAAATTCACTGCCACACAAATTTAGCGCAGTGACACTTTGAATGACGCTTTAGTAAAGTATCCCAAATAATTAGGGATATGAACCATGTTTGTTACGATTCCTTTTCCAGCAAATCACATTTGAATTGACGAAATATTCTGCCAAATATTATCTCCAAAATAGAAGGATAGAATAATATATATTCCAAAAGAATATAATTTCCAAAAAGATATATAACCAAAAATAATCTTTTGCCAAAAATATAATGCCAACACATCGTTGCATTAACAATCTCCCCCTTTGGCATTTTTTGGCAAAACATAACTCCCCCTGAAGGAGAGAATTCGAAACTTCCCCTGAATGAGAAATTCTTGACACAATCCGATCAATATAAAGTCATTTCAAATAGTAGCACCAATATAGGAGATAACCACAACAGTTAAAATATAGGAGATTTCCACAGCATCATAAAAGTAATCAATCTCCAAAACTACTCCCCCTTTTTGCCATAAAAAGACAAACAGGAACCGCCAATGTCAAGCAAGCATGTGCATAGCATCCAGCAAGAGAGAAATACTGAAAAAAGTCTCATAGAAATGACAAACAAACATCTAACCAGATTGATCAAGGGTAGCAGGATCTTCTGTAGTGACATTTGGTGTAACATGTTCAGGAGATGTGGCAATTTGGGAAATAAACCCAAAGATATATCCACAATTAACTTCCAACAGATTTGAAAAATACATCCAGAATCCCATAAATATATTGTATCTCCCATATTTTCTGAAATTCCGCCAAAAGTTCATAAACATTATGGAAATAAACCATAAATCCTTCCACAAATTGCGAAATAAACTCAAGGTGTCACAAAAAGGAACGAAATCTTCATAGAAAATCACATATGTCATGCAGGACGTTGAAGACCAAGAATAGCAAAGAATTTGCCTTTTTTTTTTTTTTAATTTAAGAAAGCAAAAAAAATAAAAACAACACTTTCAAGAACATTCTTCAGAGAATGCAAAGGCCCAGAGCTGACCTTGGTTCGCATGTAGACAGTGATGAAATGAGATAGCAATTATCAGAAGACCTTATTCCTTCGATGATGCATTTATTTGTATGATCCGAGACAACACATTTGTTGTGAGTGAAATGCACCTTTAGATTTTGATCACACAACTGACTTATGCTGATAAGATTCGCTTTCAAACCTTTTACAAGAAGAACATTTTCCAGAGGAGGCAGTCCTGGAACGTCTAGTGTTCCCTTTCCAACGACATTTTCTGTGACGCCGTTTCCAAATGTTACTTTTTCCAGACCTCCTGATGTGATATTCTTTAAGAATCTTGCTTCACTTGTCATATGTCTAGAAGATCCACTGTCAAAGTACCATGCATCAACAGATGATGCATTTAGAGAAGTATGAGCAACATTACACTTACCAATGGTTTTCTTTATCCATTTCTGTTTGGGAAATCTGTATGAAGAGATATATCTAGCAGTACCTTTTCTCAAGTCATCAAGATAAGCAAAGCACCTAGGACGAATATGACCTTGATGAAAACAATAATGGCAAATTGGAATAAATTTGTTACCTTTATTCTTGGGAACATGAAGATTGGACTTCATCTGATGACTGTCTTTAGAGTTAGATTTCTGTTCAGTTTTGTTGATGGATATCACAACTTTCTTCCCTTTATTTTCAGCATTGATGTTTGACACTTTTGGTGACATTGAGCATTCTCCTTTGTAACCAATCCCAGAGGTATCATCACATGATCTTCTGGCCATTAGAATATCATCAAGAATAGAAGAACCTGAGTTTAACATTCTGACATTTTTCTTCATGTGATTAAGATCTTTTGACAGCCGTTCTACCTCATTCTGACTTGATTTCAGTTTGACTTCCAAATCAGTAACATAATCTTGGAGGCTTCCATTTTCATTTTTCAAACTTCCAATCTGCTCTATCTCATTCTGGCTTGATTTCAGTTTAGCTTCCAAATCAATAACACAATCTTGAAGACTTCCATTTTCGTTTTTCAGACTTCCAATCTGTCTTCGAAGATGTTGATTTATTTCAACCAATTCTGTCCACTTCTTATTTTCATTGATAAGATCTTCTTTTGTAATTTCTTCTGTATCATCATCGCTATTTTCATATATACTTTCAGAGACATTTTGAGTGACGCTATCAAAACTTGTAGGTTTAGCTTTAGCAACCAGCGCCATATTTCGGTTTGAGATTTCATCTTCTTTTTCTGAATCACTCTCACTCCAGGTTGTGTTGAGAGAAGTCTTTTTCTTCTTCAAGGTATTTGCACATTCAGCCTGAATATGTCCATAACCATCACATTCTCGACATTTAATTCCTCTGTTATTCAAGAACTTTCCTGAAGTTTGATTTTCGTCTTTGGACTTCTTAAAACTTGTAGAGTCATTCTTGGTGTTAGTGACATTTTGCTTGACACCATGATTATTTCTTCCAAATTTCTTCAACACTTTACTGAATTTTCTGGATATCAATGCTAAAGATTCTTCCAGATCATCTTCATTGGATTCTTCAGAATTTTGCATCTCTGCTTTTAAAGCCAGGTCTTTCACCCTTTTTGTTTCCACATTTCCATCGAAATTCATCTCAAATGTTTGAAGAGAACCCATCAGCTCCTCTAATTTCATTTTGGTGATATCTTTTGCTTCTTCAATTGCTGTAACTTTATAAGCAAAGCGTTGCGGCAGTGATCTTAGAGTCTTTCTCACAAGTTTCTCTTCAGAAATAGTTTCTCCAAGAGCAAAAGCTTCATTAGCAATGTCACAGAGTCTTGCATTAAATTCGGTAATATTTTCATCATCATGCATCTTCAAGTTCTCAAATTTTGTTGTTAAAAACTGCATTTTTGATAGCTTTACTGCTGAAGTACCTTCATAAGTAATCTGAAGAATATCCCAAGCCTTTTTAGCAGACTCACATGTAGAGATAAGTCTGAATTGAGTTGGATCAACACCATTAAATATAACATTAAGAGCCTTTGAGTTACTATTTGCTAGAACATTTTCAGTGACGGACCAGCTTTCTTCAGGTTTGATAGTTGTGACTCCTTCTTTGCTTATAATCATTGGTGGGTCCCAACCTGTTATAATAGATTTCCAGGCTTTTTCATCAACAGCCTTAATAAACGCTTTCATTCGAGCTTTCCAGTAAGCATAATTGTTTCCATTTAGCAAGGGTGGACGCACTGTTGAACCTCCTTCTTTCATAGAGTCCATCGTAGTAAAACCAAGATCAAGTCCCGCGGATCTCGCCTAAGAAACAGAGACGTCCCGCTCTGATACCAATTGAAAGATCAAGGTTAGTGACCCGATGTTATAAAGTGTTGTAACACTTCGTGTGACACCGGTTATAAATACGATATAGGACAATAAAAAAAATGCGGAAATTAACTACACAGGAGGTTGTTAACGCAGTTCGGCAATCAGCCTACATCTGCGGGGCCACGCCCAGATATGAAAACATTTCACGAGTTCAATCAAGGTTACAAGACACTCGGACTAAAACAAAATAAGACTCCCTCTTATCTTTGATGCCGCTTCCTTCAACCTTCACAAGTGAAACTGTTTTGCGAGCTCCCCTCGACTTTGAAACGATCTCTCCCGAGATCGTGATAACAACAAGATCCCCTTGTTGTTGGTTCCTCCCGAAACCCGTGTTATGGCAAGATCCCCTCGCCCACGATCAAGAACGACAAGCTCCCCTTGTCAATAAATAGAACTCCTCCAGAGTTCCAAGGCAGTCTCCTCTCAAGAATGGATAATAATGAAGATCACAAGAATAAACTCCTATGACACTATCTGTGACGCTTGACAATGTCTTAGGATAGGATCACCCAGAAAAGGCTTCAACAAACCAGTCTTTAACAAGACCGAATCAATAATCACATACACCACACAGAAACGTGGGTGAAGAATAAAAACGCCCAGATGAATAGAGAAATTCCACACTCCAGAATAATGGCGTCGGCACCTTTTAACATACAAAGAGAAGACTTTTATATTAAGTGCAGGTGCGGCTCTGTTTCTCTCTACAATATATTCTTGAAACAGACTATTCATTCAAATAATAATATCCCACGAAATCAGCAAAGGATCCGAAATTCACTGCCACACAAATTTAGCGCAGTGACACTTTGAATGACGCTTTAGTAAAGTATCCCAAATAATTAGGGATATGAACCATGTTTGTTACGATTCCTTTTCCAGCAAATCACATTTGAATTGACGAAATATTCTGCCAAATATTATCTCCAAAATAGAAGGATAGAATAATATATATTCCAAAAGAATATAATTTCCAAAAAGATATATAACCAAAAATAATCTTTTGCCAAAAATATAATGCCAACACATCGTTGCATTAACAGCATTAAATAATAGTGATCATGATATCGCTATCTTTATCATCAATAGCTTTACTGGATGTCTGAAAGGATGGTGGGATAATTATTTGTCCTTATCCCAACAAACAGAAATTCTTAGAGCTGTAAAACAAGAGAACTTTGTAGAAGTCTCTGTCGACCTAGTGTCAGGTCAACCTTTAACCCATCAGTGAACGACAGCTATTGAAGATGTTGTCTACTCGCTTATTCAAGCAATAATTCTGCACTTTATTGGTGCGGTAGAACAGCGACAAGAGCGAGGTCGTGAATTATTGCAGAATCTGTGTTGTCCATCTTTAACCCACTTTTGGTGGTATAAAGATGTTTTTATCACTAAAGTGATGTAACGCAAAGATGCGAATTTCGAACACTGGAAGGCCAAATTCATTGATGGCCTACAACCATTATTCGCTGAGAAGGTTCGTCAAAAATTGATGGATCTTAATTCTAGAAATATCATATCGTGGTCTACGTGTACATATGGTCATTTGATAAGTGTCTGTGTGCAAGTAGGTCTTTCCCTATGCAACGATATGAAACTTTAGTATCAACTTAAAAAATAGAATTTAACAGGAAAAAAGAAAATATAAGAATTTTGTCAGCAATTTGCTTACAATGTCCAATCTTTTTTCATAAAAAACATAATCAGAATTCATCAAAATCAGAATAATATAAGCCAAAAAAGACAAAACATAAGAAAAAATATATAAAACAATGGTATAAAGAATCTTATCCCTCTAAAAAGGACTCTCATTATAAAAAGAATAAGAGTCATCCGAAAAGATATAAAAAATCTATATCCGAAGTAAAGTGTTTTAAGTGTGGAAAGTTTGGACACTATGCGAATGAGTGTCTAACAAAGAAAAAGCTGAATGAAATAAATCTGGATGAAGGTCTTCGTCTTCAGCTTTCAAAGTTACTTTTGAATTCCACTAACGAAGAATCTTTCAGTGGCTCTAGTTATGATGACCTTTCGTCATCTTCTTCCGAAGATAATAGCTGCACAAATAATTGTTGTAAAACTTTTAATAATTTAACATTAAATGTTTTAACAAAATCCCAACATGAAATAATCACTTTAATTGATCAGATTCCTGATTCCAAAACCCGAAGAAAAGTTATTGAAATTATGATAAACAAACTGTAGAGTCAAACAAAACTGTTAATTTTAATCCCGAACCTAAAAAGCCTACGACTTCAAAATACTATAGTCTTAACGAAGTCTTTAATCGATTAGAAAATGAATCTACCTATAAACTTGCAACCATTCAGGATCTTAGACACGAAGTGAATGATTTGAAATCTGAGTTACATCAACTTCGTAATATTTATAATCAGTATAAAATTTCAACCGATGATCGTCTAGCTCGCCTAGAGTCAAACGTAGAATCAAATTCTAGTCAGAACAACATCGAAGAATCTACTCCTTACCTTAACAGTATTAGTAGAATCACTTTACAAAAGTGGTTTATCAACATTACTCTTGTAATTCAACAGGATTTTAGAATTCCAAATTTAGTTGCTCTCATCGATAGTGGCGCAGACATAAATTGTATTCAGGAAGGATTAATTCCTACCTGAGACAGTTCAATCTTTAACTACTGCCGGTGGAAGCAGAATAAAGATAAATTATAAATTGTCTAAAGTCGTAATCTGTAATAAAGCAACTTGCTTAGAAACCACATTTTTACTTGTTAAAAATCTGCAACAACATGTGACTCTATGAACACCTTTTTTAAATTTAATCATGCCAATAAGGATGATTAATAAATCTGGAATTCATGCAACTGTTCAGGATCATAATATAATTTATCCCTTCGTCACTGATCCCGAGACTCGTACTATTCACGAGTTACAAAGATTTTATAAAAATAAAGAAAAACAATTAAGTTTTCTTAAAGTAGAAATTAGTTATTTAAATATATCAGAACAACTTAAAAATCCTAATTGGTTAGGAAAAATTAAGGAAATTGAAAACAAATTCTTAATTGAAGTTTGTAGCAGTATGTCTAATGCTTTTTGGGATAGGAAACTGTTGGATTCAATAAAAATAACCAAATTAATTGAATCTAAAATGAATTCCAAAACTGAAAAGAGCGAGAGCCCAGTTGCTGAATCAATACGTTAGAAATTCTACAAGTAAATCGTTAAAACAAGAAGGACATACCCGGATCCATTGTTTGAATGCAAAATACTGTAGATCGGGTACATAGATCTTCTGATTTGACAATCGCCATCTCTAATGTCTCTCTAGAATGATGGAGGTTCTACGAAGCAAATGGTTCAATTGAGAATTGGGGACTATAACCCTATTTTTAACTTAATTGGATAATTTACCAGTTTACCCATCACAAATTGGTAAATTACCTCTGGTGTCTCTACACATTATAATATAACTATATTATATTTAATATACTCCAAAATCCATTAAAATCATATTAAATCACTTTAATATGGACTTAAACTTTGATGATAACATAATGTATAATTTATAGTTTAACAATTTAAATTCAAATAGAATTATAAATCCTTATAATTCTAACAATCTTCCACTTGGATCAAATTATAAACTAATCAATTACATATTATAACTTTATCCTTATGATATCAAATTTTATTATTATCTAAACAGAGTATACTCAAACAATCTTGTTCATCAATTATATCAAATGCAGGACCAAAGCAGCTTTCGTCACAATTATCGTAACTAAACCTATCAATGATCACAAATACCAACATAACCAAATGACACAGATCAAATATGGATGTGTAGCATGAAAATTACATGTAATGTGATTTAACATGCCTATTTCCAACTGGTCCAACAAAAACTTTATTGAGATCATTAAAACTCAAATGTCAGAGTGAATTAAATGAATACCTCATAAAATGAATACTGCAGTAACCAAAATATTCATTACAAATATCTATAGAATAGAATCACACATAAAAAAAAATTTACAGACTCCCACTGAACCTCAATATCTCCAAGAGATACAACCCCCATATGAGCAACATGCTCGTGAAAGACCTTGGGTTGTAATCCTTTGGTTCGCAGATCCGCAATCATGAAGTCTGTTCCAATGTGATCTATAGATATTTGACCACTCTGAACTCTTTCCTTCACAACAAGAAACTTGATGTCTACAAACTTAGACTTTGAGAAGCTTCTGTTGTTGTTTGAGAACATCACAGCTGACTGATTGTCACATAAAATCCGAAGTGGTCTTTCAATACCATTCGAGATTTGTAATCCCGTGACAAAGTTACTCAGCCATAATGTCTGATTGGATGCCTCATAACATGCTATAAACTCAGCTGCCATAGTAGAAGAGGCCGTAAGTATCTGTTTGACACTCTTCCAGGAGATAGCTCCTCCATCTAAAAGAAAAATATAGTCCGACGTTGACTTTAAGTCATCTTGGCATCCAGCAAAATCAGAGTTAGTATTCCCAATGATCTCGAGCTGATCTGATTTCTTGTATCTGAGCATGTACTCTTTGGTTCTCTGTAAATATCTGAGTACTCTTTTTATAGCCTTACAATGATCCAATCAAGGATTGCTCAAGTATCTACTCAACATGCCAACTATGTACGCATTATCTGGACGCCTGCATACTTGAGCATACATTAAGCTTCCTACCGCCGAAGCATAAAGAATCTTTTGCATTTCTTTGACTTCAAAGTCACTTGAAGAGCATTGACTTTTATTTATTTTATTTCCTTTGACAACAGAGGTATCGTCTGGTTTACATTCTTGCATGCCAAATTTTTTTAAAACCTTCTCAATATAGCTCTTTTGTGATAATCCAAGTATACATCGACTACGATCTCGATATATTTGGATTCTTAATACAAAAGAAGCGTCACCAAGATCTTTCATTTCAAATTTCTTTGAAAGAAATTTCTTGGTGTCGTGCAACAAGCCTATATTGTTGCATGCTAATAATATGTCATCGACATATAAAGCCAGAAACATCATTTTATTCCCACTAAATTTATGGTATACACAATCATCAACTTTATTTGCCTCAAAACCATATGAGGTGACTGCGTGATGAAATTTGTAATACCATTGACGGGAAGCTTGTTTTAGCCCGTAGATAGATTTCTTTAATTTGGAAACTAAGTCCTTTGATTTATTTGAATCAAAGAACTCGGGTTGCACCATATAGATCGTTTCATCAATGTCACCATTGAGAAACGCCGTCTTTACATCCATCTGATGTAGCTTTAAATCAAAATGAACTACTAGTGCTATTATAGTTCTAAAGGAATCTTTAGATACCGGAGAGAAAGGTTCCTCATAGTCGATGTCTTCTCTTTGAGTAAAACCCTTAGCAACAAGACGTGCTTTGAATCTCTCAATGTTACCTTTTGAATCCCTTTTGGATTTAAAAATTCATTTAAAACCGACGGGTTTCAAACCTACAGGTAACGAGACGAGATCCCAAACGTCATTGTCCTTCATGGACTTTAACTCATCATTTATGGCATCAGTCCACTTTTGAGAATCAGAACCCTTAATGACTTGGTTGAAAGTGACAGGGTCATCTTCCACCTCACCGAGTTCCTCATGTTCTTGTAGGAATACGATGTAATCATCCGAAATCGTACTCTTTCTCTTTCTAGTGGACCTCCGTAATGACATATTTTCTCGAGGCTGTTGAGTTTGTTCTTAAGGAATGACTTCCTGAAGAGGTTTAGGAAGTGATTTAATATTGTCTTTTTCATTATCCACTTGATCGAAGTCATGAGAAACCAAAGAAAGAGGAACAACTTCCTCCTCAAAGACAATGTCTTCTTTATCTCCCCTCACAAACTCTACATCCTCAAAAAATCGGGCATTTCCCGTTTTAAAGAATATCTCTATAGTGGGATCATAAAATTTGTACCCCCTTGACCATTCAGGATACCCTACAAAATAACAACTAACAGTCCCAGAGTCCAGTTTCTTTTCATTGGGCCTATAAGGCTTTGCCTCAGCTGGACACCCCCACTCGTGTAAGTGTTTAAGAACGGGTTTTCGACCCATCCAACACTCAAGTGGGGTTTTGTTGGCTATCGCCTTAGTAGGTACCCTGTTAAGGATATAAGATGCAATTTTTAGTGCTTCACCCCAGAGGGATTCTGGTAAGATCGAATGAGCAATCATACTCCTTACCATGTCCTTAAGTGTTCTGTTCCATCTTTCAGCAACACTATTCATGTTGGACGAACCCAGCATGGTGTACTGAGGAACAATACCATACTCCTCTAGGTATTTAGCAAATGGTCCTGGACGTTGTTCATCTGATCCGTCATACCGACCATAGTATTCACCACCACGATCAGATCTGACAACCTTAATCCTTTTATCAAGCTGATTTTCCATCTCAGCTTTAAAGACTTTGAACACGTCCAAAGATTGAGACTTCACATGAATGAGATATAGGTAGTCATAACACGAGTAATCGTCAATGAATGATATGAAATAATGTTGACCATTCCAAAATGCCATAGGGAAAGGTCCACAAATATCCGTATGTATCAATTCAAGGACTTCTGAAGCTCGGTTAGCTTCTAATCTCCTTACACTTGTTTGTTTTCCTTTAATACAACTGATACAAACCTTGAAGTCAGTCATATTAAGAGGGCCCAAAATTTCGTCTAACACAAGCTTTTCTATTATCTTTTAAGAGATGTGACTTAAACGCTTGTGCCATAACGAAACTGAATCATTATTAGATAATTTACGTTTTGTACTTCTTGAATTAGTATGCAACGTTTTATTAAATGAAACTATGATTTCTATCATATATAGATTGTCATAAACAGATAAAAATCCAGAAACCATTATATTTGAATTTAATGATAAACTGAATTTTTCCATTTCCAAATGAACAAGAATAACCAAATTTGTCAAATGCAGAAATAGAAATTAAATTCTGTGTAAAAGACGGTACAACAAAAGTACCATTTAAATCCAAAAATTGTCCATATTTTAATAACAATCTAAAATCTCTGATAGCTTCAACTTCAACTGATTTGTCATCGCTCACAAAGATGAATCTTTCAGCATAATTCAGCTTTCGGCAACCCTGCATAGACGTACTAATGTGAGTGGTAGCACCCGAATCTAACCACCACGTATGTCTAGATACATAAACCAAATTAACCTCAGAACAAACAAGGTTGAGAAGTGTACCTTTCTTCAAGCACCATGCGTGATACTTGACACAATCTTTCTTTTGGTGCCCTTCTCCATTACAGAAGAAACAATTGAAGCCGTTAGACTTCTTTTGTTTCAACTTAGAAGAAGCACCAACAGCTTCCTTCTTCCTTTTCTTTCCTTTATCTTTGGAAGATAATGCCAAATGAGCACTTTCTGTCCGATCATGCTTAATCCTCTCTTTCTCTTAGACACAATGAGATATTAATTCATTAAATGTCCACTTATCCTTCTGGCAGTTATAACTGATGTTAAACTGCCCAAACTGAGAAGGAAGAGAAATCAAGACTAAGTGAACAAGCATGTATTCTAATAGCTCTAACTTAAGTTCCTTAAGTTTTGAAGCAAGATAAGACATTTTCATTATGTACTCCCTGATATTCCCCTTTCCATTATACTTGAGTGAGACAAACTTAGCTAAAAACGTGCTTGTCTCAGCCTTCTCGTTTTTCTCAAAATGTTTCTCGAGTTCTTCGAGGAATGTTTTGGCATCAATGTCTTCCGATATATTGCCCCGAAATGCTCCTGAAATGGCGCGCTTCATGATCATTAGATTTACACGATTCGAACGCTCCCACTTTTTCAGCTCCCTTTTATCATCAAGGGTACTTGATACTGAAAGAGGTGGGAAGCGTGCGACCCTAAGTGCGATGTCAAGATCCATGCACCCAAGAACAATCATAGCGTTCTCTTTCCAGACTTTATAGTTGGTCCCGTTAAGCATAGAAACTGCATTAACGTTACTTATTATACTTGAGATATTAACTGTAACAACAGAGAAAATGAAACAACATTAACTCACAAATTAATATACATATACATAACAATGATATAACTTAAAATATAGTGCATCCATCAACAAGAAACTGACACAACATTAACACTTAGTCTTTTGGCTAACAGTGTTAACTTGTAATTGGTAACTTGGTCTAGTATATAAACATTGACAATAAGACATGTCAATCAATGAACTTATCGTTGGACAAGTTCAATGTTCACATGGCAGTCTAATTATTGTGCCATGTTTTAATACTGCTAACAAGCCATGCAATTGTACAAACATCAACCTTCCTTTGGGCCGATCGAAATTCATACAATGTCATGTTTCATGCCCAACATATAAAAACATGATAATTAAAGCAAGAGAGGCTAATTTTATAGTATGTTACCCAACCATCCTATTTTACAATGTAAGACTTCATAAAATTGCACAAAAAAAGAGTTAAGAAAATTCATATACATACATATTTAATAGCTAGGCAACCATATTAGTTAATCAGTAAACTAAATGATCAACCGACCTAGAATAAAAGGTTCAAATCGGCCAAAACTAGGCAAAAACAAGGCGAAACGAGGCGAACCGAGCCCTGAATTGTCTAGAAACAATCATTAAAAAGACCCAAAATAGCCAAACCAAAGTGAACCGGGGCCCATTTAACCAAATGGATCAGTCAATTTTTTTTCTGACCGGACCGGATCGGACCAGACCAGACCAGATCGAACCAAACCGAACCGAATCGAATCGAACCAAACCAAACCGGTCTGGATTGAACCAACCAAAGAACCGTTCAAACCATAACCGAATCGAGTTGGTTTGGTCTGAGTGGGTCCGAACCCAAAAAAGTTTTGTTCGATTTGGACCAAACCTAACCCAATCGGACCGAATCGGCCCAAACCACCGGAGAGGGGCTGCGAACCAGCAACGAAAATCGCCAGAATCTCACCTATTCCGGCAGATTTTCACCCCAAAATTGTCTGATTTATCAAAATAATGATAGATCGGACAATAATCTTTAACGTGCATCAACAAAAAACCAATTTTATGGCATCAAAACATACATTCTAGCGGAATTAGATGCAAAATTACAGCTCTAAAAAATGATTCTGAAAATTAAAAAAATTTATGCTTAATCCGATTTCAAGCAAAAAAAATCGATTACTTGTAGTTTAACGTAATCGGCTCTGATACCAATTGTTGGATTCAATAAAAAATAACCAAATTAATTGAATCTAAAATGAATTCCAAAACTGAAAAGAGCGAGAGCCCAGTTCCTGAATCAATACGTTAGAAATTCTACAAGTAAATTGTTAAAGCAAGAATGACATACCTGGATCCATTGCTTGAATACAAAATACCGTAGATCGGGTACGTAGATCTTCCAATTCGACAATCGTTCTCTTTAATGTATCTCTAGAATGATGGAGGTTCTAAGAGGCAAATGGTTCAATTGAGAAATGAAGACCATAACTCTATTTTTAACTTAATTGGATAATTTACCAGTTTGCCCATCACAAATTGGTAAATTACCCCTGGTGTCTCTACACATTATAATATAACCATATTATATTTAATATACTCAAAAGTCCATTGAAATCATATTAAATCACTTTAATATGGACTTAAACTTGATGATAATATAATGTATAATTTATAGTTTAACAATTTAGATCCAAATAGAATTATAAATCCTTATAATTCTAACAGAAACGACATATCGTCTCTCTTCCATATATTTTAGAATTTAATGAAAAATTAATTCCGACTAAAGATCGTCCTAATCACATGAAAACAAAATATTTAGAACTTTGCAAAAATGAGATTAAAAATCTTTTTGAGAAAAATTTAATCCATAAAAGCTACTCTCCTTGGAGTTGCACAGCTTTTTATGTTAACAACCGTAATGAAAAAGAGCGTGGTGCTCCCCGCTTAGTTATTAATTATAAACCGTTAAATGATGTTTTGCAATGGATCCGATACCCAATTCCTAATAAAAAGGATCTATTAGATCGTTTACAATATGTAGTAATCTTTTCTAAATTTGATTTAAAATCTGGATACTAGCATATTCAAATATCTGAAAAAGACAGATATAAAACTGCCTTTGTGGTCTCCTTTGGCCACTATGAATGGAATGCTATGCCATTTGGCTTAACAAACGCTCCATCTGAATTTTAGAATATAATGAATGAGATATTTTCTCCCTTTTCTGAATTTTGTATTGTTTATATAGATGATATTGTAGTTTTTTCGTCATCTATTGATCAGCATGTTAAACATTTAAGAGTTTTAAAAGATATCATTAAACATAATGGTTTAGTGATATCTGCTCCGAAAATGAAATTATTTCAAACAAATATACGTTTTTTAGGACATACGATTAATCAGGGTATTATTGTCCCGATAGACCGTATTGATTTCGCCTCTAAATTTCCCAATGAAATCAAAGATAAACCCCAGTTACAAAGATTCTTAGGTAGTTTTAACTACTTAGGAGATTACTAACAGTATTTAACTCAGGATATTTTTGTATTATACAAACGCCTTCAAAATAATCATGTCCCTTGGACTCAGGAACATATGAATGCAGTAAAAAAAATTAAATTAAAAGCAAAAACTTTACCTTGTCTTTGTTTACAAAATTCAAACTGGAAAAAATTATTGAAACAGATGCCTCTGACCTTGGTTAGGGTGACATTTTAAAACAATTTAATCCAAACATTAATAAAGAAGAATTAATTCATTTTACTTCAGGAGTTTGGAAACCAGTTCAGAAAAATTACTCAACTGTAAAAAATGAAGTACTTTCAATTGTTAAATGTATTTCTAAATTTCAAGATGATCTTTTAAATTAGCAATTTATTATCTGAGTTGATTGTAGTTCAGTTAAGTATATTTTAACAAAAGATGTTAAAAATTTAACTTCAAAACAAATTTTTGCCAGATGGCAATCCGAACTTTCGGTCTTTGATTTTTCGATTGAATATATCATAGGTGAGCAGAATTCTCTTCCGGACTTTCTAACCCAAAATGAAACCCTCAATACGGGGTAGAGGCCGCGGCCGTGGCCGTGGTAGAAAAGCTGGATTCAATCAGTATGGTGCGAACTTTCCAGCTCTGGGAGCTTCGACATCTCAATCGGTAAAGTCTAATTATATATATATATATATATATATATATATATATATATATATATATATATATATATATATATATGGAGTTGAAACAATATTATCTGTTTTTAATTGAAATATGCACAATTTTATTTTTGAGTTTTACTCTAAAACGCATTGTATTGAGTGAGAAAAGAAATATACTTATGAACCATTTATATTTGTTTTTCTCAAACGATATATGAATAGAGTTTAAGCAATTACTTGATTCGAGTTGTTTTTGTATTCGCAATAGGATAATTGGTCATTATTAGTGTCTATATATACTGGGAGAACATGTTCCTGTAAAGCTGCCATTTGTTTAGAATTTGTTTGTTTTTTGGCATGTAATAGGCTTCTTAATTTAATCTGACTTGTCTGAACAATTCTTGCACGATGAACAATGATATACTTTATTCTTTTAATTATACATCAATTATTAAGGACTTGAATGTTGAGTTTGCAGTCTGCTTTTCCTATATTTTTTTAATCTGTCGAAACAATCATATGGTATGAAAAGGACATTTAATTAAACAAGTGAATTTGGGCCTACACACGGACAGTGAGAGCAATAGCTCTGTTCGTTGTTAATTAACATCAATGATCGTACAATTATTCAGATTTAAATTAATGGTGATGACCGAAACTGGCCTCACAGCCATTACTGATCAAGTATTAGTTTTTGGAAGTATTGTTTATCGAGATTGGGAGCTACATACAATAAGGCAGATGCTGAAGTAGCTCTTTCTATTCATGGATATACTCATTCCTCTATAAACTAAAAGGCAAAAAGTGACATTTTTTTGGTATTTTGTTCGTAGCTGCAGCTACTGTTATATTCTATCCTACCAACTAGAATCTAAAAAAATTGTTTTCAAAACTTTAGCAAGAATAACAAAATAAAAGCTTATTAAAAAGGTCATTAAATTAAAAGCCCGTTAATTTGGGCCTACATTTTTTTTAATCGTCGTTAATTCAAGTCAACGATCGTACAATTATTCAGATCCAAATTGCAGTAGAAAATTCAAAATACTATCGTGGGACTGAGTACATTGCCACCATAAATATTCCACCAGAATCCAGTAGATCTTCACCTCAGGTTGTGAAGCTCAACAATGGCGTCCGCTGCAGTAGATCTTCTGGTAGGCAAAATTGCCGCTCTTCTTGAGAATGAAGTGTATCTGTTGGCGGGCGTTCGAGATGAAGTAAAAGACATTCAAGCAGAGCTACTAACTATGAAAGCCTTCTTAGAAGACGCAGACAGGAAGCAACCCAAAAATGAAGTGGAGAAAGATTGGGTCGGAAACGTGAGGGACGTAACCTACGAGGTCGAAGACATCATCGACGAATTCGTGTACCATATGAACGAGCAGCAAACCGGAAATCGGCTCTCCCGCTTCCTCTATAGCATCGTTTGGATGCCCAAAAATTTGTGGGTGAGGCACAAGATTGCGACCCAGTTGCAAAAGATCAAGAAGACGATCAAAGAAATACCCAAGCGGAGCCAAAGGTATCGCGTGGATCGAAGCGACGCCTCGATTCCCCGCGCCGTTTCCAACTGGAAGCAGTTCCAGGGAGAGTCGTCTCTCTTCGTCAAAGAAGATGAGCTCGTGGGTATCGAGAAGGACAGGCAGTCGTTGATGGGGTTGCTCATGGACGGATACCCTCACCAAGTTGTGGTTTCAGTTCTGGGAATGGGCGGAGCTGGGAAGACAACGATTGTCGCCAAGACTTACAATAACGATGCAGTCACCCGCTACTTCAATTGCTACGCTTGGATTACAGTCTCCCAAACTTACGCCCTGGAAGACATATTCCGAAGCTTGATTAAGGGATTTCACCAAGCGTGTAAGGAGCAAGTTCCTGCAGATTTGGAAGCCATGCCTCTGAAAGAGCTTCTAGACAAGATGGTGACCTACTTAAGCAACAAACGATATCTCGTGGTCTTAGATGATGTCTGGGATATCAAACTATGGAACCAACTGAGAGTTTCTCTCCCACATTCTCCAGGAAGCCGGATAGTTATCACGACAAGGAAAGAAGATATAGCCGCCCATGGATTTGGAGTTAGAAGCCATGTTCATCGTGTTCAACCGCTTGAACCAGATGAAGCATGGAAACTCTTCTGCATGAAAGCATTTTACAGTCATCCAGACAAGCGCTGCCCCAATGAGCTTAAACCTTTAGCCCAATCGCTTGTGGAGAAATGCGATGGCCTTCCTTTAGCTTTAGTAGCCATGGGAGGCCTCATGTTCTCTAAGAAGCATGTTACCGACTGGAGCAAAATTTGCAACAGTTTGAATTGGCACTTGGCCAACAATTCTATGCTGGACTCTGTGAAGAGCATATTGCTTCTCAGTTTCAATGATTTGCCTTATAATCTCAAACATTGTTTCTTATTCTGCTCAATTTTTCCGGAAGACTTTTCGATCCGGCGAAAGAGACTAATAAGGCTGTGGATAGGAGAAGGGTTTATTGTGGCCAAAGGGAACAGCTCGGAGGAAGTAGCCGACGAATATCTAATGGAGCTCATTTTCAGAAGCATGCTTCAAGTTGTGGAGAGGAATTCATTTGGGAGGCCTAAAGCCTGCAAGATGCATGATTTGATGAGAGAGATTGCGATCACAACTTCAAAAAATGAAAGGTTCTGTGCTTTTAGCGGGACAGAAGAAGAAATTGACTGTGGCAGAGCACGCCGACTGTCTGTCCAATTACAAAAGGTGGACAAACCAGTAGAAATAAAATCGTCATCGGATTTGTCGAAGCTTCGTTCTCTTTTGGTGTTTTATCCAGTGAAATTCGTCCAGAATCCATTGTTAAACACGATTCCTCCAGAGCTCAAACTGTTGAAAGTACTTGATTTGGAGGATGTACCCATTGACAATCTACCTGATGAAGTGGTGAAGAAATTGTTCAATTTGAGGTACTTGAATATAAGAAGAACGCTGATCAAGGAGCTTCCAAACTCCATTGGAAGACTTCGAAATCTTCACACTTTGGATATAAGAGACTCCAAGATAGAGGTTCTTCCCGGCCAAGTGGGGAAGCTGCAGAACCTGCGTCACCTAATCATGTATCGATACAATAAGTACGTAACAGGTGACAGTTTCAAATACGTGTTTGGAGGGAAAGCTCCGGCGAACATCAGCAAATTGAAGAAGCTTCAAGTTCTCTCTTGCGTCGAGGCCGAGGGGGACATCATCAGACAGTTGGGGAACATGACCCAGCTTACCAGGATTGGCGTCACAAACGTGAAGAAAGAAGACGGCAAGGACTTGTGCGAGTCAATTCAGAAAATGAAAGCCCTTCACTACTTGTTTGCAATGGCCTCCGACGAAGAAGAAGTTCTCGATATTGATTATTTGAAGTCGCCTCCTCCGCAGCTGACGATGGTAATTTTAGCCGGGAAACTGGAAAGGGTGCCACCCTGGTTCTGCTCGCTGCATTGTTTGTCGGACCTGTCCTTGCACTGGACGAGGCTAAACCAGGACCTGCTTCGTCACATCGCTGCTCTGCCTTGCCTGAGCCGCCTGACGCTCATAAACGCCTACGTCGGACAAAAGCTGTATTTCCGGGAAGGGTTCGAAAAACTTGTGCAGTTGTATTAGAACAGAACGAAACTATATACTATTCATTTTTAGTTTACTAGTTTACTTTTAATCTTTCATCATTACTTGCATTGGTTAAATACTTGTACAAACTCTCCTCTTACATTTTATGATTAGAGTGGCATTAATTACCTTCTTCTTCTTCTTCGTTTTCGGTCTACTGTTCATAAACAGAGAACCTCTGTTTCCTAACGTGGTATCAGAGCGAAGGCGTTTATGGCTCTCCCTTCCCCTTCCACTCTTTCCTCTTCTTCTCCTGCTGCCTCTGCTTCCCTCCCACCGTTTCCGTCTACAAATCAAACCTTAACCACCAAGCTTACCTCCACAAACTTCCTCGTCTGGAAGACTCAACTCCTCCACATCGTCACTGCAAATGGCATCTCTCACCTCCTTGAAGCCACTTACTTACCTCCACCGCCGTTTCTGGATAATCTCTCCGCTGAACCAAATCCCGATTTTCTTCTCTGGCAACGCTACAATAGCCTTCTGTTGAGCTGGATATTCTCCTCCATGTCGGAGGACTTGCTGCCCCAATTTGTTGCTTTTACCACCGCCAGTGCGGTCTGGACAGCTCTGGCTGCACGTTTTGCCTCTTCTTCGCTGGCCCGCATCACTGATCTCCGAAATCAACTTCACTGCCTCTCCAAAGACGGCGTCTCGGCTGCTGCCTATATTCACCAACTTACCTCTCTCTGCAACACTCTTGCCGCCATCGGTCACAGCGTTCCTCCACAAGACCAGCTCCTCTATTTTTTGGGCGGTTTGGGCAGCGAGTATAATCCGTTCGTCACCTCTGTCACCAATCGCTCCGACGAGCCGCCGATTGAAGAAATTTTCAGTCTTCTCCAGAGTTACGATTTCCGGCTTGAGAAACAACACCTCGCCGTTGCTCTTCCATCGCCGCAAGCTCAGGCGAACGCTGTATTTCAGCGTTCCCCTCGCCCCGCCTGGGCCCCTCGGCCTCCTTGTTTCCCTCGGCCCAACACGCAGACCAGTTTCTCTTGGCCCAACCTGCAGACCGGTTTATCTTTTCCAGGCCACGGCTCGCAATCTTCACCGAGCCCCACCGGCCCATGGCGTCCCCGGTCCACCCAGCCCTTTCGGCCCAGATGTCAGATCTGCAATCGTTTGGGCCACTCGGCCCTCAGGTGTTATTTCCTTTCCTCTGCAGCCCAACAGGCCCCTATGCATACCCAAGCCCAACCCCAAGCCCACCTGACTTCCCACTCCCTTGACCCGACCCAACCTCCCCTCCCACCCGACTCCCTCCACTCCCCCTTCGACCCGACTCAATGCCCCATTTACCCTTCCCCTGTAATCTCCCCCAACCCGACAGGCATTCTTCCCACTCCGGCCAGTTCCTCGCCGGCTCCGTCCTGGATTATGGATTCCGGCGCCACCCATCACTTCCAGCAATCTTCCGACGGCCTCACTCATCCCCAGTTTCTTTCGGTTCCTTCGCAGGTTGCTACGGCCGAAGGTAAAACTCTCCCTCTTTATCTTTCTGGTTCTTCTGTTATCCCTGCTTTTGGCCGATCTTTGCTGTTAAACTCTGTTTATCATACTCCTCATTTTTCACATAATCTCCTCAGTGTCTCAAAATTATGCCAGGATAATTCTGCCTATGTTGAATTTCATCCTCTTTTTTTTTTGGTTAAGGATCGGCTCTCTCACCGACTCCTCCTCCGTGGTGAACTTCGGGATGGGCTCTACCGTACCCCTTCCTCCTCCCTTTTGTCTCTTGCTGCTCGGCTCTCGGCTTCTGACTCTTCTCCAGCCGTTCTCTGGCATCGCCGATTGGGCCATCCCTCTCCACGGGTGATGCAGCAAATTGCCTCTGTTTGTAATTTAAATAATGCAAATCTTTTGTATGACAATTGTATCTCTTGCAAAATGAGTAAATGTCATCAGCTTCCTTATCCAAATTCGCAATCACATGCTCGTTTTCCATTTGATATTGTTCATACGGATGTGTGGGGTCCCTCCCCGATTTCCTCTGTCACGGGTGCTCGCTATTTCGTTCTATTTATTGACGACTGCACTCGTTTCACTTGGCTTTTTCCTCTAAAATTAAAAAGCGAAGTCTATAACACTTTTGCCAATTTTTATCAATTTGTCTTTACTCAATTCTCTCTTAAAATCAAAACTGTCCAATCCGATTGGGGTGGTGAATTTCAATCACTTACCCCTCTGTTTAAATCTTTGGGCATTCAGCATCGTATTTCTTGTCCGTATACCCCGAATCAAAATGGTCGGGTGGAACGCAAAAACCGTCATGTGGTTGAGACCGGCCTCTCTCTCCTTTTTCATTCTTCCGTTCCTCAACGTTTCTGGCCTTATGCCTTCCTCACCGCTACTAGTCTCATCAATTTCCTTCCTACTCCCGTCTTAAACCACAAGTCCCCTTTTGAGTGCTTATTTCACAAACCTCCTCCTTACCTCTCACTTCGTGTTTTCGGTTGCCTTTGTTTCCCGCTTCTTCGTCCCTTCAATCGTCACAAGCTTCAACCCAGGTCTCTCCCGTGTGTCTTCTTAGGTCCCAGTCCAAATCACAAAGGTGACCTTTGTCTCGAACCCACCTCTCACAAAATTTATATCTCCCGTCACGTTACTTTTGTTGAGTCCCAATTTCCCTTCTCTTCCGTCCCTAACCCTCCCTCTTACCCTCCCCCTTTTCACCTTACTATTCCTACTATCCCTCACCCACTCTCCACCCCTACCTCTCCCACTCTTCCACCCTCACCTCCCATCCTCCCCGCTTCCCCACCCATCCACCATACCCCACCTTCCATGAGTCCTCCCTTACCACCTTTTTCACCCCCCCATCATACCCCACCTTCCATTAGTTCTACCTTACCATCATCTCCACCTCCCCTTCCTAACCCCGTTCATCATCCCCCTGCTCCCATCTCCCATCCTATGACTACCAGAGCAAAGGCTGGTGTCTTCAAACCTAAAGCCTTGCTTCTTGCGCCCTCCCTTGAACCCAACACTTTCTCTCAGGCTGCAAAATCTCCTCATTGGCTTACCGCCATGCATGAGGAAATTTCCGCCCTGCACCAAACCCGTACTTGGACGCTTGTTCCCCTTCCCACCGGTGCAAAACTTATTGGCTGCAAGTGGGTCTTTAAGACCAAGCTCAACTCTGATGGCACTGTGTCTCGCTACAAAGCTCGACTCGTTGCAAAAGGCTATGATCAGACTGAAGGTATTGATTACGATGAGACCTTCAGTCCTGTTGTCAAACCAGCCTCTGTCCGCACAGTGCTCTCCTTAGCCGTCTCTTTTCGGTGGCCTATCCGACAGTTCGACATCAGTAATGCTTTCTTACACGGAGACTTATCTGAGCAGGTCTACATGCAACAACCTCCTGGTTTTATTGACTCCTCTTCTCCGTCGGCTGTCTGTCTGCTACATAAAGCTCTCTACGGCCTTAAACAATCTCCGAGAGCATGGTATGTTAAGCTCTACACTGCCTTACTTAACTGGGGTTTCTCCGCTTCCAGATCGGACTCGTCACTATTCATCCGCCGCACGCCCTCCTCGGTCCTCATTATGCTTGTCTATGTGGACGACATCATTGTGACCGGTGACTCTACCCCATTGATAGATCAGCTCTTATTGTATCTACATTCTCAGTTTCGGGTTCGAGATCTCGGCCCGCTATCTTACTTTCTGGGTATCTCTGTCACCGCGACATCTGCCGGTATGCATCTTTCTCAATCCAGGTATATTTCTGATCTTCTTCACAGGGCACACATGAGTTCTTGCAAACCGGTTCCGACGCCTATGATCGCTGGACCTGTTTTATCTCTCAAATCTGGCCTCCCTCTCTCCGATGGTTTCTTATATCGCAGCATAGTGGGCGGTCTTCAATACTGCTGCATCACCCGCCCTGATATATCTTTTGCCGTTAACAAGGTCTCACAGTTCATGCATTCTCCTTCTGACGTCCATTGGCAGGCTGTGAAACGGATTCTCCGCTATCTCCAAGGTACACTCTCTCTCGGCATCTCTTTCACGCCCTCTAGCTCCGGTGACCTTATCTGCTACACCGACGCTGATTGGGCCTCCTGTCCTGATGATCGGAAGAGCACCAGCGGTTTTTGCATTTTCCTCGGTACCAACCTTATCTCTTGGTCTTCTGCAAAACAAAAGGTCGTCTCTCGATCTAGCACGGAAGCTGAGTATCGCAGTGTTGCTAATGGCGCTGCTGAAGTTCTCTGGCTCCAATCGCTCTTACAGGAGCTTGGTTTTCCTTCTGCCACTGCGCCTCTCATCCTATGTGATAACTTGAGTGCCACCTATTTGGCCTCTAATCCGGTTCTACATTCCAAATCCAAACATGTCGAGATCGATTTTCACTTCGTCCGGGAGAAGGTGTTCAACAAGAAACTCTCCGTCAAATTCACCCCTTCCTCGCACCAACTCGCGGACGCTCTCACAAAGCCTCTTCCGCCGTCCACTTTTCATCTGTTCTTGTCCAAGATCTTCGGCTCTCCGCCTTGCTCTTGAGGGGGGATATTAGAACAGAACGAAACTATATACTATTCATTTTTAGTTTACTAGTTTACTTTTAATCTTTCATCATTACTTGCATTGGTTAAATACTTGTACAAACTCTCCTCTTACATTTTATGATTAGAGTGGCATTAATTACCTTCTTCTTCTTCTTCGTTTTCGGTCTACTGTTCATAAACAGAGAACCTCTGTTTCCTAACGAGTTGAACTTGCTTAACTTCCCGGAGTTGATCAAGATAGAGATTGAGAGGGGCGTGATGCCTGATATTTCAAAGATACTCTTGAAGAACATGATGAATCTGGAGAGGGTTCCCCAGGGAATTGAATTCCTGTTGAAGCTAGAGACGTTGCAGCTGGTGTCTGTTTCGATGGAGCTCATCCTCCGTATCGTCGGGCAAGGCGAAGGAAGCGAGGATCGTCCGAAGGTGGAGCACATTCCCGACATTACCTACTACTACCACTCTTCCAGTGGAAAGTATTACTACGAGAGCTTGTCTCGTCTTCAATCTCAAGCTTACTAGTATTTCGAACAGGTGAAGATGGTGCAGCCTAGCTCTTTCTCATCTTAGCGGAAGCTCTAAACAATGTTCAAGGATTCGCATGGCTTTAGTTGACGAGACAATTACGCGAAGGGCCAAGGATGCACTCAAATCTTCTGAAATACTGGTCAATAATGCGTTTTCTTTAGATGCTTGCACTCAAGCTTAGTTTGCAATTATGTTTGCTGAAATACTAGTCTAGGATATGTCCCCATCTCCATCTTAATTTTTGTACTCAGCCCAACTAATATTATTGCGATGCTTTATCTTCAGGCTTTTGATCTTGTTCAAGGTGCACTCGTAAGTTCTGTGTAATACTTTTGACTCTAAATGGCTACGCAATACATTTCAAATGTCATTATTATTGTTTTTTCTACGCATCTCTTGCCTAGTTCTTTTCTAGTTAAGTAATTTCAAATTTCCAATGAATGAACGTTTTACGTGCTTTGAGTATATGGTGGCTATGAGTACATGATGTTTTTGACCGTGCCAACTAAATTTTTGAAAGCTGGTGTTAGCGTGTCAAATATTACTCAAGATTTTTTGCGTGAAGACTTTACTGACACCTGAATTTATTTTTTCAAGTTTGGCTTTGGAAAATTTATACCAGACGTGTCAACTCTCTCATGTGCAGGTTAAATGGAGTTCTGTAATGGATAAATCAAAACCCGATCCACCAACAGCTGTCTTTCTGCATGGAATACGTGGTAGCAGAAAGAACTGGGGTATGTTACTGTTTATATGTTGAGACATTTTTTTATGCTCCCCTACTGTAAAGTAAAGAGAGATTTGCTAGCTTGCATTATTTTTTTTATAATTTACAACTTTTTTCCTACACTCCTGCATAAAGTCTCACACAAGAATAACTTTGGAAGATTAAAAAAGATCATCCTTGTCAAATTCTAAAGAGGTGGACATCAATAATCTTGAAGGTTAAACCATCATACAGAGTGCCAAGTTTTCCAAGTCACTAACAACAATTCCACCTAGCATCGAGTTTCATGTAAATTAGTAATAAAAGCACCTAATAATTCACAGAAAATCTGACGATCTAGAGGCAATAAAATTTATATCCAAAGTATAAAGAGTTTGGGAGGATTGTGTAACATTCTAAAAAATTTATCCCCAAATCAATTCAGAAAAATCAAAACCCTAATTTAAAATTTGATTTCTAAACTACCAAAAATATCATTTCCCAATGAACCTAGCCAGATTCTAGTCCAAGTACATTAACCAGGAAGGGACTTTTCTGAAAACCTATTGGAGATTGGATTTTTCCAGCTCTGCTACGAGCTAATCTCGGAATTTGGATAAACAAATCTGGAATGAACCTAGACTTCATTAGGAGTAGTGTTCAGAATCAACTAAACAAACCACTCCTCTGGAAATCCGTCACTGATCTGTAGCAACCGGAAAATCTGAGCTAAATTCGGATTTCACGGAGAAGCGCGGGGTGAACCACCCCTTATAAATAGAGCCTTCGGTGGAGGAAGGATCTTGCACCGCAACTCTCCTCTCCCTCTCGAGTTCTTCTGAGAACTTACCTCAGACTTCTGAGCAGTGAAGAGCAAGCAGCCAAGCTCCGACAAACTCCTCCGATTGTAGTCGAGCTCTCCGACGAAGCTCTCTCTCGGCCTCCACCGACGACACCTTCGGTGTAAGACTTAACATCCCTCTCTCACTCTGTTTCTCTCTGCCACTGCCTCCCTCTTTGATTCTCCCTCTTACTCTCTGCAGAAATCGCGAAGGAGGAAGACACTGGTTCAGTTTTAAGGAAAAAACTGAACTGGTTCACTTAAGACAACCCGACCAGAACCGAACCAGCAGTGAACCAAACCGACCCGAACCGAACTGAACCGACACTGTTCACCCGACCCAAACCGAACCAGCACTATTTACCCGACCCGAACCGGACCCGAACCAAATTTCGACCCGAATCAAATCGGATCGATAAGAGATTTAACCGATAAGGAATTTCTGCCCAAATTCTTCTAAAGTTGAAATAATTTAAGTGAGATTTTAACACTAATATTTGATTTAGGCAGGAAAAATTTAGGAGCCGTCCAATTCAATCCAAATCGATCTAACTGATCCAATCCGACCTGATAATACAACATAAAGAAATTCTGCTCAATTTACTTTGAAATTTTATTTATTAAGTAGGATTTTAATATCAAAGATTTTAATTGAGTAGGATATTATTCTGGAAATTTTTGAAAGATCCCAATAAACGCTAATTGCTCGGAATCCAAGTAAGTGCAAATACAATGTTTTGCAACGTTTTGGCTATGACCCTACATCACAGGATAAATGTTATTTTCTTTATTATTGTTTTATTTTACCACATGTTTTCGATTGTTGAGCACACATATTAGAGTGTCGACATATTATTGTTTAAAAGATAAAATTAATAGAATATTTGCATGTGTATGAAAATGTAAAAGGGAATTGATGGAATCTACGTGATAGCAAAAGCCTGAACGACAGTGAAATGATGAGCTTGAACGTTAAAAGTAAAAGTAAAAGTAAAAGTAAAAGATAACAAAGCCATGATGGCAAAGTCTTAAAAGATGGTTTAGGAATGAGTTCCAACCAGTATGTAACAGTTAACAGGATTTGGTAAAAGTAAAAGTTTTGTAAATTGCACGTATTTCCACTTACTGAGTTTTCTCATAGTTTAGTTTTAACTTGTGATCTAGGTGAATTTTTGTCTGAGGAAGAACTAGCTGCAATTGAGAACCCTCCAGTGGCAGGCGAGCATACAGAAGAAGGAGATATTGTTGAATTTGAAGAAAATGATTTAAATTAGTATGTTTTAGTTTTTTAAACAATATTTAAAGTTTTATTTCAATTTAAGATTTTTAATAAATATGTTGAATTTGATTATTAAAATAAGATTTTATAAAATTGTTTTAAATATGAAATTATTTTAAGTTTCTGACAAATTTATTATTCTGATAAAGCTTCCGCGCATTTAAGAGTTTCCATTTATTATTATGTTTTTAATATTATGAAAATAAGATTTTAACACTCGATTTTAAATTAATTTTGGGAAAAATTTTAGGGTTTCCAAAATTAGAGTTTCAAATTGGGGATTTTTAAATCGGGGCGTTACAGATTGTGTGGCTTCATTTAAAGCTTGTATCATTGAATCTTCGTTAGAACAAATGTATTAGAAAGAAAATTGATGCAAAATTAACGGAGGATGGTAAGTTAGGTATTTTAATTAGGTTATTTTATTATAAACCGAGATTATGAGATTGTGTTAGAGATTATTAAATATTGTCTAAGTCAAATTAATATCTCTAGAGTGTTATCTCTTCCAAGTGAGTAGCTCGTTATTGTTTTCAGGTCGATGTTCTGACGGACCTGTGGTTTTCTATTTCCGTTTATGTTATTTTAGTTGTTTTCATTCAATGGAACAGTTCTATGCTCATCAATAATAGGAATATATTATGAGTGATTTAGTAATGATAGAGATATGTTAAAAGGTTAATTTATGTATTATAATTACTTTAATTTGCTATAAATAGAGGGTAGATGAGTGTGTTGGAGGATTATTGAATATTGTTTAAGCAAAACCTCTCTAAAAAGAGTCTCTTTTCCGAGCGGTAGCTTGTGGTTGTTTTTGAGAAGGTGTTTCACCGTACTGTGGTTCCTTTATTTTCTGTTTTATTTCAATAGTCAACACACTCTCATACCTTCTATTTATAATAAAATAACTAATAACTTAATTAAAATAGCTAAATAACCCTCTTCAGTTAATTTTGCATAAAAAATCTTTTTCTTTATTTGACAGAAAAATGATTACATGAATGAACCAAATATTATTTATCCCGCAATCTGTGAATTTTCCCCACGGAACTACCTCCTCCTTTACAAGAATATTTTCTAACCATGGATATTGTTGTGTGAAGCCCAATAAAAAGATTGTGAAGCCCAAGCCCATCATCATTATTAATATCTTTTTTGTATAATAGAAATAGTTAAATAAAACTATTAGAGAACCATTATTAACAGAGAACAGAGAACGTTTTCATTAAGAAACAGAGCAGAAAAGAAAGAAAGAGGGAGAGCTAAGGCGACGGAGAGAAGAGCGGTTTTTTGCTCTCGGTTTCCTTTGACTCCACAGACGACGGCGACGACGAAGGAGGAGGCGAGCCTTGGATCCGGTTGGCGATCGTCTTGATTACTAGAGGCAGGCAGATCTCTAGGGCTCGAACCAGGTTAAGTTCGAGCAATCGGTTAGGTTTCGTGATTCTTGTCGTTATTGTTCCTCTGTGTTTGTTTATTGTACAATCATCATCTCATAGTGCACGAGCTTCTCCTGTGGAGCTCAACGTGGATGTAGCCAATTTTGGTGAACCACGGTAAAAACTTTCTGTGTTGGCTCTGTTGTGTGATTTCCGATTTTGTTGTCTGGCTTAAGAAATAAAGAACTAAAAGAATTAGAACGTAATATAATATTACAACAGTGGTATCAAAGCTTGATCGATTCTGCTTCTGCGTTTCTTGATTATTTCTGTCAATAATTAAGTTTGCTGCGTTTCTTGATTCGTTCTGTCAAGAATTATATCTGCTGACCGAATTGTTCATTTTGTTTCTGTTTGTTCTTGAGATTGTTTTTCTTGAGACTGTTATTTGGCAGAAGGCTTCGGTATATAATTTTTAGTTGTTTTTCTTTCTGTTTTTAAGATTGAATATCCTACATGTTAGCATTTTTGAATTTTTTGGTTCCTATTGTGTGGTTTAATTCACAGGTTAATTGGTAACTGTGTGTGTGGTTGTTGTGGGAGAAGAGTTCCAGAGAAGGTGAGAATAGAAAAATAGGGGGGGAGGGGTGAGAGGATGTCTTCCACAAGGTTAGAAAATTTTTTGTATGATGGCAAAGTTGATTTTGGTGTGTGGAAGAGAAAAATTAAATCTCTTCTTTCACACAATAAAGTAGTCATTGATCTAGAGAAAGACCAAGATAAATGGTCTGTTGAGCAGAAAAAAAGAAAGGATGAGATAGACGAAGAGGCTTTAAACCTCTTGATTTTGAATCTCTCGGATAATGTTTTGAGAAAAATTGATGGAGCTGAGACTCCATTAGAGGTATGGGGTAAACTTGAGTCAATTTTTACCGTGCAATCTGCCCCTAATCTTGCTTTCTTTAAAGGTTCACTATTTTCTTGGAAAATGGACATTGCTAAGTCAATAGATGATAATTTAGATGAGTTTTTAAAATTGACACTTAGACTAAAAGGTATTGATCAGGCTTTAGATGAAACTACTAAGTCTATGATTTTATTAAATTCTATTCCTGAGTCCTACCAGGTTGTCAAAGATGCTTATCAGTATTCAGGTATCGTTCCAAGTGTAGAGTTAATTTCATCTGGTTTAAAAACCAGAGAATTAGAACTATTGGAACAAAAGAGATCTGGTTCGAATCTCTTTGTGAAGAATAGACCCGAACAAAGTAATAATAATGTCACAAATAGGTTCAAAAAGAAGAATAAAGGGAATGAGTATAAAATTGAAAATGTTGACAAGGGTAAGAATGAGTCTAGGAAGTGTTTCCACTGTGGCAAGGTTGGTCACTTGAAGAAGAATTGCTTCGATTGGATTAGAAAAAATAAATCGGAGAATAATGAATCAAACCTTGCCTGTGAAAATAATCAGGATGACCCCTTTGAGGTGTTTAATGTCACTGATTTAAAGTGCCCTGATACTTGGGTGCTTGACTCCGGGTGTAGCTTTCACATGAGTCCTCATAAGGACTGGTTTGTCGATTTCCAGGAAGTTATGAATGAGACGGTGTTCATGGGAAATGACGACACTTGTGATGTTGTCGGTATGGGCAGTGTCATTCTGGACTTGGATTCTAGAAAAAGAATCAAGTTAACTAAGGTAAGGTATATACCTGGACTTAAGAGAAATTTGATTTCCCTAGGTGCCTTAGATGATTTGGGATGTGAGAGTAGGACTAGCAATGAGAGTATGCAAGTCGTCAAGAATGAAAAAATTGTTCTGACTGGTAGAAAAGTTGGCGGGTTATATATTCTTGATGGCTCATGTAAGTCTAGTTCTTTGAATACGGTGTCAGTTAATCCTAGTCTTGTTGCTACTGAGAAATGACATATGAGATTAGGACATATGAGTCAAGGGGGACTTGACTCATTTAGCAAACAAGAGATGTTTGAAAAGGACAAGGAATCTAGAGGGATTAAGATCATTGTGAGTAGAGATGTCATATTTGATGAGAACTCTTTCCCTTGTAAGACTTCTACTAATTCTAGTGAAGAGTCTAGTGAGACCACTCAAGGCGTTAATATGCAGTTTGAGGTGGAGCCTATGGGTGGCTCTGATGAGCCTGGTATAGGCGTTGATGATCAAGTTTAGGATCAAACTGGAGATCAATCTGAAAATGATTCTCCAGTTGAGGTTGAGCAGTTGACTAGATCGGTCCATGAAGATCTATCTAACTATCAGCTCACTCGTGATAGGAGTAGGAGGGAGGTTATTCCTAACCGTAGGTTCTCTTATGCTGAGCTTGTATATGCAGCTCTTGTTGCTTCTTTGGAAGTCAGACAAAGTGAACCAAATAGCTATCAAGAAGCTATTAGTTCTACTGATTCGGACAAATGGTTGGGTGCCATAAAGGAGGACAAGACTTGGGAGCTGATTAAGATGGAGAATAAAAATATTCCTTACTCTAATGTGATAGGGTCAGTCCTGTATGCTATGATCAGTACTAGGCCAGATTTGTCATTTGCTATATCTTTATTGAGTAGGTTTATGTCAAATCCTGGGTATGATCATTGGGTAGCTTTAAAATGGGTTGTAGCATACATAAATAGTACTATAGATGTTGGTTTGTGCTATGGTAATAGAAATGTTGCATTTGATCTTGTGGGATTTGTAGATGCTGATTTTGCAGGTAACAGGGATGAGGGGAACTCAACTACAGCTTACTGTTTTACGTTGGGAAGGAATTGTATTGTGTGGAAGTCACAATTACAATCCATGGTAGCGTTGTCCACTACGGAGGCGGAGTATATAGCGATTGCTGATGCTATGAAGGAAGCTGTGTGGTTGCAAGGTCTACTAAAGGAAGCTAAGTTGCTAAACTCTATTTTTGTTATTTATTGTGATAATCAGAATGCAATACATCTTAGTAGAAATCCTGTATATCATGAAAGAACTAAACATATTAATGTTAGATATCATTTTATTAGAGATTTGATTTCTACTAATATTGTGAATTTGTTGAAGGTACCTACGGAGGACAATCCTGCAGACTTGGGCACAAAGATTATTTCAAATACCAAGTTCAAGCATTGCTTGAATTTGTTATTTGTAAACTGACCTTCATCGGTCTGAGCTGCGAAGCAGTTGTAGGAGTTCGTGTACTATGAGTTGAAGGTTAGTGGGTTAGGTTGGTCTTCAAGGTGGAGATTGTTGTGTGAAGCCCAATAAAAAGATTGGGAAGCCCAAGCCCATCATCATTATTAATATCTTTTTTGTATAATAGAAATAGTTAAATAAAACTATTAGAGAACCATTATTAACAGAGAACAGAGAACGTTTTCATTAAGAAACAGAGCAGAAAAGAAAGAAAGTGGGAGAGCTAGGGCGACGGAGAGGAGAGCGGTTTTTTGCTCTCGGTTTCCTTTGACTCCACAGACGACGGCGACGACGAAGGAGGAGGCAAGCCTTGGATCCGGTTGGCGATCGTCTTGATTACTAGAGGCAGGTAGATCTCTAGGGCTCGAACTAGGTTGAGTTCGAGCAATCGGTTAGGTTTCGTGATTCTTGTCGTTATTGTTCCTCTGTGTTTGTTTATTGTACAATCATCATCTCATAGTGCACGAGCTTCTCCTGTGGAGCTCAACGTGGATGTAGCCAATTTTGGTGAACCACGGTAAAAACTTTCTGTGTTGGCTCTGTTGTGTGATTTCCGATTTTGTTGTCTGGCTTAAGAAATAAAGAACTAAAAGAATTAGAACGTAATATAATATTACAACACATATCTTTATTCTTCTTCCTCCTTTGATATGTAACTCGTATAGGAGGCCCGTCAATCTTCTAGTTTTTAGAGGTTGTAGTGTTGTGGCACTATTTCCATTGTGCCATTTGAGTATATGTCTTTCCCCTTTGATATGTAACTCGTATAGGAGGCCCATCAATCTTCTGGTCTTTAGAGGTTTCAGTGTCGTGGCACTATTTCCATTGTGCCATTTGAGTATATGTCTTTCCCCTCCTATGCTTATTCATTAGGCATCATTTCAGTTGTATTTGAGGATGTATTGCTCAACGTATCAATACTGTAGGAACTTTTGCAAGGAGATTGGCGCAAGAGTTTCCGGCGTGGCAGGTATTTTCCATGGAATTGTATTGGTTGTAGTCTTTTGATATTTCTTCAACGTATTGGGAATCGAAATGTAGCGAAATCTTTTTATCAATTTTATTATTAATCTACTAAAATCATATCATTGTATTTCTTTGAGAACTTGGACGTTTTTATCTTATAAGACTATTGATTTATGGGAAATTACCAAATTCAACCACGAAGTTTCGGGTTTTTTCGATTCCAACCACAAACAATTTTTTTTAACAATTCAAACCATCACCTATCGAAAATCTGTCAATTTTAACCACGCCGGCCGGACGGACTCGAATTGCGTCCGTCCGTACTTAAAAATGACCTAACCCGGACGGACGGCTAAAAGCAGCGTCCGTCCCCAATTTTTGTTCAATCAATAGCCGCCACGTAGCCCGTTCGGACGCCTTATTTCCCGTCCGTCCGGGTTAACTTAAAACTATCCGGGACGGACGGTATAATTACCCGTCCGTCCGGGTCATCGATTATAACCCCAGCGATGCCGGGAATTTGGATTTTTCACCGGAGACAAAAACCTCGAGGCGACGAAATTACTTTTCCCTCGAAGCTTTGAATTTTTTCGTTGATTTACGAAAAAAAAGCGTCTGTGGTAATTTCTTTATCAATTCTGATTTATTTACTTTAAGTTTTAACCTAAATAACGAAAAAAATCGAGCCCTAATTCCAAAATGGGGAAAATGTGAAATACGGACGGACCGAAAAATGTATAGTCCATCCTGGTTTTAACCCGGACGGACGCGTAAAAAGTAGTCCGTCCGGGGGCTTTCATTTTGTTATACCCGGACGGACTCCTTTTTACGCGTCCGTCCGGGTTTCTTCATTTAATTATACCCGGACGGACGCGTAAAAAGGAGTCCGTCCGGCCGAGACCAAATATTCTAAAATTTGATTTTTTTTTTCTTTTTCGATTTTTCTGTTCATTTATTGGGGTGTATATGAAATTATATTATTGTCAAAACTATTTTGTATTCAATTCATAGGATATATTTTGACTTGAATAAAATTTTGATTTTTGTTACAGATAATTGTCGCAAATGGCTGAGAGATTGGATGATGTAAATGAGCCTGCGAACATAGACTGGTATATGGAGGAGGACGCTCCCATGTACCGTGATATTCAAGCATTTGACCACTTAGAGGGTGATGGAGAAATACAAGTGTGTTCAATTTCAAAAACCTTAGACGATGAGCTACGAACACCATTAAATTCTGAGGATGACGAGGTGCAAAGCAGACAAATAAGGGCTGCAGATTCTGGTGATTTTGCTTTGAGTAGAAAATATAAATCTTTGCAGGCCATTAGAAATGAAATACAAGACTATTCTTTGAAAAAAGGATATGATATCAAGATCGTTAAAAGTGGGAGGAACAGATTGACGGCAAAATATGAAGGAGTAGATTGTCAATGGCATCTGCATGCGTCGACCATGCAAAATGAGGCCACCTTCCAAATAAAGTCATACTGTGATGATCACAATTGCGTAAGGGTATTTGATAATCGGCACGCTACAGCAAAGTGGTTGGCAACAACTTATTCAGATAGGTTCAAAAGTCAACCTGACTTGCCCATTAATGATATTATCGAGACAGTGAGGCGGGAACACAAAGTTAACATTAAGCCAAGCCTTGCGAGAAGAGGAAGAACCCAAGCAAAAGAAGCTAATTTCGGGAGGAACGAAGAACAACTGAAGATACTTTGTTCTTACGGAGCTGAAATATTAAGATCAAATCCAGGTAGCACACTGGTAATAGATGGTGACCTGGTCGTTCAGGATAGAAATGAGAAGATGATGTTTAAAAGAATGTACATGTGTATGGCTGCTTGCAAAGCAGCTTTGTTGGATATGGGCAGACCTCTTATTTGTTTAGATGGATGTCATCTGAAGGGAGCCTGCCCCGGCCAATTACTCACGGCCGTGAGTATTGATGGCAACAATGGTATATATCCCATAGCTGTTGCCAACGTGGAATCAGAATCTCAAGTCTCGTGGAAGTGGTTTTTGGAGATATTGCGAAACGACTTAGGGATTGACGAAGGCCGAGGATGGACATTTGTGTCGGATCGACAGAAGGTATATATTGTTATTACTAATATTATTTGGATCAGCAGAAGTTATTGTTTTAATCTGAGCATGTTTTTCTTTAAAATTGCAGGGATTGTTGAATGCAGTGGACGAGATATTTGGTTTAGCCGAACACCGTTTCTGCCAGAGGCATATGTGTTGCGAAAAAATCGTAATACGCAAGTGTACGTGTCGCAAAAGTAATAAAGTGTGTATAAGTACGAGTGTCGATCCCACGAGGAATAATTATGTTAAAAGTTGAATATCTAATTTCTAGTTTAATTTGAAAAGAAACAATAAATTTAGTGATTTGGATTTTTAAAACTAAAATAATTCAAATAAAATAAGTGAACAATTTAAATAAAATATTCTAAAATAAAGAAGTAAGATTATATGTTGAGAAAATCCAGGGTTCCGATTTCACTTAGCTAATCCTATTTATCAGACCTAATTCAAATAGTTAAATCCTATTTCTATGTGTTGATGGCAATTTCACGAAAATATTTATCAATCTCTCTCGAGCAAAGATAAACTTATTCAACTAACGAATTATCACCTCTCGGTCTCTAATCCTGAGAATTAATTGAATACATTAAGAATGAGAAATTATACTACCACATGAACGCATTAGCTATCTCTAGCCTAATATCCTTTTCATGGCAAACTATTCAGTGCACGGTTAAATTCTCCGCTCTCGCATCCCGAATCAACCCTAAAGTTCTTAGTTTTGGTGATCAATCAAACCTAAGCATTACGTTCAGAATAGATTACTCAACACAGAACAGAAACAGAAAATTAACTAATTGAATTAAGAAAAATAAACAATCATAGTAAAGCTACATCGAAACCCTAGAACAGGAAATTTAGTTCATGCTAAAATAAAAGTAAACAAGAATAATATTAAATAGTTGCATAATAAAACAGTAGAAAGGAAAAGAAAAAGAAAAGAAAAACTATAATAAAAATAGCCTGATCGCCCTCCTCTCTGAAAATCGCCGTCGGATTGCTCGCTGCCGACTCCTCTTCGCTGAATGTTAAGCTGCTCAGGCGTGAATTGATTTATAGATAAGCCGTATGCTCTAGGTTTAATTAAATCTCCCGATCAATGGTTAAGATTCACTGCAGCTTTAAATTAACGATGCAGATTAGAAGTCAAATTCTTTCCAAAATTGTAGATTGATGGGCGATCGATCTCTGGAATGTGTAGAGATCGATCGCTGCATCTCTTTTATTTTGCTGGCATATGTTGTGATCAATTGTTGTAAATCTTCAGAGACCGATCGCTGTATCTTCTCAGAGATCGATCGCTTGGCATAGATAATTTGATGGAGATCGATCGCTGCAAGTTTCATTCGATCGATTAGAAATCGATCGCTGTTTGTTTTCAAATATGTGTAGCGATCGATCTCTGCATTTCATAGAGATCGATCGCTGCCTCCTTTTAATTTGCTTGCAGCTGCCTTTAAATATGTGTAGCGATCGATCTCTGCATTTCATAGAGATCGATCGCTGCTGCTGATTGTAATTGCTTCTCTATCTTTTCTGTTTTCTTGAACTTTGAAATTTACTTCTTCGCCACCTCTTTTCCACCTCCTTTCAGCCTCTTTTCTGCCTCCTGTTTTAAATACAATATCTGCACACTTTCTACAAAATTTATCAAATTCCTTCAAACACTTGAGAATAAACTTATCAAATCAAGTATAAAGAGTATAAATAAGTGTGTAAAATACACACTTATCAATATGTATGCAAACTACAAAGGAAAATTTCCGGGTCTATCGTATAAAGAGGTGATGTGGAATGCAGCAAGGGCAACCACAAGGGAATATTTTGAGCTAGCAATGAGGAAAGTATATGAGCTTAATAAGGATGCTCATGCATGGCTTCGACGAACACCACCTAGATTTTGGGCCAGTCATGCATTTTTGACAATTCCCAAGTGTGACTTGGGCTTGAATAATTTATGTGAGTCTTTCAATTCAGTTCTTTTGTCAGCCCGGAACATGCCGATTTTGACGATGTTCGAGATGATTCGAAAGACCCTGATGACACGCATTGTCAAAAAACACGAGGAGATGCTCAAGGTAGAAGATGTTCTGTGTCCTAAGATTAGGAAGAAGCTAGAGAGGCTGAAAGGGACAGCTTACGATTGGAGGGCTGAGTTAGCGGGAAATGCACTGTTTCAGGTTTGTTCAACTTGTTCATACTGATATGTTCTTCTTAGTTTGTTCTACTTGTTCATACTGAGTTTGTTTGTTTATGCATTGTTTCAAGTTAGCAACGGCGACGAACAATATATCGTTGACCTCAATGTAGGCGAGTGCGCATGTCGAGGGTGGGAGATTTCTGGCATCCCTTGTGTTCACGCCGTTGCATGCATTAATTTGATGAGAAAGCCGATGGAAGATTATGTTCATATATATTATCATCGGGAGACATATCTGGAGATGTATTCGCACTTCATTCGTCCCATTAATGGGCAAAAAATGTGGCCAGAACCAGATAATAGGACCTCAATCATTCCGGGTCAGAGAAGGCCTCAACCTGGTAGGCCAAAGAAGAAAAGAATTCGCGATGTCGATGAGCCTTCTACCACTTCTCGTGGTCTGCGTGGTCTGACTTCTAAGAAGAAGTCTACGATGACGTGTCGTAAATGTGGACGTTAGGGGCATAACAGTCGCACATGTTCTGAGAGGGGATCCACTTCACGTGCTTCTGCTTCGCGTGACACATTTATGGGTTTCCGAACCGTTGGCGGGACGCAGGTACATTTTTTCTATTATTCTCGTAAACAAAATTTCGCTATTATATTCTAATATAACTATCAATACGTGCAGGAATCTACTACAGGCAATCAGGAAAGCGGCCATGAGAGAGAATGATGGATATCTTTGTCTGAAACTTCACGAGAAAATGATTCGCTCGGACAACTATCTTTTTGCCCACGGTACCGTATCCCGGCCTTTGAAGAAACACGCACATGAGAGAGAATGATGGAAGACGATGACATACAGATGGTGGAGAGCGGATCATCTTTATTTTATGCATATTCGATGTATCTTATAATTTGTACAGCAAATTGTATTTTATAATGAGAAATTGACGTGCCTACGATCCCGAACCGTCAAACATGAACCAAGCCAATTTTATTGTTTAGGTTTAGAAATTTTAAGTGAAGCAAGGAGACACCCAAAGGAGTTGACCCAACCTACAAAGGGGCTTGACCAAGGAGCTTGCCATGCATGGAACCAGTTGCTGATGTGGAGCTGCTGATGTGGCCGAGCGCAACGGCTACATTTCTGAAGAAGCGTCTCCAACGGCTCTTTCCTTCTTCTTTTCTCTTGCCTCCTCCCAAAGCCTTCCCCTGGATATTTAAACTTCTCCTTAGGATTTTTGTAGTCAGTTTTTCTTATCAATATTTGGAATTTTACAGAAGAGTTTCTTCTTGTTCGGAGCATCCTCCGTTTGGGTTTTTCCCACGGTATTCATCGGCGCGAGACGCCATGGATGACCACCAAATTGTGCCTCAAGCCTCACGGTTGCTTGGAGGTACTCTTACCCTTGCCTTCTCTCCCTCTGCCAAGAGCTGGAGTCGAAAAGAAGGAAGGAGGAAACCAGTGCCCTTAAGCTGTGATTTCTCCTCGGCAACGAGGGGATTCTTCCCAAAGGCGCAAAGCTGCGCATCGCACTGCCTTTGGACCAGCCACGGGTTTTCATTTCCATTTCCCTCGGCCTCTTCTGAGGACGAAGCAATACGCTTAGGGCAGCCTAGTCGCTGGAAGCACTCCTCCCATCACGGTGGAGCTCTTCGCCGAAGGTACAGGGAACACCTTTCGGCCGGCTTGGGTCCCTTTCGCCATCCATCTCCTCCACAACGCTTCCTTCAATCCATACGACAAATCTGAGGTAAATGCAGGTTTGCCCACCTCCATTCTTGTTCCTCTTCGCCATTTTTATTTTTCCACATTTCATTTCTCCTCCGCTGCATTTGTCATTACCTTTTTATTTTGTTCTATTTTACTCCCCCATTTTTCTGTCAAGTGGTATCAGAGCTCAACCTGGTGATTGAGTTTTGTTTCCTCTGTTTTTACGTTCTGTTCTTGTTTATTTGTTTTTGTCTTCTGTCAGCATGCTTAGTTTAGGAATTGTTTCTGTTTTAGTTGTCGGGTTTTATGTCTCTGCTTCTATAATCTTTTCTGTTTCATTTCCAGAATGCCCACTTGTGCAAGAACCAAAACTCTAAAATGATATGTTATCTCCTGTTTTAACTGTTGTTTGCTCCAGCATAACTGTCTGCTAATTTCCTTTTACAGCAACGTGGTATCTTTAAAACATGAATTCTGTTGGTCCCAAACTGTTCCTCTGGTTTGTGTGTTGCTGTTATATTTTTCTGGTTTTGATTTTTGTTTTTGTTCCAGCTGCTCTTGAATCTGTTGTTTGTGGATTGTGTTCTGAAATTTTTGTGCTAAAACTACCCAGATCATGTAAAGAATTTTGAGCTAACAAACTATTAAAATCGGCCGCATGACTAGCTAAATTATCAATCCATTTTGCTGTTGAATTGCTCTCTCTTTTTCTGGTTTTCTGTACCTACTTATAACCCGATTGAAATTCTGCTTCAAACCATTGTTATACGCTGAATTTTCTATGGTGCTGTGACCTGTTTAATCCTGTTTAACATTACCTATAACTCTAATTCAGCTTGCTAAATTTTATGGTGGAAATTCAATACATTTTGCTTGCTGTTTTTAATGGTTGTTAATCAACATTTTCTAGATTCCTTGCTGGGTTTTTCTTCTGTGTTGCATACCCATTTATCCAGCATACTTATTATCTGTTTAGAGTTTGAGCATGAAAGTTTATCACCTAGAGTCATATATATATCTTACTGTTTTCTTGGTTAAGTATTTATCATTCTTTTCTTGTAAAAACCGAAAAGCATGTATGTTGTGAACTTTGTTAATATATATGCTCTGTTTTCTTTCACCAAGCATAGATATATTATACACTGAAGTTTAGGGGCAAGATTTTGAGCTATTATATCAAACTTTGGTTAAGAATCTACTCGTTAAAGATGCATGAAACTTTGAGGCTGTTTTGCTGTGATTTTTGGATCAATCTACTAGCTGTTTTCTTCAAACTAGTTGCTGTGTTTTCTCCACTACTTCCTAGTTATTTGCACAATCTTCTTGCTGTTTATGATGGTGACCATTAATGAGTTATTTGTGAGTGAATGCACCATCTTATATATTAACTTCTAATGATTAAAATCTCTTGTGAAATGCTGAGCATGAATTGGAAATGGTTAAGATTAATTGGGTTCTATTTTATTGTCCAAATTCTGGTTTTGTTTGTGTTTTGTTGCTGTTTTTGGTATGTCATGTGTTCTGTTTGTGTCTTTAAGGGCATCCAAAATGTTATGGACATATTTTACCTTTTGTTTCAACTATGTTTAAAGATCTTAGTTGATGCGTTGATTGAAATTGGTAGGAAGATAAGCTTGAAGCAAATTACATGTTAAAATTGGAACTAGAAAATTCTGTTTTGCCATGTTTTATGATTCTGTTTTGCTTCCTATTGTTGATGCATCTAATTTGAGTTGTGTTTTTGTTTAGTGTCAAGTCTTTTAGTCCTTGATGTTAAGTTAAACTTTAGATTGAAAAGCATGAATCAACTTGCATTGAATTAAATAGAACTGACCATTTTATTTCTTTCTTGCTTGAAAATTCTGTTTGAATTCTTGTTTGATTGCATCATGTGAAGTGTTTGCTCGTTTTGTTTAGAACCTTGTTAACTTTAGGTCCAACCTTTTTAACAAAAACATGTCATATATACTATCTTGTTAGTCATTTAGGATTCACTTGTACCGTCGAGTGATCTGTTTTTGTGGCCAAGAGCTTTCCTCTGTGGGCCGTTGGTAATGTCCGAGGTTTACGACTGGCCCGAGGGGCCCGACAGATTCGCCGGATGAGGCAGTCGCCTTTAGGAGATTGTGACCGAACGCCGTAAGAGGCAGTCAGCTTAAAGGGTGTTGGATAATGTGTCATTTCCACAAAAGTTCTAGAGGGTTGTCTAGACCCAATAGCATGTCATTGATATTAATTACAAGTTTATTTTCTATGATTAACTTGTGCGCTATTTGATTAAATGTCCAGGACCTATCTTAGATTGTGTCGTGTCTCTGTGTATTTTTGTGATCTTTGTGTTTTTCTTTGCTGTCTTTCTATTTGGTGTTTTCTAGCTCGTTTGTCTTTGTTTTTGTTTTGGGTCTGTGTCATTCATTGTTTCGTTCATTTTTGTCTGCTAGTCAAGATTACCCACTTCCTTGAACTTCATTAGTTAAACAGCGGACCTCAATAATTCAGCTGAAAGGTTAGTGTTATTCTGTTTTCATGTTTTCTGTCTTTATATTTGTCAAAACTGTTGTTTTGTTGTTGTGTTTTGTTCTGTTCTGGTGTAGTGACTTAGAAATTTATTGGTTATAATTGCACGAATTTTGTTTCTGTTATCTACCCAGAATAGTATTTAGAGTTTTTTGTGTTTTTCTTTGACTTTTGTTCTGTTTCTTTCGTCTTCGTTTTCTGTTTCCTTTAGTTTGCTTCTATTTCTTTTACTAAACTGATTACCCATGATTATATGAATAACTAGTTTCGTTGACAGATTGTGCATTATTGAAACTAGCTCTCATGATCAGTTTTGTTGCGTGGATATTTTAAGATTGTTAATATTGTGATTCTGTTTGGTTAAAGTTGACAGAAACGTAAGATCATTATCGAATGTTAAATTTGCATAAAATTTCTGTTTTGACTATTCAGTATTATTGCTCATTTGCATTAATATTTCAACGTAATTGAAGACAATGCCATGTATAAGTACCTAATATTCTGCTAGGTAGCTTTGGTGTTTAAGTTTGTGAAAATTTCTGTTATATTTTGCTGGTGAAATATTTTCTGCTCTGTTGATTATCTTTTCTCTCTGGTGACCATTCTCTGTTATCATCTGCATGCACGTATTTCAAATATCCAAAATTATTAGCATACTAGTTTGTTGTTATCTTGATTAAACACCTGAATAGCATTATTTAAATTTGCAGGATACTTTCATCATCAAGTATTGTTTCTGTTCCGATTAAACTAAATTATCCCACGTCGCATGAACTTCTATTCTACATCGTTTGAATCAAATTGCTTTCTGTTTAGTAATCGATTATAAGGATTAGCTCTTGCATTTGTTTGATTGTACCCAGCTGTTATTGTGGTAATACTATTGGTGAAGAAATTTCCAGAAGCAAAGAATCATCTTATATTTGCATGAGTCTCTGTTAAGTTTGCAAATTATTCTCTGATATATTTCTACTTGAAAGCATGTTTTCTCTTGTGAAGCTTAACTACATTATTCTGTTTAATGGTTTCCAAGAATTTTGTTCGGATGAAGTTTACAGAGACATAATAATTTCTTGGATATATTTGTATGAATTTGTTTATGTTAACTGCCAGAATACTATCTAGAAAATTCTTTGGGTTTTGTTTTATTGCATGAATACTGTGGCGTGTGGTCTCTAATTAGTGTTGTTGAACTCTTCTGTTTACTTCTGTTTTAACATCCAAAATACCCACGTTAACTTGAAATTGTTTTAACATCGACTGGTTCCTTTCGGCAAAACTGTTTTAGTCTATTGGTTTATTGTGTAAACTTAGCACATAAATTGTTGTTTTCTACTGTGGTTTAATGATAATATTATGAGTTTGTGAAAGAGTTTAGATTGCTTCAAGATGAGATTTTGCACTACAAATCATAATTTCTTTTCGGGCCAGAGGTACGTTTTGTTTCCTCATTCTGCTTTACCAACTCATTGCCAATTTGTTAGGATATTGCTCCTTTATGTCCCTAGTCTGAACCTATTATTGTTGTGGTGAGTAATTGTTGAAATTGGCTGGGAAAATTCAATCCAAATTTGACCGAGAACCTAAATTCTGATTGGATATATAAACTGTTTTTGTTGCTTAGATTATTAATGCCATTTGCTAGAGGAAAGTTGGCATTTATTTTTGCAATTTGGATTAAGGGTATGATCATGCTAGGCTTGAAAATTGTTGGGTAAACTTTTATTTGAAGTTTGTATTTACATTGCCTAGTTAAATATGGAATATTATCCTTAGATTATGCTCGTTGGGTCAAATTAATGATTTATTCCTTGAGTTTATTGTGAATGATTTTAGCTTGGAAAATGAATTTGTTCAACTATATTTTCAATAAAATTTGTGCCAATATCATGTATGCTTACAAATTTCTGAAACGAACAAATTCAAATTTAGAGTTTATTGAAGCATTGTGGTTGACTAATAGAATTTCAATTTTATTCCATATGCTTGATTATTTTTGTTTCATTACTATTTAATCTTTTTGTGGATTAAGCTAAGGACCATGAGTCTAAGTTTTGTGTTGGATACCAAGATTGATTGGTTCCACTTGAGCGTATGAACGCTAGGGTTACGAGTTTGTAAAGGGGCAAAAATTTAAGATTTGAGGACAAATCTTCAATCACCCGGAGAGGATGACGTGCCTACGATCCCGAACCGTCAAACATGAACCAAGCCAATTTTATTGTTTAGGTTTAGAAATTTTAAGTGAAGCAAGGAGACACCCAAAGGAGTTGACCCAACCTACAAAGGGGCTTGACCAAGGAGCTTGCCATGCATGGAACCAGTTGCTGATGTGGAGCTGCTGATGTGGCCGAGCGCAACGGCTACATTTCTGAAGAAGCGTCTCCAACGGCTCTTTCCTTCTTCTTTTCTCTTGCCTCCTCCCAAAGCCTTCCCCTGGATATTTAAACTTCTCCTTAGGATTTTTGTAGTCAGTTTTTCTTATCAATATTTGGAATTTTACAGAAGAGTTTCTTCTTGTTCGGAGCATCCTCCGTTTGGGTTTTTCCCACGGTATTCATCGGCGCGAGACGCCATGGATGACCACCAAATTGTGCCTCAAGCCTCACGGTTGCTTGGAGGTACTCTTACCCTTGCCTTCTCTCCCTCTGCCAAGAGCTGGAGTCGAAAAGAAGGAAGGAGGAAACCAGTGCCCTTAAGCTGTGATTTCTCCTCGGCAACGAGGGGATTCTTCCCAAAGGCGCAAAGCTGCGCATCGCACTGCCTTTGGACCAGCCACGGGTTTTCATTTCCATTTCCCTCGGCCTCTTCTGAGGACGAAGCAATACGCTTAGGGCAGCCTAGTCGCTGGAAGCACTCCTCCCATCACGGTGGAGCTCTTCGCCGAAGGTACAGGGAACACCTTTCGGCCGGCTTGGGTCCCTTTCGCCATCCATCTCCTCCACAACGCTTCCTTCAATCCATACGACAAATCTGAGGTAAATGCAGGTTTGCCCACCTCCATTCTTGTTCCTCTTCGCCATTTTTATTTTTCCACATTTCATTTCTCCTCCGCTGCATTTGTCATTACCTTTTTATTTTGTTCTATTTTACTCCCCCATTTTTCTGTCAGAAATTATACCGTTCCTACGTTGAAGTTATCAAACCAGTATGAGTAACAAAATTTAAAACCATTTCTATGAAGCATCTAACAGAAAAGAAACTTCCACAGATTGAGAAGGTCGTTTCACGTCACTCCCACCATTACTGCCTGAAGTTTTTTCAACACTGCTTCCAATTACGACAGAAGAAGGAGAAATGTAGAGTGAAATAAGAGGGAAAATCGCAGAATTTGTAATGTCCCTTTGATAATTAAAGTGGGAAAAAAATTAGAAATTTTGGCAGAGTTTCCTTTGTTTTTAGTCTCCCCCACAGCTAGTATCATCCTGCATATTTGAATATCCAAACAGTTCCAGTATTTTGCCTCAAACATCAATTGCATCCAATAAAAATAAATATAACTAATGAACATCAAATTAATGAATATCCAACTACAAGTACTACAAATTTTCATCATCCAAATACAGTACATCATCAAAGTTTACAAAAAAAAACTCTCGGTCTCTGTGCATCGCCCTCGGTCGTCCCCTCTCTGCACGTAATAAAAGAAAGTTAGATTATAATGAGTTGAAATGTAATTAATAATGAGAAAAATAGGTTCAAATATACCTAAGCTTGGGCAGCGTCGTCATCTCCAGTCCCCGGCAGCACACCCTCGTAGTCACCATCCCCCGGCAGCACACCCTCGTCATTTCCATCCCTCGGCAGCACAAACTCGTCATCTCCATCCCCGGTCAGGAGTACCTCATCATCGTCACCATCGGCACTATCGACATCAACTCTCCCAAGATCGTCAGGATCAAAGGCATGGGCATCTATCCAATCCGTGAAGATCCGTCTAGTCTCTCTGTGGTACTCCATCATATCTCTGAGGTACTGCATAATGTTTGCTTGACTAGATTGAACAGTCTGCACCTCCGTTCGAACAGACGCCACCTCTGTTCGAACAGACGCCACCTCTGTTCGAACAACCTCCACCTCCGCTCGAACATTCTCTATCAGTGTCGTAATAGAAGCCATATCCGTGGGAGGCACGATCTGAGGGGGGAGTTGCCCTCGACAAGGGTGTTGCAGCACAGGAGGGGGCTGAACATCATTCCCCTCCGTCCACCTTCTGTTGACCTCATGCAGCCTCATCTTCACCAAATGTAGCCTGCCGAATGCATCCGCGGGTCGCTGTGGTATAGTCTGTGCCCCTCGTGGTAACTGAATCTGAAAATGCTCAATAATCTTCTGAATCAATACAGTGTACGTGAGGTTCTTGGTCCGTGTGCGTGAGATCTCATTAATGTGATTCAGAATCACATAGCCGGGGTCGAAGAAGTTACCGCTATACAATTTCTCCATGACATAGAGACACATGTAGCTAACATGATCTCTATGTCCAACGCGCGGTAGAATGGTGTGTGCTATAAGGTTATGGATGACGCGAGCTTTCATATTCAAATCTTTTGCTCCTGGCTTCACGATGTCCACAATATCAGTGTTCCGATGAATCTGTCTAATGAACGCTGTTCCCTCCGCTGTGGCGAGCATGGGCAATTTTTTCTAGGAATGGTAGTACTTTTCTGCCCCTTCTGCGTGAAAGCCAAGCACCTCATTCACAACCCGTGGCGTCACTTCATACTCCTCACCTATTATGTAGGTCTTTATAACTCCCGACCTCACTGAAAATCTCATGTTCGCATAGAATAGGCGAACTATTTTTTCACAGCTGACTCCCCGAATGGTGTAGAGTCCTTGAAGTCCGATCCTGTCAAACATTTCTTTTATCTCCAAGGACTCCCATCCTGAAAATTTTTAATAACAAATGCATGAGACTAGTTCAACGAAATATTGTCGAAACAATTTATAAGAATAATTGACTCAACCTGTAAAGTCCACCATCTTCGTCAACGACACCTTTCGGTGTACTATATCCAGCCGATATTGCTCTCGACAATGTTCACTGCGAAAGTCCTTCGATTGTGAGGCCGATGAAGCTGGCTGTGAGGAGCTGGGAGCCGAGGAGCTGGGCGGTGGCTGTGAGGCCCTTGGAGGTGCCTGTGGAGCACGTGGATGTGGCTCTGAGGCCCGTGAAACTGACTGTGGGGCCGGTGGACGTGGCTGTAAGGCTCGTGGAGTTGGAGGTGGCTGTGAGGGCAGTGGAGATGGCTGTGACATCGTTGGCCGCTTTGAAGGTCCACCTTGTGACGTCGAATCATTCTTTCGTTTATAAGCAATTTTATCTGCCATTTTCGTAAAGTCTGCAAATTGAAAAGTATCCAATATTAGCCACAATAACTCGAACCGTGGCGAAAATCAGAGCCCGGTAAAAATCGGCCAAAACAACCTTAACCCGAACGGACTCAATATTAGTCCGTCTGTCCGGGTTATTGCTATGATCACTCAGACGGACGGGTTGAAATCGCGTCCGTCCGGGTAATTCGAAAATGGCGATTTTGACCTAGGGCTAGGATTTTTGCGTTCTAAACGTAAAAATTTAAACTAAAACACTACAAAAGGAGTAAGATATTACCTGATGCGTTTTTCGCTTGAGAATCGCACAATAAATTTGTAGAGCGTCGAGAGAAAACGATTTCCGGCCGCGGTGAAAAATCCAAATTCCCGGCATCGCTGGGGTTATAATCGATGACCCGGACGGACGGGTAATTATACCGTCCGTCCGGGATAGTTTTAAGTTAACCCGGACGGACGGGAAATAAGGCGTCTGAACGAGCTACGTGGCGGCTATTGATTGAACAAAAATTGGGGACGGACGCTGCTTTTAGTTGTCCGTCCGGGTTAGGTCTTTTTTAAGTACAGACGGACGCAATTCTAGTCCGTCCGTCCGGCGTAGTTAAAATTGGCAGATTTTCGATAGGTGATGGTTTGAATTGTTAAAAAAAATTGTTTGTGGTTGGAATCGAAAAAACCCGAAACTTCGTGGTTGAATTTGGTAATTTCCCAACTAATTGAATATTGAATCTCTGTGATTGTTGATCGTTACTTTTGTTTTCTATTTCTCAGTTTCTTTTGGTAAACGTATGTTGTCATGGCGATTCAGCGTTGATTAAGAAGAAGGCACCTCATACAGTTGCTTCCACAGCTCTTGATGTCTTAAAGCTGGTTTGTCAATCTTAATTAATTGATCATTTTGTAATGCCCTTGTGCATGCGCAGTACATTAGTTTGTCATGGCTTTTATTCTTGTGATTTATAAGTTAATTAAAAGAAGAATAATATGTTTATGTCCTGGATTTCAATGAATTTCACCTTTAGAGTGACAAATTTTTCTAAAAATGTTTTGTCCAATTGTAGTTCCTAACAAATTATTGGATGTCGACAAAACAGACATTGGTTTTTATAAAACAAGAATTCTTAAAATGAAAAAAGGTCCAATATATTATCACTTTATTGAGTATAATTAAAAATAAATAGAAATGCCTCAAAATGCTGGAGAGAACCCAGATATATTTAATGTTGTATGAGCTGGCTCTATTCTTGGTGCAGTAGATCTTTTTTTTTGTGCAAAAACAATTATCATATAGCTGTTATTTCATAATTTTTTATGTCCTATCTCTTCTTTTTGTGTATCTTCATATACATATGTCCTAACATTTTTGTTGATAATTTTTATCAGAGATTTTCCTATTATTAAAATGTTTAGATTTATACATCATTCTATATAATATAATATAAACATATTTTTCTGAGAATAAAATAAGTTTTAGATTTCATTTTTTTGTGGCTTGTCTATGAATTGATATCTATATTTCTCTGGTAATAACTACATAACTATTTAAATATTAACATATATTCTTTATATTTTGGTTAGATTTATCAGTTGAAAATAACTATCAGAATTCTTGTCGGTCATAGTTTTGGAGGGAAAGGTAATTTAATTATCTTCAATACATTATGTGAATTGTATCAATCTTGCATGAGATGCAATTATTTATTTTTCAAGCGAAGCTGGTGCTTAATATGCTCATAATTATGCTTGCAGTTTTCTTAAGCATGGTGGAACAGGCTGCAAAGCCTCTTGCGCGGCCAGTGAGAGCAAGTTATTTCCCTTTTGTAATTGTTGAGCTGGATTTTGTTTAAAATGAACTTGAATATAATGGACGTTTAGAGCTTTGTGTAAAGGTTTCAAAGCAGAAAAGATAAGGTTTGATATTTGAGTGTTATTGTGCTAGCCAGGGTGAACAAGTGGCTTTATACTTCTTGTACCCTTTTACTTTAGACTTCTTTGCCTTGCTCTACACTATTTTTCTTTCCTCTACGTTTATAGGTTTGGGTTCTTGATGTAACCCCGGAAATGGTTCGTCCGGGGGGAGATAGAGAGGATCATTCAGCAGAACTAATATCAATTTTGAGAACACTTCCAAATGAGGTCAACTATAATAAAATTATTCCATACTCCATCCCTGTCTTCTTTTGTTTGTGTGCACTCCGTGAGATTTGGACAATGCTTGCATCGTATTTTTGTTTGATTTAGTGAGGCATTTACTTTTTTCTGATTGAAGTATATTTGTCATTTTCATAATTAAACAATGTTACTAGTTCACTCTTCATTTGCTCTTTTGTTATACTGAATTAAACTTGATGTCTTTGTGAAAAATATGTGCTATATCCATAGAAGGATGTTCTTTTTTTTTTTTTTCCTTTTGTTTTCAATGTTTTAATCAAGCCATAAACTCTTTTTAAGGTCTTTTCAAAGCGGAACGTTGTGGATTCTCTTGTTCAATAAGATTTTTCCAAAGATGTAGCCGAGATATACTAACCCAGTCTCAATTCACTACTTTTTAAAGATATTTTACCTTTATTTATAAACCTCCAATTTAGCTTCATCAAGATATCAATAATATACGTGCTTATACACGCAATTTATATTGCGTATTTAACTTATTTTGACTTACTTTTGTGCATTCTTGTGATTTTTTTGACACCCTATTTTGAATACCTTTTTGTCTGCAGTGGGTGGTTATTAACCTTCGACCAACTGTTCATCGCTACACATCAACATCCAGTTTCTCATGGTCGTTTGATCTTCAGGGGATTGCTGAAATGTATCAGTCTTATGAAGAAACGAACTTGTGGTATATAACTGAACTTGTACTGAATTCATTTGAAATTGCTAAAATGCCAAGGTACAAAAGTTTATTATAAAAATTGCTAAATGCTTAGGTACAAAAGTCCATTATTGAAATTGCCAAGGCTATTTGCAGATTTCTTACAAATAGTTCTGCCTGACCTCATAAATAATACATTTGTGATGGAAATTATTTTTACACAAAACTAAAAAATCTTAGGCAGACGCTGTAGTCTCATAGTTCATTCTTTTCCTAATAATTGTTGGAATATAGTGGAAGATGTGCCCCGAGGTGTGCGTGTCAACTTTTTGAAAGCATAAAGAAGCTTGTACGGGTGGGCACTTGAAGACCTACAAAGGATTCACGCTGCTGAGGAACTCGCAGCTGAGGACGGAGGTGGAGTTGAAATGCAAGTCCTTGAAGATGCAGGATATTGGGTGTGTTCCTTGGTTTAATATGCCATCACAACGCAAAGCGCACTCATAATGTCTAAACTTTTCTATACTGGAATGAGCCTATTATTACCAATTTATGATACTTTTTAAATTTACAAACAGGTGCACGCTGATAATCCAGATGGACTGTTCAGGATTCTGTTATCTTCTTTATGAAGTATCAAAACTTGATTAAAGATTGCCAGTTTACATATGCAAATCGTCATTCCATTTTGTTCAAGTTAGTGTTGTTCGAGCCCTACTCAGAAAGTAACTTAGAAGATCATTGTTGTGTATTCATTCTAGTAAACTATTGTGTAAATTTTTGCAACTTCCTATTCTTCGGTTCCAGAATTCTCATCAAATTTTCCATGGATGATTTGTAATGAATATTCAGTGGGCTGCTCGATCAGTATATAGAACCATGTTTACTTTCGTCCTTTTATGCCCCCGAATTGCATCGAATAGTGATCGACGCTGCATTTCCGAGTAGCTGGATTTGAAGGTTATCTTTATGCTAAGTTGGTATTGTTGCATCTGTAAAATTAACGAAGCAAATTAATTCCGAATTGAGCACTACTCTTGAAAGATCAAGGTTAGTGACCCGATGTTATAAAGTGTTGTAACACTTTGTGTGACACCGATGAAAAACACGATATAAGACAATATTAAAAATGCGGAAATTAACGACACAAGAGGTTGTTAACGCAGTTCGGCAATCAGCCTACATCTGCGGGGCCACGCCCAGATATGAAAACATTTCACTAGTTCAAACAAGGTTACAAGAAACTCGGACTAAAACAAAATAAGACTCCCTCTTATATTTGATGCCGCCTCCTCCAACCTTCACTGGTGAAACTGTTTTACGAGCTCCCCTCGACTTAAATATGGCAAGCTCCTCTTGCCCCACGATAGAGATGTCAATCAAAGAATAACCTCCTATGACACTGTCTGTGACGCTTGACAATGTCTTAGGAAACGATCACCCAGAACAGGCTTCAACGAACCAGTCTTTGACAAGACTGAATCAATTACTCACATACACCACACAGAAACGTGGGTGAAGAAATAAGAACGCCAGAACAATAGAGAAACTCCACACTCAAGAACAATATCGTCGACTTCTCAAACATACAAAGAAAAGACTTTTATATCAAGGCTAGGTGCAATTCTGTTTCTCTCACCAATATCTTCTTGAAACAGACATTTCATTCAAAATATCACATCCCACGAAATCAGCATAGAGATCTAAATAACTCTGCCTGGTAAGATTGCCGCAGAAACACTTTCAATGACATTTTAATAAAGTATCCCAAATAATTAGGGATATGAACCATGTTTGTTACGATTCCTTTTCCAGCAAATCACATTTGAATTTGACGAAATATTCTGCCAAATATTATCTCCAAAATAGAAGGATAGAATAATATATATTCCAAAATAATATAATTGCCAAAAAATATATAACCAAAAATAATCGAAGGATAGAATAATATATATTCCAAAAGAATATAATTGCCAAAAAATATATAACCAAAAATAATCTTTTGCCAAAAATATAATGCCAACACACAATAGCATTAACAATCTCCCCCTTTGGCATTTTTGGCAAAACATAACTCCCCCTGAAGGAGAGAATTCGAGACTCCCCCTGAATAAGAAATACTTGACTCAAACCGATCAATATAATGTCACTTCAAATAATAGCACCATAATAAGGGACATCCACAGCAGAATAGAAACAATCAATACTACTATCTCCAACTCAAAAATAATATCCAAACTACTCCCCCTTTTTGCCATAAAAAGACAAACGGGAACAATTATGTTCAATCAAGCCATCGTCAAGCAAGTGCATAGAATCCAGCAACCACAAAATACTGAAAGAAGTAGCAAAAAGACGAACAGGCACCAAACCAGAATTATCAATGGAGTCAGAATGTGCTTCAGAGACATTGTGTGTAACATTTTCAGGAGATGAAGCTCCAGAGGGTGATGTCGCCGGTACAGAACCTTGAGCCATTGGATTGGAAGAATTCTTGACAGTTGAATGGTGAACAAGTTCATCGAGCAGATCAGATAAAACCTTCTTTCGAGTGTCTAGGGCCTGCAATTCATCTTTGATAATCTTAATAGTACGAGACAGAATGCTCTTCTCAACAACATCCTCAGACTCAGGAACATTGTGTAAGTCATCAATATGTCCACCTGTCCTAAGTTTAGAACTTATCCGGATTTCTTCACGATCCATAGTTAGATTATCCGAGACATTCAAGGAAATCTGTTGATTGCATAGGATACCAAAAATTAGACAAGGAAAAGGTAAGGCAGACCTGCTGTGCTTTCCATCAATATGCTTCAAAATTTGGTCAAAGATAAACTGACCAATGTCAAACGGAATGCCAGTCCCAATTTGAAAGAGTAACCTGGCCATCTTTTTATTGATACCAGTGGCATGAGAAGATGGAAGCCAATTTCTGATAGCAATTTTGTGGAGAATTGCAAATTTGGCAGTAAGTTGAGAGGCAGGAAAATCTTTTGCACGAGGCCAAAGTTGTCTAACACCACCTGTGACGCTCGAGATGATATTGTCAAAATCAGGTGTAAAAGTCTCCGAGTCAGTCCAAAAGCTTCCAATATAGGTGTTGATAATGGAAGGACTGAATTCAAATAATGAACCTCTCAAAAATACGTGCCCAAAATCAGAATGTCCTTGGTCGATAATCGAAGAAGTCAAATTGCAATAGAATTCATGAATAATTTGAGCAGAGAAGGGTTTTAGTCCTTTGAAAGTCCTCCCGAGACCTTGACTAATCATGAGATTCACAAGATCATTACATTCTTTAAAATCTACCATATGAATATTTCTTTCGCTCCAGATACTCCAGGAAAATCTTTTGCACGAGGCCAAAGTTGTCTAACACCGCCTGTGACACTCGAGATGATATTGTCAAAATCAAGTGTAAAAGTCTCCGAGTCAGTCCAAAAGCTTCCAATATAGGTGTTGATAATGGAAGGACCGAATTCAAATAATGAACCTCTCAAAAATACGTGCCCAAAATCAGAATGTCCTTGGTCGATAATCGAAGAAGTCAGATTGCAATAGAATTCATGAATAATTTGAGCAGAGAAGGGTTTTAGTCCTTTCAAAGTCCTCCCGAGACCTTGACTAATCATGAGATTCACAAGATCATTACATTCTTTAAAATCTACCATATGAATATTTCTTTCGCTCCAGATACTCTTCTTTGACACAACACTCCAGAGACTAGCATTAAAGGTTGTTCTAAAAATACCAGATTTCGCAGGGGAAGTAGCAGACTTACTGGGCCTTTTGTGAGACCTTTTTCGTGACACTTTCTTTGGTTTGGAAGTTGTAGGGGAGGACATTGTAGCTTTTCCTTTCCTTTTTTCTTTTTGTTCAGTTGGGGCCCGTGTCTGAAGAACAATTCTTTTCGGAGGTTTATTCATCAGTCTCGCAGATTTTCTAGAGGAGGACACATTCTTCTCCGATGCTTTTGAACTGATAGCTTCTCCAGAAGATAGCGATTGAATTTCATCAATATTATCCCACTCTTTATCAGAGGAGTCCTGATCAATTAGCGAAGGTGGGGTTTTTCTTTTGGAAGGAATTGTGACCTGAGAACGAACCCTAGGTGGTCCATATGAAACCTTCAGATGTTTCAAACGTGCCAGAAGATCCTGGCTTGTACCGCACTCTTCTTCGGAAGGTTTGTATTGACAAATCGGAATAGCATCAATAACAGTCAGAGAGAAATCGTCAGTGGGATCCGATTGTGTACCTGTTCTGGGAATCCGGTTGTGACACAGAGACTCACTATCAGACGAATCACCACTGTAGTCAACTAAGTTTGCCATAGATAAGCGGGAGCAGAAGCTTGCGAAGACCAGAGAGCACAAAAGGCTGAGAGAAGCTTGGCGCAAATTTGAAAGTCCGAAGCAGTAAGAAGGTGAAAAGGGTTTTCACCAATTTGGGAAAATACCACTTTGAATAATAAAATCCAAAAATATCGTATTTCGCATATTTTTCAAAAATTCCGCCAAATCTTCATAAATATTATGGAAATAAACCATAATTTCATACATAAATTGAGAAATAAACTCAATTATTCATATAGAAGGCAGAAATCTTCATTGATCAAACCATGATTCTTGCATGACAAAGAAGACCAGAAAATAGTAAAGCAATTGCCCTTTTTTTTTTTTTTTTTAAATGCAAAAATGAAACGAAACTCACAGGTACTTTCTTCAGAGAATGCAAAGGCCCAGAGCTGACCTTAGTTCTTCAAATCTCAAGCTATCTAATGCCTTTGTAAAGACATCTGCTATTTGCTTTTCTGTTGTCACATGCTCCAAGATGATAGTTTTGTCTTCAACTAGTGATCGAATGAAGTGGTGTCTGATGTCAATATGTTTTGTACGAGAGTGTCATGACATTTTGTGTAACACCATAATCTTTCAGCATTTGCTTCATCCAGAGAAGTTGGGTACAGCTACTGCCCGCTGCAATGTATCCTGCCTCTGCAGTTGAAAGAGATATCGAATTTTGTTTCTTGCTAAACCATGAGACTAAGTTATTTCCCAAGTAAAAACAACCACCAGATGTACTTTTTCTATCATCAGCACTTCCAGCCCAGTCAGCATCACAGTAACCTACAAGATTTGCATTGGTGTCAAAGGAATACCAGATCCCATAATCAGTTGTTCCGCAGATATATTTTAGAATGCGTTTTACTGACGCTAAGTGTGACGCTTTAGGGTTTGCTTGAAAACGAGCGCATAGACCAACACTATAACAAATATCCGGTCTGCTAGCTGTAAGATACAAGAGACTCCCAATCATACTCCTGTACATACGGCTGTCAACAGAAGTTCCTTTCTCATCTTTAGATAATTTTTCATTTGTGCCAATCGGAGTTCTTCTTGGACGGCCCTTTTCTAAACTGAATTTCTTTAACATATTCTTGGCATATTTGCTTTGAGTAATAAAGATACCGTCTGGTTTTTGATGAATCTGGAGTCCAAGGAAATAGTTGAGATCACCGACCATGCTCATTTCGAATTCGTCCTTCATTTGGTCAATAAATTCGTCTACCATTTTCTGTGACACTGAACCAAAAACGATATCGTCAACATAAATTTGAGCAAGTAAGAATGTACCTTTATTGTGGCGAATAAAGAGGGTTTTGTCTACTCCCCCTCGCTCATATCCCTTGGACAATAAGTACATCGTAAGATGGTCGTACCACGCACGCGGAGCTTGTTTAAGGCCATATAGCGCTTTCTTTAACTTGTACACGTAATCGGGATGATGAGGGTCTTCAAAACCCTTGGGTTGAGCAACATAGACTTCCTCATTGAGATAGCCATTGAGGAACGCACTTTTAACATCCATTTGGTAAAGTTTGAAGCGCATAACACATGCGATGGCTAACAAAAAGCGAATGGATTCAAGGCGAGCAACAGGAGCAAATGTCTCATCAAAATCAACTCCTTCAATTTGTAAATAACCTTGTGCAACCAAACGAGCTTTGTTGCGAATAATGTTGCCATGCTCATCACTTTTGTTTTTGTAGATCCATTTTGTGCCAATAATATTTGTCTCGGGAGGGCAAGGAACTAAGTCTCATACTTGATTTCTACTGAATTGACCGAGTTCGTCTTGCATAGCATTAATCCAGTGTTCATCAAGAAGAGCTTCGGTGATATTTTTTTGCTCAAACGTCGAAGTGAAACACGCCATGTGGATCATTTCACGATAATTTACTCTAGGCTTGTCTCTGGTTCGAATTCCATCATTCAATCCGCCAATAATGTCATCTGCTGAATGATTCTTTTGAACCCGTGTGGATGGTTGTTGATTATCAGAAGTAACTTCATCCTCCGTATTGATTGAAGCATGCTGATCAGTGACAATTTCTGTGACATTTTCGGGAACTTTAGTTGAAACTTCGACATTCTTTGCGTTAGCATCATCTATAGACATATCAGCAGGGGGCAGTGAGTCATCTACACGTACATTGGCAGATTCAATTACGCTCCGAGTTCTCTTGTTATATATCTGACAAGCACGACTATTAGTAGAATATCCCAAAAAGATACCTTCATCACTCTTGGGATCCATCTTTCCTCTATGCTCCCTGTCATTAAGGACAAAGCAAGTACTCCCAAAGGGATGGAAATAACTGAGATTCGGAGTTTTACCTTTCCATAATTCATAAGGAGTCATTGTCGTTCCACCACGTAAATACACACGGTTGATAGTGTAGCAAACAGTGTTCATAGCTTCAGCCCAAAATTTCTGTGGCACATTCTGTTCGTGTAACATTACGCGTGACATTTCTGCTATGGTACGATTTTTTCGCTCAACGACTCCATTCTGCTGAGGAGTTTTTGGTGCAGAGAATTCATGAGAAATACCAAGTTGATTGCAGAAATTTTCAAATACTGAGTTCTCAAACTCTCTTCCATGATCACTTCGGATTCGTACAATTTTCATAATAATGCAATCTTTCTCGCGCTGAAGCCGTAAACATAAGGTTTTGAAAGCACCAAAAGTGTCAGATTTGTCGCGAAGGAATTTTATCCAGGTGTATCTTGAAAAATCATCTACAACCACATATGCATATCGTTTTCCGCCAACGTTTTCCACTGCCATTGGCCCCATTAAGTCCATATGTAATAATTCAAGAACACGTTTAGTTCCTGGTGTCTGAGACATTTGGTGTGACACTTTAGTTTGTTTTCCAATTTGACATGGACCACAAACTCCTTCTTCAGCAACATTAATCATGGGAACTTCTCGTACTGCTCCTTTTGAGATAATTTTTTTTAATACTCTGAGATTAACATGACCCAACTTGCGATGCCATAATGTAGTATCTTCTATGCTAGAACGAGTGCAAGTAGATCGTGATGAGATGAGATAACAGTTATCTGAGGATCTTATTCCTTCGATGATGCATTTATTTGAAAGATCCGAGACAATACATTTGTCACAAGTGAAGTTCACCTTCAGATTTTGATCGCACAACTGACTTATGCTGATCAGATTTGATTTCAATCCCTTCACAAGAAGAACATTTTCCAGAGAAGGTAGTCCTGGAACATCTAGTGTCCCCTTTCCAATGACATTTTCAGTGACACCGTTTCCAAAATTTACTTTTCCCAAACTTCCTGATTTGATATTCTTTAAGAATCTTTCCTCACCAGTCATGTGTCGAGAGCATCCACTGTCAAAATACCATGCATCAACGGATGTTGCTTTTAGAGACGTATGCGTAACATTGCATACAACAGCTGCTTTCTTTATCCATTTCTGTTTGGGAACTCTGTAGGAAGAGGTATATCTAGCTGTATCTTTTCTCAAGTCATCAAGATAAATGAAGCAGCGAGGACGAATATGACCTTGACGAAAACAGTAATGGCAGATAGGAATGAATTTTTTACCTTTAGGCTTGGAAGAATTTGGCTTCATCTGATAACTGTCTACATATTTTGATTTCTGTTCAGTTTTCGTGTTGGATATCGCAGCTTTCTTCCCTTTATCTTCAGCATCTATGTTTGACACTTTCAGTGACACTGAGCATTCTCCTTTGTACCCAATCCCAGAGGTATCTTCACATGATCTCCTAGCCATCAAAATTTCATCGAGAGTAGTAGATCCTGAGTTAAGCATTCTGATATTTTTCTTCATGTGCTTTAACTCATTAGATAGCCGTTCTACTTCATTCTGACTTGCTTTCAGTTTAACTTCCAAATTAGTAACATAATCTTGGAGACTCCCTTTTTCATTTTTCAGGCTTCCGACTTGTCTTCGAAGATGTTGATTTACGTCAACCAATTCTGTCCATTTTTCATAAAACTTCTCATATTCTTCGACAAGATCTTCTTTTGTAACTTCTTCTGAATCATCATCGCTATTTTCAGAAATATTTTGGTTCACATTATCAAAACTTGTAGTAATTGCTTTAGCAACAAGCGCCATATTTTGATTTGAGATTTCATCTTCTTTCTCCGAATCACTTTCACTCCAGGTTGTGTTAAGAGAGGTCTTTTTCTTCTTTAAGGTATTTGCACATTCAGCCTGAATATGTCCATACCCATCACATTCTCTACATTTGATTTCTCGGTTGTTCAAGAATTTCCCTGAAGTTTGATTTTCGTCTTTGGGCTTCTTATAACTTGTAGAGTCATTCTTGGTGTTAGTGACATTTTGCTTGACACCACGATTATTTCTTCCAAATTTCTTCACCACTTTACTGAATTTTCTGGATATCAATGCTAAAGATTCTTCCAGATCATCTTCATTGGGTTCTTCAGAATTTTGCATCTCTGCTTTTAAAGCCAGGTCTTTCACCCTTTTTGTTTCCACATTTCCATCGAAATTCATCTCAAATGTTTGAAGAGAACCCATCAGCTCCTCTAATTTCATTTTGGAGATATCTTTTGCTTCTTCAATTGCTGTAACTTTATAAGCAAAGCGTTTTGGTAGAGATCTTAGGGTCTTTCTCACAAGTTTCTCTTCAGAAATAGTTTCTCCAAGAGCAAAAGCTTCATTAGCAATGTCGCAGAGTCTTGCATTAAATTCGGAAATATTTTCATCATCATGCATTTTCAAGTTCTCAAATTTCGTTGTTAAAAACTGCATTTTTGATAACTTTACTGCTGAAGTACCTTCATAAGTCGTCTGAAGAATATCCCAAGCCTTTTTAGCAGACTCACAAGTAGAAATGAGTTTGAATTGGGTAGGATCAACACCATTAAAAATAGCGTTCAGAGCTTTTGAGTTACTGTTAGCTAAAGCATCTTCAGTGGCGGACCAGCTTTCTTCAGGTTTGATAGAAATAACTCCAGCTTCGCTTGTAATCGTTGGTGGATCCCAACCTGTTAGAATAGATTTCCAGGCTTTTTCATCAACAGCCTTAATAAAAGCTCTCATTCGGGCTTTCCAATAAGCATAATTGTTTCCATTTAGCAAGGGTGGACGCATTGTTGAGCCTCCTTCTTTCATAGAATCCATCGTAGCAAAAACCAAGATCAAGTCCCGCGAATCTCGCCTAAGAAACAGAGACGATCCGCTCTGATACCAATTGAAAGATCAAGGTTAGTGACCCGATGTTATAAAGTGTTGTAACACTTTGTGTGACACCGATGAAAAACACGATATAGGACAATATTAAAAATGCGGAAATTAACGACACAAGAGGTTGTTAACGCAGTTCGGCAATCAGCCTACATCTGTGGGGCCACGCCCAGATATGAAAACATTTCACTAGTTCAAACAAGGTTACAAGAAACTCGGACTAAAAGAAAATAAGACTCCCTTTTATATTTGATGCCGCCTCCTCCAACCTTCACTGGTGAAACTGTTTTACGAGCTCCCCTCGACTTAAATATGGCAAGCTCCTCTTGCCCCATGATAGAGATGTCAATCAAAGAATAACCTCCTATGACACTGTCTGTGACGCTTGACAATGTCTTAGGAAACGATCACCCAGAACAGGCTTCAACGAACCAGTCTTTGACAATACTGAATCAATTACTCACATACATTACACAGAAACGTGGGTGAAGAAATAAGAACGCCAGAACAATAGAGAAACTCCACACTCAAGAACAATATCGTTGACTTCTCAAACATACAAAGAAAAGACTTTTATATCAAGGCTAGGTGCAATTCTGTTTCTCTCACCAATATCTTCTTGAAACAGACATTTCATTCAAAAGATCACATCCCACGAAATCAGCATAGAGATCTAAATAACTCTGCCTGGTAAGATTGCCGCAGAAACACTTTCAATGACATTTTAATAAAGTATCCCAAATAATTAGGGATATGAACCATGTTTGTTACGATTCCTTTTCCAGCAAATCACATTTGAATTTGACGAAATATTCTGCCAAATATTATCTCCAAAATAGAAGGATAGAATAATATATATTCCAAAAGATTATAATTGCCAAAAAATATATAACCAAAAATAATTTTTTGCCAAAAATATAATGCCAACACACAATAGCATTAACAACTCTTTAAAGCCTTGGACCCCCTCGCAAGCCCATTGTTTTTCCTTTAACAATTAACGCTACGCTGCTGCAATAAAAGTTGACATTCAACAGATATAAGGCTGGCCCGCGGGCCGGCGCGCATTCAAATAAACAGGTTGTGTCCCGACCAGGCATCTTCAAAAGACAAAAACAAAAAGAGGGCTCGGCTGGTCCGGGCCAGTTGCTGAACCTGAGTTTCAAGGATGCAGTTTTTCCAACCATTTTATAACCCGAACAACAAGGTTCTGATGGTTCTTTCGTTCAATGGTCACCAGACCTAGTTGGTATAATTATCATCTCTTAGTAAAGTTAATGATGATTATTATTTGAAAAAGAAACTTAAAATATAAATGTTTTAGTAAAAATTATGATAATTAAATTTAAACCCTATTTTAGTTTTAGAATTAATAATTAAATGTAAAAATAAAAGTTGGAAGCAGAAGCAATGCTTGAAAGGTTCTCCGGAGACTGGAGGTGCAATAAAATTGATGCTTTGGAACTTGAAAAACTCAATATAGAAACAACTTACATGGCAAAGCATCGGCAACATGGCTTGGGCCTTCAACAAAGCTAACACCCAAATATGATAGTGATGCACTAACTAACTCATCCAACCCACTTAGCTTCTCAGAGACTGGTTCCTTTCCTTCTCCTCCATTGTTGAATTTGCGACAGTAGCAATATAATGGAACCGTCTTCCAACCTCGGCCCCCTTCCCGAAGAGATCTCTGAAGAGCAAGAGCACCAGCACCGCCATTCCGAACAACAGCAATCTGCCTTTAGCTCTCTTCCTCACCGCCCTCCGACTCAGTGAGTTTCAATTTCATCCCTCTCTGTTTTTTGTAATGTCTTCAGTGTCTGATAGAGCATCTTCTCTGGTGCGTGCAGAAGCTCGTCACAAAAGTACCAACCTTTGGATTGGAGGGCCTATTTTGACAGAGAAGATGATGTTTGCATTTCTGGCACAAATGATGTTAGGTTTTTTAGTGTTAGTCGCCTGGTTTTCCAACGGGTCACGTCGCGAGAGATTATTCTTTAATAATCTACTCTCTTATCGTTTCAGGTGTTTCATGTATATACAGCCGGATCAGAAGGGCCAGTTGTTTTTTGTCTCCATGGAGGTGGCTACTCTGGGTAATCATTATTTCTTCTGTTTAATTTCAAGTTCAGGTTTTTCATCTATATGACTCCAACTGTTCGATATTACCTTCGTTTGCCCAGCCGTTAGATCTCTTCATCGGTATTGAGTTCAAGCTTTTTAAATTTCAAATTAGCTGTTGCTGTAGCGAATGCAAGAAAGTTACTGTTGACATAATTGTGTTATCTTTGAATTTGTCGTGCACCTTGTTCTTGCTTTCTCCGCCATTGTTTTGCCACTACTCTTGTGCTTATTGTCAGGCATTCAGCATCTCTCTAACCATAGATTTTAACATTATTTATGTATTCCTTCTTTTGTTTTTTCGATACCTTTTGGCGACAACATCTGGATTTATATGTCATTTAGATAGATATAATTCGATTCATCTTGTAAGATGACAAAATTAGAGAATGATAAATATTCTACATGGAACACATTACATTAGATTGAGCTAAAATTTTCCATGATGAAAAAATCATGCTTTAAGTGAGACATCCTAACATGGATAGAAAATCAAACCCATTTTTATGTATATGAAATCAAACCTGAGATTTTTCTTTGAAATTTCTCCTTTTACATCCCAACCACAAAACCCAAAAAGGTTGCCATAGAAGTCGTGACTTTGTAATTAGAGAACAATTGCATGATTCATTGTTCAATGTTCAGGCTTTCATTTGCATTGTCTGCTAGCAAAATTAAAGAAAGAGCTCGAGTTGTTGCCTTGGACTTGAGAGGACATGGAAAGTCATCCACGGAAAATAATATTGATCTATCCATTGAGGTAACGGTATAATTTAAGGAACATGTATTCTGCTAGTTGTATCGATGTAGATGGGTCGGTCTTATTATGCCATCTGTGAGGGTTCTATCTTTTGCAGACTATGTCAGATGATGTTTTGTCTGTTGTGAAGACAATGTATGGAGATTCACCTCCTGCAATCGTGCTTGTTGGCCACAGGTGATACTATTTCTTTCTTAGTTTTCTATTTTTTGTTCAAGTTTAAAAGTTGCCAGTTAGAATTTAGTTGAGTACTCAGTTAATGCATGATGCCATGCATCTCCCTCGAGAAATAAATAACCGTCATTTTTCCCTCGGGAAAATAGGAATAAAAGCATCTGACGATAAAGAAAATTCTCTCCTTAAACCAAGTATTTCCGAGGAACAATTGATCGAAAGAAACTTCTACCTAAGAATTTTTTTCAAAATAGACATGTCTTTCACATCCATAAACGTATGATACTCTAACAACTTACGATAAGACTATGTAATTACTTATTGTCATCTTCCGTAATTATGGAGGTACAACTTCGGGTCCATTTAATTGCTCTTATCTGAAATACAGTCCTCTAACTTGAATGTATTCTTTATATGAAATATGGATGCATAAGCAAGTCCAGTGAAATTTATTACTCTGTTATTTGGTTATAAGATGCATAATCACGTGTATTTATTTCTCCTTAATTTTTCTCGATCATTGGAAAACCAAAGCGTCAATAGATCCAACAAATTCATTGATATTTTAATTTTTTTCACACATAATTTTTTCTTCTTCTATTTTTAAAATTTTTGCCTGCTAAAATCAATCAGCATGGGAGGTTCAGTTGCTGTACATGTTGCTGCAAAGAAAGCTTTAGCTTGCTTAGCTGGTCTAGTTGTCGTGGATGTTGTAGAGGTTTGGTCTACTTTATTATTAATTGCTGGAATTAATTACATTACCGCTGGGATATCAACTCTGGGGAGTTGCTGAGAGCCACTTAAAAATTTAGGGAACAGCCATGGCTTCGTTGATTCACATGCAGAAGATCCTATCAAACAGGATGCAACATTTCTCAAGCATAGAAAAAGCGGTATCTTCTGTTTATTACGTTTCATAAAGTTTCTATATGCTATTTTCTTAATGTCCCTTTTCATGGCTGAGTATTGTAACTTAAGTATATGTAGATTAACTTTAGATGTGTACTACAGTTCTAGTTACAACAATAAGAAGAGTTAGTTCATGATTGTCTAAAATTTGATCATTGGGCAATATGATTAACAGAAAAAAGTGTAATTTATTTTTGATGCGTAACTGTAAGGTCTGAACTGATGAATTAAAGCTATAATTGATAATTGATAATAAGAGCAACATAATACTCCGAGGATATCGAAATTAAGACGAAGACCTACAATAAAATAGGCGATTTGAAGGGGCTATTCTCTCCCAAAACACTCAACGAGTGGAATAATACTTGATTATTAAAATTACTAGGAAGAAACCACAAAAAAAATAGGCAATCTTGTATTTCCCTCCACACCTTTTAGCTCGGTTCTAGTCTTCTATGCACGAAAGCCAAAGTCATAATTTTGAGTTGTGGTTGTTGTAAAAATAAAAAAAGTATGGTTAAGAAGACCTAATATCTTAGTGGAGGTGATCTTATCTTAGTGTTCATTTACTTTGGATGGTAAAATGTTGTTTAATAGACTGAAACATATATGAGTTTGTAGATTGAATGGAGCGTCAAAGGAGGCACTTTGAGAAATGTTGAGTCAGCTCGTGTATCTGTCCCTACGACATTGAAGTATGATGAATCAAAAAATTGGTAGGTGGGAGTTGTCTAATTTACAGAACCGTTCAACCCATTTGGGTGATCCGCTCTAATCTCTTTTTTGAATATAGATTCCTAGTTTTGTGCTGCAGTTATACATACAGAGCGCAACTAGAAGAAACAGAACAATATTGGAGAGGCTGGTGAGGGAAAGTTTTCTTCAATCAAGACTTTTGCTTCCTTGTTTAGTTAGTTGTGTTTTTTATATGTTCTTATTGTTTGATTTTCTGTCTGGAACTGTGTAAGTAGTTGCACTATGGTTGGGTTTGTGTGCTAATTGTTGCTGCAGAAGGCACCTATAACTATGACTGCCTAGTAATATTTGTCAACTAATTTACAGGTATGAAGGCCTTTCAGAAAAGTTTCTCTCAAGCCCTGTACCAAAGCTCTTGCTCCTGGCAGGAACAGACAGATTGGACAGGTTTTCTTTCCACGTACATCCATTGAAGTTTTTTAACACGCACCGAATCGAGATGGATATGAACTTTTCTTCTTCCTAAGCTTTGAAGTTGTAGCTGATTTGGCTTTTGAAAATGATGATTACATAGAATAATAATTGGACATTTGGGTTTTTAAAGATCAAGGATGAAGGATCTAGTTCTGATATTAGGACCAACTGAAAAATAGACCGTTTGGTATTGAAAATCCAAGGTTACAACATATACAACCTGTCTAAACTTGTATTTATAGTCTCTTTTTGTAATTTTTTGGCTGGGAGTTGGTTGCTTACAAATCTTTTAGACATAAAAATGATGGGATTTCATCTGGGTCCACTCCATAGTGATTCTACTCCATCATCTTGAGCTCTGTTTTATATGAAACGATAAGAAATAACCAAGCTAAATGGATAAATCCTTAAAAATTTAAAAATAGAGTACTGTTTTATTTTTTTGTTCTTTTTTTAAGGTAGTTGAAATAGAGCCTATGTTTATCACAGAACTCTAACAATTGGTCAAATGCAAGGAAAGTTTCAGATGGTAGTAGTCAGACATACTGGGCATGGTATACAGGTGAGCATTTATTAGTAATGGGGACTTGTTAGTTCTGATATATTTGGCAACTAACGTTCCAATTATCACACAGGAGGATAGCCCTGATGAGTTTTCCACCCTTGTACTCAATTTCATCACTCGCAATCGAATAGGCCCTCTTGGAATTGAGGTTTGTATCGGATTAAAATGTCCTTAATTCAAAGTTTTATTTTTATAAAAAAAATATTAAAAGATTAGGTAATCAATCGTGCTCTATTAAATTATGCGTTTGAGTCTTAGTTAATTCTTAAAAGGGTTGGTTTTTGAGTGACATACTACAGTTGCTATTTGCTGACGAAAAATAAGGACAACTTTGGTTTGTTTAATGCCAAATGTCTCTTTCTCAACGGTTCTTGTCACTCAACTTGCATTTTATGTTTTAAATTCTCTAATTTTTTATGTGATAATAAATTTAATTAGGATAATGCTAGACCTAGTCTTTTTTTTTTTTGTTTTAAATTATGCGTTTGAGTCTTAGTTAATTCTTAAAAGGGTTGGTTTTTGAGTGACATACTACAGTTGCTATTTGCTGACGAAAATAAGGACAACTTTGGTTTGTTTAATGCCAAATGTCTCTTTCTCAACGGTTCTTGTCACTCAACTTGCATTTTATGTTTTAAATTCTCTAATTTTTTATGTGATAATAAATTTTAATTAGGATAATGCTAGACCTAGTCTTTTTTTTTTTTGTTTTTTAATTTTTAATTATATGTTAATTATTAAGCGTTAAGTCATACGTAAAATTAGAGGGCAATACAATCTATTTTCGGTCCGGAGACTATTCGGTCTTTCACCTCTTGCTTCTGAATTTTGAGTTTGTAATTTGATTTTCAAATGTTATAGATACCCGGACTCCTTCGATCAGTCAAAATGCAGTGAGAATGAGCAATTTTAGGGATCTCCAAAACTCCAGCTATGTTCGAGTAAAAAAGAGAAGAAAGGCAAAAATCTAGGCCGTCAACTAGTTAATAATATTTTAAGTCGTGTCCAAAAGTATTTTAATTCTCAAAAAACGAAGTTTTCTTTTTAATTGTAAATAGCTTTCTTCAAAGTAAGAAAATCGATAGCAGCTGGCTATAATTGACGTACCTTCTTACTCCCACTCTAAAAATCCTACATTTTTTTAATCTGTCCATATGAAAAGGTCATCAAATTAAGCACGTGAATTTGGGCCTACACAAAGAAATTCAAATCGATGATCGTACAATTATTCAGAGTAAAAAATTCTAAATACAAATTCTTGCATGAGAAAATTCTTAGGATCCTACATTTTTTAAATCTGTCGAAACAATCATGATATTAAAAAGGTCATTAAATTAAGCACGTGAATCAAGCCTACATTTTTTTTAATCATCGTTAATCCAAGTCAATGATCGTAAAATTATTCAGATGTAAATTGCAGTAGAAAATTCCAAAATACCATCGTGGGACTTAGCGCATTGCCACCATAAATATTCCACTAGGATCAAGGACTTGACCTCAGGTTGAGAAGCTCAACAATGGCGTCCGCTGCAGTAGATCTTCTGGTTGGCAAAATTGCCGCTCTTCTCGAGAATGAAGTGTATCTGTTGGCGGGCGTTCGAGATGAAGTAATTGACATTCAAGCAGAGCTACTAACTATGAAAGCCTTCTTAGAAGACGCAGACAGGAAGCAACAGAACAATGAAGTGGAGAAAGATTGGGTCGGAAACGTGCGGGACGTAACCTACGAGGTCGAAGACATCATCGACGAATTCATGTACCATATGAACGAGCAGCGAACCGGAAGTCGGCTCTCCCGCTTCCTCTACAGCATCGTTTGGATGCCCAAAAATTTGTGGGTGAGGCACAAGATTGCGACCCAGTTGCAGAAGATCAAGAAGACGATCAAAGAAATACCCGAGCGGAGCCAAAGGTATCGCGTGGATCGAAGCGACGCCTCGATTCCCCGCGCCGTTTCCAACTGGAAGCAGTTCCAGGGAGAGTCGTCTCTCTTCGTCAAAGAAGATGAGCTCGTGGGTATCGAGAAGGACAGGCAGTCGTTGATGGGGTTGCTCATGGACGGATACCCTCACCAAGCTGTGGTTTCAGTTCTGGGAATGGGCGGAGCTGGGAAGACAACGATTGTCGCCAAGACTTACAATAACGATGCAGTCACCCGCTACTTCAATTGCTACGCTTGGATTACCGTCTCCCAAACTTACGCCCTGGAAGACATATTCAGAAGCTTGATTAAGGCATTTCACCAAGCGTGTAAGGAGCAAGTTCCTGCAGAATTGGAAGCCATGCCTCTGAAAGAGCTTCTAAAGAAGATGGTGACCTACTTAAGCAACAAACGATATCTCGTGGTATTAGATGATGTCTGGGATATCAAACTATGGAACGAACTGAGAGTTGCTCTCCCACATTCTCCAGGAAGCCGGATAGTTATCACGACAAGGAAAGAAGATATAGCCGCCCATGGATTTGGAGTTAGAAGCCATGTTCATCGTGTTCAACCGCTTGAACCAGATGAAGCATGGAAACTCTTCTGCATGAAAGCATTTTACAGTCATCCAGACAAGCGCTGCCCCAATGAGCTTAAACCTTTAGCCCGAGTGCTTGTGGAGAAATGCGAAGGCCTTCCTTTAGCTTTAGTAGCCATGGGAGGCCTCATGTTCTCTAAGAAGCATGTTACCGACTGGAGCAAAATCTGCAACAGTTTGAATTGGCACTTGGCCAACAATTCTATGCTGGACTCTGCGAAGAGCATCTTGCTTCTCAGTTTCAATGATTTGCCTTATAATCTCAAACATTGTTTCTTATTCTGCTCAATTTTTCCTGAAGACTTTTCGATCCGGCGAAAGAGGCTAATAAGGCTGTGGATAGGAGAAGGGTTTATTGAGGCCAAAGGGAACAGCCCAGAGGAAGTAGCCGACGAGTATCTAATGGAGCTCATTTTCAGAAGCATGCTTCAAGTTGTGGAAAGAAATTCATTTGGGAGGCCTAAGGCCTGCAAGATGCATGATTTGATGAGAGAGATTGCGATCGCAACTTCAAAAAATGAAAAGTTCTGTGCTTATAGTGAGACAGAAGAAGAAATTGACTGTGGTAGAGCACGCCGACTGTCTGTCCAATTACAAAAGATGGACGAACCAGTAGAAATAAAATTATCATCGGATTTGTCGAAGCTTCGTTCTCTTTTGGTGTTTTATCCAGTGAAATTCGTCCAGAATCCATTGTTAAACACGATTCCTCCCGAGCTCAAACTATTGAAAGTACTTGATTTGGAGGGCGTGCCCATTGAAAATCTACCTAATGAAGTGGTGAAGAAATTGTTCAATTTGAGGTATTTGAATATAAGAAGTACGCTGATCAAGGAGCTTCCAAACTCCATTGGAAGACTTCGAAATCTTCACACCTTGGATATAAGAGAATCCAAGATAGAGGTGCTTCCCGGCCAAGTAGGGAAGTTGCAGAACCTGAGTCACCTAATCATGTATCGATTCGGTGAGTGCGACAGACATGAAAATTTCAGATTCGTGTTTGGAGGGAAAGCTCGGGGGAACATCAGCAAATTGAAGAAGCTTCAAGTTCTCGATTGCGTCGAGGCCGAGGGGGACATCATCAGACAGTTGGGGAACATGACCCAGCTTACAAGGATTGGCGTCTCAAACGTGAAGAAAGAAGACGGCAAGGACTTGTGCGAGTCAATTCAGAAAATGAAAGCCCTTCAACGCTTGTTTGCAATGGCCTCCGACGAAGAAGAAGTTCTCGATATTGATTATTTGAAGTCGCCTCCTCCTCTGCTGAAGATTGTAATATTAGTCGGGAAACTGGAAAGGGTGCCACCCTGGTTCTGCTCGCTGCAGAGTTTGTCGGACCTGTGCTTGCACTGGACGAGGCTAAACCAGGACCTGCTTCCTCACATCGCTGCTCTGCCTTGCCTGAGCAGCCTGACGCTCATAAACGCCTACGTCGGACAAAAGCTGTATTTCCGGGAAGGGTTCGCAAAACTTGTGCAGTTGAGCTTGCTTAACTTCCCGGAGTTGATCGAGATAGTGATTGAGAGGGGCGTGATGCCTGATATTTCAAACATATTCTTGAAGAACATGATGAATCTGAAGAGGGTTCCCCAGGGAATTGAATTCCTGTTGAATCTAGAGACGTTGCGGCTGGAGTCTGTTTCGATAGAGCTCATCCGGCGCATCGCTTGGCGAGGCGAAGGAAACGATGATCGTCGGAAGGTGGAGCACATTCCCGACATCACCTACTACTACCACTCTTCCAGTGGAAAGTATTATTACCAGAGCTTGTCTCGTCCTCAATCTCAAGCTTACTAGTATTTTGAACAGGTGAAGATGGTGCAGCCTAGAAATTGTCCGTTGTTTTCATTTCAACTTTCATATTTTTGGGCGATAATATATTTGTATTGTATTATTTTTATATGATTAAGGGCGTTTGTATCATATAATTCAAGCACAGGCGTACGTGTCAGTTGATTATTGGTTCTATATTGTCATTGTTTGAAAAGTCAAAAGGTTATTCCACAGATGTACCGTGTCCAGCTGTCGTCAAGTCACGGAAGGAATAAGAAGTCGAAGGTGGGTAATATAATCATTTCCTATTTTTCCAAAACAAAATTCACGTTGCACCATTTCTTTCCCCTTCGCCGCTTCACGTTGCAGTTCTCTTCCTCTCTTCTTTCTCTCCTCAAAAATTTTCAAGTCTTTTTCCCTTCGGAATTCTTTCTCGGTTTCGACGTTGCTGGTTTGTGAACAGTCTGCAATGTCCGTCGCTCCTAATTTTTCGGCCGCCTGTTCCGGAGGAAACGCCGTGGACATTGCTGAGAAGAATTTGAGGATTTGTTGCACTGCGAAAAAGAGTTGGATTTCGCTTCGCCGCAAGGTGTTTTTTCTTTTCTCGTAGTTGTTGATTTGAAAAATTATCCGCAAGAATCATTCTAAATGTGAAGAAGGCTTCGGAGGTTGTTTATTGTAATGTTGCTCTGGCGTTGTTGGAGTTTGGAATATTTAGGTTCATTGATTATTGTGTATTTATTTTATATCTATGATTTTTGTTTTAGAATGATGCACCTTCGATCTCGCGGTTAGCTCTTTCTCATCTTAGCGGAAGCTTTAAACAATGTTCAAGGATTCGCATGGCTTTAGTTGACGAGACAATTACGCGAAGGGCCAAGGATGCACTCAAATCTTCTCAAATACTGGTCAATAATGCATTTTCTTTAGATGCTTGCACTCAAGCTTAGTTTGCAATTATGTTTGCTGAAATACTAGTCTAGGATATGTCCCCATCTCCAACTTAATTTTTTTACTCAGCCTAACTAATATTATTGCGATGCTTTATCTGAAGGCCTTTGATCTTGTTCAAGGTGCACTCGTAAGTTTTGTGTAATACTTTGACTCTAAATGGCTACGCAATACATTTCAAATGTCATTATTATTGTTTTTTCTACGCATCTCTTGCCTAGTTCTTTTCTAGTTAAGTAATTTCAAATTTCCAATGAATGAACGTTTTACGTGCTTTGAGTATGTGGTGGCTATGAGTACATGATGTTTTTGACCATGTCAACTAAATTTTTGAAAGCTGGTGTTAGCGTGTCAAATATTACTCAAGATTTTTTGCGTGAAGCCTTTACTGACACCTGAATTTATTTTTTCAAGTTTGGCTTTGGAAAATTTATACCAGACGTGTCAACTCTCTCATGCGCAGGTTAAATGGAGTTCTGTAATGGATAAATCAAAACCCGATCCACCAACAGCTGTCTTTCTGCATGGAATACTTGGTAGCAGAAAGACTGGGGTATGTTACTGTTTATATGTTGAGACACATTTTTTTATGCTCCCCTACTTTAAAGTAAAGAGAGATTGGCTAGCTTGCATTATTTTTTTGATAATTTACAACTTTTTTCCTACACTCCTGCATAAAGTCTCACACAAGAATAACTTTGGAAGATTAAAAAAGATCATCCTTGTCAAATTCTAAAGAGGTGGACATCAATAATCTTGAAGGTTAAACCATCATACAGAGTCCCAAGTTTTCCAAGTCACTAACAACAATTCCACCTAGCATCGAATTTCATGTAAATTAGTAATAAAAGCACAAAATAATTCACAGAAAATCTGACGATCTAGAGGCAGTAAAATTTATTTCCAAAGCATAAAGAGTTTGGGAGGATTGTGTGTCTTCATTTAAAGCTTGTATCTTTGAATTTTCGTCAGAACAAATGTATTAGAAAGAAAATTGATGCAAAATTAACGGAGGATGGTAAGTTAGATATTTTAATTAGGTTATTTTATTATAAATAGAAACTATGAGATTGTGTTAGAGATCATTAAATATTATCTAAGTCAAATTACTATCTCTAGAGTATTATCTCTTCCAAGTGAGTAGATCGTTATTGTTTCCAGGTCGATGTTCCGCCGGACTTGTGGTTTTTTATTCCCGTTTATGTTATTTTAGTTGTTTTCGTTCAATGGAACAGTTCTCTGCTCATCAATGATAGGAATATATTAAGAGTGATTTAGTAATGTTAGAGATATGTTAAAAAGTTAATTTAAGTATTATAATTACTTTAATTTACTATAAATAGAGGATAGATGAGTGCGTTGGAGGATTATTGAATATTGTTTAAGCAAAATCTCTCTAAAAGGAGTCTCTTTTCTTAGCAGTAGCTTGTGGTTGTTTTCAAGAGGGTGTTTCGCCGGACTGTGGTGCCTTTATTTTCTGTTTTATTTCAATAGTCAACACACTCTCATCCTTATATTTATAATAAAATAACTTAATTAAAATAGCTAAATAACCCTCCTTAGTTAATTTTGCATAAAATATATTTTTCTTTAGTCGATAGAAAAAGGATCACAGGATTGAACAAAATATTATTTCTCCCACAATCTGTGAATTTTCCTCACCGAACTACCTCCTCCTTTACAAGAATATTTTCTTACCATGCATATCTTTATTCTTCTTCCTCCTTTGATATGTAACTCGTATTGGAGGCCCATCAATCTTCTGATCTTTAGAGGTTGCAGTGTTGTGGCACTATTTCTATTGTGCCATTTAAGTATCTGTCTTTCCCCTCCTATGCTTATTCATTAGGCATCATTTCAATACTGCAGGAACTTTTGCAAGGACATTGGCGCAAGAGTTTCTGTCGTGGCAGGTATTTCCCATGGAATTGTATTGGTTGTAGTCTTATGATATTTCTTCAACTCATTGGGAATCGAAATGTAGCGAAATCATTTTATCAATTTTGTTATTAATTTACTAAAATCATATCATTGTATTTCTTTGAGAACGTAGACGTTTTTTTATCTTATAAGACTATTGATTTGTACAAATCTGATGGTTTCAATTTCAGAAATAGAACTAATTGAATTTTGAATCTCTGTGATTGTTGATTGTTACTTTTGTTTTTTATTTCTTAGTTTCTTTTAGTAAACCTACGTTGTCATGGCGATTTAGCGTTGATTAAGAAGAAGGCACCCTATACAGTTGCTTCCACAGCTCTTGATGTCTTAAAGCTGGTTTGTCAATCTTAATTAATTGATCATTTTGTAATGCTCTTGTGCATGTGCAGTACATTAGTTTGCCATGGCTTTATTATTGTGATTTATAAGTTAATTAAAAGAGGAATAATATATTTATGTCCTGGATTTCAATGAATTTCATCTTTAGAGTGACAAATTTTTCTAAAAATGTTTTGTCCAATAGTAGTTCCTAACAAATTATTGGATGTCGACAAAACAAACATTGTTTTTTATAAAACAAGAATTCTTGAAATAAAAAAGGTCCAATATATTATCACTTTATCGAGGATAATTAAAAATAAATAGAAATGCCTCAAAATGTTGGAGAGAACTCAAATGAGGATATCTAATGTTGCAGGAACTGTCTTTTCATGGTGTGGTAGATTTTTTTTTTTTTTTTTTTTTTGCAAAAAAAATATCATATATTTGTTATTTCTGTTTATTTTCCACTTTTGATGTATGCATTATCTAAAATTGGTGAATAAGTTAATGTCTTGTTATATTCTTGCTTTAAAAAAAATTATTAATAGTTTTACCTCTCCAATAAAAAAGCTCTTTTGTATTTTGTGTACATTCATTTTTTTTTTTTTTTATCATAACTTAATCATGTGTCATATTTCTTCTTTTTGTATATTTTCATTTACGCAAGTGCTAACATTTTTGTTGATAATTTTTATCAGATATTTTCCTATTATTAAAATGTTTGGATTTACACATCATTCTATATAATATAATATAAACATATTTTTCTGAGCGTATCAACTAAAGATGAGAATAAAAAAGTTTTAGATTTCATTTTTTTTGGCTTGTCTTATGAATAATATCTATATTTCTCTGGTAATAATAACTACATAACTATTAACATATATTCTTTATATTTTGGTTAGGTTTATCATTTGAAAATAACTCCCAAAATTCTTGTTGGTCATAGTTTTGGAGGGAAAGATAATTTAATTATCTTCACTACACTATGTGAACTGTGTCAATCTTGCATGAGATGCAATTATTTATTTTTCAAGCGAAACTGGTGCTTAATATACTCATAATTATGCTTGCAGTTTTCTTAAGCATGGTGGAACAGGCTGCGAAGCCTCTTGCTCATCCAGTGAGAGTAAGTTATTTCCCTTTTATAGTTGCTGAGCTGGATTTTGTTTAAAATGAACTTGAATATAATGGACGTTTAACTTAGTGTAAAGGTTTCAAATCAGAAAAATAAGGTTTGACATTTGAGTGTTATTGTGCTAGCCAGGGTGAACAAGTGGCTTTATACTTCTTGTACCCTGTTACTTTAGACTTCTTTGCCTTGCTCTACACTATTTTTGTTTCCTTTACGTTTATAGGTTTGGGTTCTTGATGCAACACTGAGAATAGTTCGTCCTGGGGGAGATGGAGAGGATCATCTAGCAGAACTAATATCAATTTTGAGAACACTTCCAAATGAGGTCAACTATAATAAAATTATTCCAAACTCCATCCCTATCTTCTTTTGTTTGTGTGCGCTCCGTGAGATTTGGACAATTTTTGCTTGATTTAGTGAGGCATATATTTTTTTTCTGATTGAAGTATATCTTCCATTTTCATAATTAAACAATCTTACTAATAACTCTATTCGCTTTTCATTTGATTTTTTGTTTTACTGAATTAAACTTGATGTCTTTGTGAAAAATATGTGCTATATCCATAGAAAGATGTTCTTTTATTTTTCCCTTTTGTTTTCGATGTTTGAATCAAGCCATAAACTCTTTTTAAAGTCTCTTCAAAGCGGAACGCTGTTTTGGATACCTTTTTGTCTGCAGTGGGTGGTTACCAACCTTCAACCAACTTGTCATCGCAACACATCAACATCCAGTTTTTCATGGGTGTTTGATCTTGAGGGGATTGCTGAAATGTATCAGTCTTATGAAGAAACGAACTTGTGGTATATATCTGAACTTGTACTGAATTCATTTGAAATTGCTAAAATGTCAAGGTACAATAGCCTATTATAGAAATTGCTAAGGCTATTTGCAGTTTTCTTACAAAAAGTTCTGCCTGACTCCATAAATAATGCATTTGTGATGAAAATTATTTTTACACAAAACTAAAAAATCTTAGGCAGACGCTGTAGTCTCATCGTTCATTCTTTTACTAATAATTGTAGGAATATAGTGGAAGATGTTCCGGAAGATGTGCCCCGAGGTGTGCATGTCAACTTTTTGAAAGCAGAAAGAAGTTTGCACCGGTGGGCACTTGAAGACCTACAGAGGATTCACGCTGCTGAGGAACTTGCAGCTGAGGAGGGAGGTGGAGTTGAAATGCACGTCCTTGAAGATGCAGGGCATTGGGTGTGATCCTTGGTTTAATATGACATCACAACGCAAAGCGCACTCATAATTTCTAAACTTTCCCATACTGGAATGAGCTTATTAGTACCAATTTTTGATATTTTTGATTCTGTCATCTTCTTTCAGAAGTATCAAAACCTGATTAAAGATTGCCAGTTCACAGATGCAAATCGTCATTCCATTTTGTTCAAGTTAGTGTTGTTCGAGCCCTACTCAGAAAGTAATTTAGAAGATCATTGTTGTACATTCATTCTAGTAAACTATTGTGTACATTTTTTAAACTTCATATTCTTTGGTTCCAGAATTCTCATCAAATTTTCCATAGATGATTTGTAATGAATGTTCAGTGGGCTGTTCGATTGGTATATCGAAACATGATGTTTACTTTCGTCCCTTTATGCCTCCTAGTTGCATTGAACAGTGATCGATGCTGCATAGCTGGATTTGAAGGTTATCTTTATGCTAAGTTGGTATTGTTGCATCTGTAAAATTAGCGAAGCAAATTAATTCTGAATTGAGCACTACTCTTTAAAGCCTTGGACCCCCTCGCAAGCCCATTGTTTTTCCTTTAACGCTACTCTGCTGCAGTAAAAGTTGACATTCAGCAGATATAAGGCTGGCCCGCGGGCCGACGCTCATTCAAATAAACAGGTTGTGTCCCGACCAGGCATCTTCAAAAGACAAAAACAAAAAGAGGGCTCGGCTGGTCCGGGCCAGTTGCTGAACCTGAGTTTCAAGGATGCAGTTTTTCCAACCATTTCATAACCGGAACAAGAAGGTTATGATGTTTCTTTCGTTCAATGGTCAACCAGACCTAGTTGGTATAATTATCATCTCTTAGTAAAGTTATTGATGATTATTATTTGAAAAAACTTAAAATATAAATGTTTTAGTAAAAATTATGATAATTAAATTGTTTTAGTTTTAGAATTAATAATTAGATGTAAATTTTTTAATGAGTCAAGAGTTTTGTGGGAAGAAAAATAAGCTTTTTTATTTTTTTATTTTTTTTATTTAACACATAATGTGGCATCTTCTGCATGTGAATGTAACTTTATGAGTTTCCTCGACGTCCGTTTGATTCAAGATATTGGGTTGGCTTGGACTAGATGAATCTCGTAGGCTTGGAATTCAGCCTGAAATTATTCTTTCTTTTCTAGATCAACTTCTTCTCTCCACAAAGTTTGTGATTTCTTCTATGAGTTAGAGTTACATCTCTGTATCTCATTTTCGAATTGATCATTCTTAAAATCTGGGTATTTTTGGATGATTGTCTTCGTTGAAATTGATGAAGGAAAAATTGGTCTTCAATGGAAGAGAATAATGATTTTTATTTAAACCTTTTGTTTTGGTAAATCAATGAAATTATCTTTTTAATTAGATTTGAATTTATTAAGTTTGAATTTTGAAAGATAACAAATTTGATTTTACTTATAGTAGATTTGCAAAGGTCATGGATTTTGATTTGAAAATTGGGATGTGATTCAAATTTTAAATCTTGATTCATAGAATTTATTGGATAGATTAAATTTTCTTTCGAATTAAATTTTAATTCACAAGAGTTTTAAGAATAATTTCATCCCTCTCTGTTTTTTGTAATGTCTTCAGTGTCTGATAGAGCATCTTCTCTGGTGCGTGCAGAAGCTCGTCACAAAAGTACCAACCTTTGGATTAGACAGCCTATTTTGACAGAGAAGATGATATTTGCATTCCTGGCACAAATGATGTTAGGTTTTTGAGTGTTAGTCGCCTGGTTTTCCGACGGGTCACGGTCGCGAGAGATTTAGTTCCGTATAATCTACTCTTTATCGGTTTTCAGGT
>CM039503.1:4152528-4175045 GCA_022432975.1 Begonia masoniana | reverse complement strand
GATCCACACACGTATACGGTACCATCCATGAATCTGTGGTTTGCTGCTTATACACTCATAGATACAGGGGCCAAACACTCGTTTATATTCACCTTGTTGTATGCAAACATAGAATAGGACCCTCACCAGCTGACGGTTATTTAGTGCTGTGTTGCCATCAGGGGACGTCCCCATTCAGAGCAGATTGTTTAAGGGTGACGTCGTGTCCTTAGGGGATTAAGAATCTCTAGGCGGATAATTGTCATGACCAATAAAAGGGTATGTGAGTGATTATTGGGATGATTGGTTATTTAGAAAGCAGCCACGATAAGTTGGCGATTGGAATAGTTGATTTTAGACCCACACATGATAACCATTATTTTCCAAGCTATTCCTAAAAATAAGTAAGATACCAATATATCCGTCACTAGAATATACCGAATGCTGAGAAGAGGTGGTTGTGAGAGCTACCGGCTAGGGGAATAATGACCGGGTGAAGGAATAAAATTGAGCTACAGGATCTATTGCCTATAGTCCGGGAGTTTCCCGAGGCATTCTGATGATTTACCGGGTATTACCACCTGATAGGCAATAGAATTGTAAGTGATACATACTGAGGACTCACCTGTATCCAGAATCTACCGTTTTTATGGCACCTGTTGAGTTGAAAGAATTGAAGGTCCAACTGCAGGAAAGGAATTTGGTTGACAAGGGATATTATTCGGCCCCAGCAGTTTCCCTTGGGTGCACCAGTCTTATTTGTAAGGAAAGAAAGATGGTTTTTAGGATGGCAAGACTACAGGAATAAATAGTGACAATCAAGAACAAACAAAAATAACACATGATCAAGTTTAGGGATTTGAAACTCAATGAGTGCGTCGTCACCACTCTATTATCCATTTCATGACGTCCATATAAGACAACTTTCACGCAGCAAAAAGTGTACTAGGATGTCTTCATGATACTTTGACACTGAGACCATCCAAAATATCACAAGGATCCATCCTCTATCACAATAATAATAAAATTGTGCATCAATGGTAAACGTATAAATCATATATATATACACACATAAAAGAGTGACGTGCTGACAACCAGTCCCGGTCATGTTTTCATGGGTAATAACTCACCAAAATAGGATTTTCTTAAAAATCATGCAATGCAGTGCAAATAATATAAAACATCTACCTTTATGTCGAACACTCATTCTTCCAACTAAAGGAGCAACCTCAGCAACTGACTCGAAGTCCTCAAAGTCGTTTGAGCTAATAATCAAAGTCTCATCACAAAAGGTGATCCTCGGAGTCCCACAAACACGTCCTTGGCCTTAGAGCGCGACTACTGAACAAACGCGACAATACTCTCTCTCCTTCTCCTCTCTATGGCGGCTCCACAAGAAATGAATAGAGTTTCCCAAACCATATTTTAATTATATTTTTTTATTTATGAATTTGTCACAAAATTTTATAAATTTATAAAATTTACCCAAACATTAAATTGAACAAAAATACTTTAATATACCAATTTTAAATATTCAGCTGTATTAGACTTGCATGTTACGGTTTTGCGAATAGAATATTGATTCAACAACTTCTCTAATCTCATCCACTGATTAAGTCCTAGTTTTTGACGTGAACAATTAGAAGCTATCAAAAGTATCTAATCAAATCAATTAAGATAAATAGAAAAAAGAAAGAGAAAAAAACATTTAAAACCACGATAACACGAGAAAATACATATTAACCCACGAACTTTATTACTTTCTTTTTAAACAAATCGCCCATGTATAGACGTTGAAGGCAAAATTCGAGTCAGTGCTCGTAATAAAACACCCCCTAAACTTAGGAATCATACCGTTACTAAATCTATTAAAAACACATGTGACATGTACATGTCGTTTACTTTTTTGATCAATAGTAAAAAAAAAAAAAAGAGAGAACAAAATTTAAAACAACAATAATTTTAAGTAATAAGAACTTCTCTAATTGGATGGTTCGGTTTTACGCGTTGTAATTTAACGACATTTTATTTCATTAACAAGATGTTTGGATAAATTGTTGATGATAATGGAGAAGAGGAGTGGGAATGTGGAGGATGCATGGAAATGGATGTTTGCTTGAGATGATGAATAATGTGTAAAACCAAAAGCAATCAACAATCTGGTTGACCCTACCCACCTTTCAGTTACAACCTTGACAAATCACGACACCTAATTATGGGGGAATTGACTTTGTATTAATGTGACCTAAATAAATATCAATTGTTTTCTATCTTATTGTGGGTCCTAGTCGTGAAAACACGTCACACTGCCGGCTTTGTAGGGATGGATGTCCTTATTTTCAAATCACTTTTGACTTGAAGAAGGAGGTTTCAAGGCCAATATAGGCTGGTTTAGTTCTTCCTAATTGATTTTAACTACACAAATCGCGACATGTTTGGTTCGGTTTAATTTTCTCCTCCCAAACCGATAAGAGGATCAACTCTGCTTCCTAATATGACCTCCAACTAACACTAGAATTTATCCTGTGGATGTTTTTTCCTTCTCATACTGCATTATTTTCTTGTATTATATAGCATTATCTTTATTTATGTGATCACTGTATGAATTTCGACTCATTTCGTATGAGTTATGACTTTAAATTTGTAGTTAAGTCTTGTGTTGCAAACGAGTTTTGTGCTAGATGATTGAATATTCTCCGAAGATCGAATCGTTTGATATGATGTTTCTGTTAAACTCGCCTCCAGGTCGTAATAAGATGCGGCTCTTACCAAAGTCGATTTGGTTTCGAAAGGTTACGTTGCTATCGGTGTCAAAACCAAACTAAACCGGATCGGTTTTCGGGAACTCTAATCAGGCAGTTTTTCTCCAAAAAGACCGACCTATCAATTAGTTTCTGTCTCTGAACACATTCCCACGTAGAAGAATATGAAGTGGTTGTGGTTGGTAAGAATTGGCGTGATATACCAAGTCTCGTATGTGACTAAGTACAGTCCGAGACTTCTAAAGACAATGTCAGTCTCTACTCTGCTCTACAAACAACTCATATTATACCTACGCATACAACTACTCCACCAACTGGGAGAGGTCTAAAAGACTAAAACTTGTGGCTCATTCTTAAGGTTTTCTCTTAAAGACCATTTATTTTTATTCTAATCGCTATTAAAATTTTGGAAGACTTTTTAGTGGAGACATCTTCAAATTAACTATTTTGTGAGCGGAGATCCAACCTAATCCTGTCACTTTATTTTGGGATCCAAATAAAATGTTGGGTCACTAAACAAACCATTCAATCGTGTCTGCCTTTGTGGCCGGAACGTCCGTGTGTTCTCCGGAATGTCTTCTTTTAATGCTTTGGCAATTGCTTCAATCGAACCAATTGCTTGAACTAGCTGAGGATAACGGATTAATCCGAGTTGATATCAGTATAGTTGCAAGAATACCTAGTCAACAAAGGGTGTATAAAGATGAAAAAACAAATCCAAGATGACGTAAAATTCGTTGAGATATTCGTCAATTAGGGATTTAAATAGTTACGCTACATAATAGAAGCAAAGAAAACGTTACAGGGGCAATTGGAACCTCTCTCCATATGTTCATCATACAAACCCCGCTGCCACCTGCGATGGTACAAAAAACAATAACTCCAATTTGACAGATCAAGATAAACTCTCATAAATGCAAAAATATCTCCAAATTGGACAGTTCACATGTTAATGCAACTGTGTGTTGGCATTATATTTTTGGCAAACTATTGATTTTGGTAAGTTATGTTTTTGGAAATTATATCCTTTTGGAATATATATTATTCAATCCATCTATTTTGGAGATAATATTTGGCAGAATATTTTGTTAATTCAAATGTGATTTGCTGGAAAAAGGAATCGTAACAAACATGGTTCATATCCCTAATTATTTGGGATACTTTACGAAAGTGTCATTGAAAGTGTCTCTGCGGCAACCTTACCAGGCAGAGTTATTTAGATCTTTATGCTGACTTTATGGGATAAGATCTTTTGAATGTATAATCTGTTTCAAGAAGATATTGGTGAGAGAAACAGATCTGCACCTTGCACTTGATATAAAAGTCTTTTCTTTTTATGTTGAAAGGTGCCAACGCCATTATTCTTTAGTGTGAAATTTCTCTATTCATCTGGGCGTTTTTATTCTTCACCCACGTTTCTGTGTGGTGTATGTGATTATTGATTCGGTCTTGTTAAAGACTGGTTTGTTGAAGCCTGTTCTGGGTGATCCTATCCTAAGACATTGTCAAGCGTCACAGACAGTGTCATAGGAGTTTATTCTTGTGATCTTCATTATTATCCAGTCTTGAGAGAAGACTGCCTTGGAACTCTGGAGGAGTTCTATTTATTGACAAGGGGAGCTTGTCATCTTTATTGTGGGCAAGGGGAGCTTGCCATACACAGATTCCGGGAGGAGTCATATTCGACAAGGGGAGCTTGTCGTATTTAGATCTAGGGAGGGATCGTTTCAAAGTCGAGGGGAGCTCGCAAAATAGTTTTACTTGTGAAGGTTGAAGGAGGCTGCATCAAAGATAAGAGGGAGTCTTATTTTGTTTTAAGTCCGAGTGTCTTGTAACCTTGGTTGAACTTGTGAAATGTTTTCATATCTGGGCGTGGCCCCGCAGATGTAGGCTGATTGCCGAACTGCGTTAACAACCTCCTGTGTCGTTAATTTCTGCATTTTAATATTATCCTATATCGTATTTATAACTGGTGTCACACGAAGTGTTACAACACTTTATAACATCGAGTCACTAACCTTGATCTTTCAATTGGTATCAGAGAGGGTCGTCTCTGTTTCTTAGGAGTGATCCGCGGGACTTGATCTTGGTTTTACTACGATGGACTCTATGAAAGAAGGAGGTTCAACAGTGCTTCCACCCTTGCTAAATGGAAACAATTATGCTTACTGGAAAGCTCGAATGAAAGCTTTTATTAAGGCTGTTGATGAAAAAGCCTGGAAAGAATGAGTCACATCTATCAAACCTGAAGAAAGTTGGTCCGTCACTGAAAATGTTCTTGCAAATAGTAACTCAAAGGCTCTTAATGCTATATTTAATGGTGTTGATCCAACCTCAATTCAGATTTATTTCTACATGTGAGTCTGCTAAAAAAGGCTTGAGATATTCTTCAGACTACTTATGAAGGTACTTCATCAGTAAAGCTATCAAAAATGCAGTTTTTAACAACAAAATTTGAGAACTTGAAGATGCATGATGATGAAAACATTGCCGAGTTTAATGCAAGACTCTGTGACATTGCCAATGAAGCTTTTGCTCTTGGTGAAATTATTTCTGAAGAGAAACTTGTGAGAAAAACTCTAAGATCTCTGCCCCAACGTTTCGCTTATAAAGTTACTGCAATTGAAGAAGCAAAAGATATCACCAAAATGAAATTAGAGGAGCTGATGGGTTCTCTTAGAACATTTGAGATGAATCTCGATGTAAATGTGGAAACAGAGAAGGTGAAAGACTTGGCTTTAAAAGCAGAGATGCAGAATTCTGAAGAATTTAATGAAGATGATCTGGAAGAATCTTTAGCAGTGTTATCAAGAAATTTCAGCAGAACGTTGAAGAAATTTGGTAGAAATAATCGTGGTGTCAGACAAAATGTCACTAACACCAAGAATGACTCTACAAGTTATAAGAAGTCCAAAGACGAAAATCAACCTTCAGATAAATTCTTGAATAACAGGGGAATTAAATGTAGAGAATGTGATGGTTTTGGACATATTCAGGCTAAATGTGCAAATATCTTGAAGAAGAAAAAGACCTCTCTCAACACAACCTGGAGTGAGAGTGATTCAGAAAAAGAAGATGAAATCTCAAACCGAAATATGGCGCTGGTTGCTAAAGCTACAAGTTTTGATAGCGTCACTCAAAATGTCTCTGAAAGTATATCTGAAAATAGCGATGATGATACAGAAGAAATTACAAAAGAAGATCTTATCAATGAAAATAAGAAGTTTTATGAAAAATTGGCAGAATTGGTTGAAATAAATCAACATCTTCAAAGACAGATTGGAGGTCTGAATAATGAAAATGGACGTCTTCAAGATTGTGTTATTGATTTGGAAGCTAAACTGAAATCAAGCCAGAATGAGATAGAGCGGTTGTCAAATGAACTGAATCACATGAAGAAGAATGTCAGAATGCTAAACTCAGGTTCCTCTATTCTTGATGATATTCTAATGGCCAGAAGATCATGTGATGATACCTCTGGGATTGGTTACAAAGGAGAATGCTCAATGTCACCGAAAGTGTCAAACATCGATGCTGAAAATAAAGGGAAGAAAGTTGCGATATCCATCAACAAAACTGAACAGATATCTAACTCTAAAGACAGTCATCAGATGAAGTCCAATCTTCATGTTCCCAAGAATAAAGGTAACAAATTTATTCCAATTTGCCATTATTGTTTTCATCAAGGTCATATTCGTCCTAGGTGCTTTGCTTATCTTGATGACTTGAGAAAAAGTACTGCTAGATATATCTCTTCATACAGATTTCCCAAACAGAAATGGATAAAGAAAACCATTGGTAAGTGTAATGTTGCTCATACTTCTCTAAAGGCAACATCTGTTGATGCATGGTACTTTGACAGTGGATGTTCTAGACATATGACAAGTGAAGTAAGATTCTTAAAGAATATCACATCAAGAGGTCTGGAAAAAGTAACATTTGGAAACGGCGTCACAGAAAATGTCGTTGGAAAGGGAACACTAGACGTTCCAGGACTGCCTCATCTGGAAAATGTTCTTCTTGTAAAACGTTTGAAAGCGAATCTTATCAGCATAAGTCAGTTGTGTGATCAATATCTGAAGGTGCATTTCACTCGCAACAAATGTGTTGTCTCGGATCATACAAATCAATGCATCATCGAAGGAATAAGGTCTTCTGATAATTGCTATCTCATTTCATCACTGTCTACATGCGAACTAAGGTCAGCCCTGGGCCTTTGCATTCTCTGAAGAAAGTACTTGTGAGTTTGTGTTTTTATTTTTTTTGTATTCGTAAAAAAAAAAAAAAAAAAAAAGGCCACTTGTATTAGGCTATTCCTTTGCTATTCTTGGTCTTCATCGTCCTGCACGAAACATGTGATTTTCTATGAAGATTTCGTTCTCTTATGTGAAACATTGAGTTTATTTCTCAATTTCTGTATGAAATTATGGTTTATTTCCATAATATTTATGAAGATTTGACGGAATTTCTGAAAATATGGGAGCTACGATATATTTATGGAATTCTGGAAGTTTCTGGACTGACTCTGAAGCTTTCTCGCCAGATTTTGATGAGATAATCTCCAGTGTTACAGGAAGTGTTAGAACAATCTGGCCTTGTGCTAAAGATTTTCCTGCTTCTCAGCTCACAGCAAAATTTGCTATTCTGCACAAAATAGCGATTAGAAACTGGCTACCGTCCTCACATGCCACCGGCATCAACAAGAAAATGGCTAGCTTTTATTTCAAATTGGGACTGGAATCCAATTCGATATTGGACAATTTTCCTTTGACCAGATTCTGAAACACATCAATCGGAAGCATGTCAGGATTAGTCATACACTTCGAACAGGTGGACATGTGGATGACTTATACAATGTTGCAGATTCTGAGAATGTTGTTGAGAAGAGCATTATTTCTCGTACTATTAAGATTATTAAAGGTGAATTGCATGACCTAGAAACTAGAAAGAAGGTTCTGTCTGATCTGCTGGATTCTATGCACATGCTTGACTATGGCTTGATTGACAATGTTTTGTTCCCGTTTGTCTTTTTATGGCAAAAAGGGGAAGTAGTTTTGGAGATAGTATTTTTGGAGATTGATTGCTTTTATGATGCTGTGGAAATCTCCTATTTTTTTTAATGCTGTGGATATCTCCTATTTTGGTGCTATTATTTGAAATGACATTTTATTGATTGGATTGCTTCAAGGACTTCTCATTCAGGGGGAGTTTCGTATTATCTCCTTCAGGGGGAGTTATGTTTTGCCAAAAAATGCCAAAGGAGGAGATTGTCAATGCAACTGTGTGTTGGCATTATATTTTTGGCAAACTATTGATTTTGGTAAGTTATGTTTTTGGAAATTATATCCTTTTGGAATATATATTATTCAATCTTTCTATTTTGAATATTTGACAGAATATTTTGTTAATTCAAATGTGATTTGCTGGAAAAAGGAATCGTAACAAACATGATTCATATCCCTAATTATTTGGGATACTTTACGAAAGTGTCATTGAAAGTGTCTCTGCGGCAACCTTACCAGGCAGAGTTATTTAGATCTTTATGCTGACTTTATGGGATAAGATCTTTTGAATGTATAGTCTGTTTCAAGAAGATATTGGTGAGAGAAACAGATCTGCACCTTGCACTTGATATAAAAGTCTTTTCTTTTTATGTTGAAAGGTGCCGACGCCATTATTCTTTAGTGTGGAATTTCTCTATTCATCTGGGCGTTTTTATTCTTCACCCACGTTTCTGTGTGGTGTATGTGATTATTGATTCGGTCTTGTTAAAGACTGGTTTGTTGAAGCCTGTTCTGGGTGATCCTATCCTAAGACATTGTCAAGCGTCACAGACAGTGTCATAGGAGTTTATTCTTGTGATCTTCATTATTATCCAGTCTTGAGAGAAGACTGCCTTGGAACTCTGGAGGAGTTCTATTTATTGACAAGGGGAACTTGTCATCTTTATTGTGGACAAGGGGAGCTTGCCATACACGGATTCCGGGAGGAGTCATATTCGACAAGGGGAGTTTGTCGTATTTAGATCTCGGGAGGGATCGTTTCAAAGTCGAGGGGAGCTCGCAAAACAGTTTCACTTGTGAAGGTTGAAGGAGGCGGCATCAAAGATAAGAGGGAGTCTTATTTTGTTTTAAGTCGAGTGTCTTGTAACCTTGGTTGAACTTGTGAAATGTTTTCATATCTGGGTGTGGCCCCGCAGATGTAGGCTGATTGCCGAACTGCGTTAACAACCTCCTGTGTCGTTAATTTCTGCATTTTAATATTATCCTATATCGTATTTATAACTGGTGTCACACGAAGTGTTACAACACTTTATAACATCGAGTCACTAATCTTGATCTTTCATCACATACCAATCATTCAGCCAACTAGGCTTATTAATTAGAAGAGTGACGAGGAAGGCGGCGGTGGAGACAATGGTGTGGCAGGTGGCGACGCCAGTGGTAGAGAGGGGGCCGAGGCGTTGGAAGGCGATACTGCCATTAGGGGAAGTACTTTAGCTGGTCTTTTACTGGTGGGCGTTGTTTGTGGCTTTGCTCCTGTGGGGTTTGTTTATACGGATCAAATTATGAGCTTTCTACGTTCATTGAAGGAACATTTTTTTTTTTTTCAAATTTCTGCTTCTTTGAGAGTTAGAATTAGTTGCTTAGGGTTTAGTGAAATCTAAGTCCCGACCGAGTTTCTTGTTTGATTATGGATGAAGTGGTCTATAATGTCTTCCACATCGTAGACTAAGTCGCTCACTTTCAGCAATCCAAGATTTTTCTCCTTCCGTGTACCATCGCTTTGCTTCTGCATCGATGAGAGAAAATCTCATGCTCTGAAGCTCCCGCTTCACATCCTCTACCTCATCGTCAACTCCGGCCCGACAGAAATGCTTCGTTGGCGGCGACGGCGACAATTCTGTCAACCAGGTAGTCCACCGGCGTCCCCGTCTGATTCCAGTTCTTCAACCTTTCAAATGACCACGCCTTGTAAAACTAAATCAGATGATTCAGATCCATCCCTGTAAAGTGAACTTCTATTGTTGGCTTCGATCGTCCCCGGAGCCTAGCACAGACTCCAAGTCAACGGAGTTTCTGCTGAGGTCGAAATCACTTGACGATGGACTCATTCAGACTAAAGGTGATGAGATAATCTTATTATAAATTTGTTATTTATTTAAAATAATAAAAATTAAATAATATTAATTAAAACAAATTGATTACTTAAACTACGTTCAGTAACCCAAAAAAAAAACAAATCTAACAAACAAACAAACCTTAATCCCAAATGACAAAAACGAGCGGTCGCTGTTGTAGAGCTGGCTCCCGTTCTTCGACAAAAATTCACAGAGCGAAATCTCGTTCTTCAAGACTGTACTCCCGCACGATCAAATTTTAATAAAAATTTGGTCGGAAAATATTATTTTTTTAACGAACTATAATTTAAAGGTGATATTGATGACGAAAATAGTTTACGAATGAATTTGTTCATCACTATATAATTTAAGGTTTTTGTTTTTGTTTTTAATTATCTTGAAATTAAAAATTGTTTACAAAAGACAAATTTGGTGGGCCTACAAACTGCTTTGGCCCAAATTGAACCACTTCTTTATATATCTCGCCTTCCTCTTCATCTCTTCACTTTCATTAGCCTTTTGGTGGGTAGCAGCCTAGCAGGTGCTGACAACCCCCTTATAATATCGTCCCCTCAAATCCTTCTCAAACCCTAGCTTTCTTCTGCTTCTGTTATCCTGGCTTGATCTTCCGAGCGGTTTGCCCTGCTACTTCTTGAGTTCAGTGACGTTCATGGCCGAGGAAGAGGTCGGGGCAGTTGGCGTGGCGAGTCCTTCTCCGTTAGATCACAAGCGCAAGTTCGAGGATTTGGAGCCCGAAGTTCTGGAATCTTCCCAGACGAGTCTTCTCGCCACTACTGACCTGAATGTGGAGCCCGACGTGGTGGACGATGCTGTTGTACTGTCATCTGATGAATCGGAACCAAAGCGACCTCGCCTCGATGATAAATCCAGGGCAGCAGGTATATGCATTCCTTCAGCTTTGTTTGGAGTTGTTAGGTTTGGATTATTTGAGACCAATTTTGGTTTTTGTGGATATGTAATGCTCTTAGTTCTGAGATCCCGTTAGGTAGCTCTACCAATCCAATGGTGTGGTGAGCCAGAGTGATCCATGTGATTGTTATAATTTGGCATCCCATTTTTTTCTCGTCTTCTTACAAATTGCAAATGGTTTTTACAAAGGATTAGTAATTTATGTGTTTTTATTTATTTTTAAAAACATGCTAAATGCTTTTTTCTTGTGAAAGTTAATGAGAATGGGCATCGGGAGGAGAATTATGAAACACAACCGACTCTCAAGGACGCACAACCTGTATCTGCGGGAATTGAGACTGCCACTATTGAACAACCTAGTGTGAATGAAGAAAACCTAATGTGAACGATGAACAACCTAATGTGAATAAAGAAAAACCTAATGTGAATAAAGAAAAACCTAATGTGAACGATGAACAACTGGTGGAGAACAATGAACAACCAGCAGTGAATGATGAACAACCTGCAGTGAATGATGAACAACCTGCCATGAATGATGAACAACCTGTTATGAATGATGAACAAGCAGCTGTGGACAATTCTGCGGCCGGTGACACTGATACCCAGCATCCATCTGTTGAAAGTTTTGAGGTGGAAAAACTCAATGAACCTTCAAAAGAGGAAACTCAGCTTCCTTTTATGGAGGATGAAGATCGAAGGGATGTTTTCTTCGTGGATGAAGCTCGTACATCTGACATTCCATCCCAAAGTATGACCCACAAAATGGAGGTTCCTAACAATAAGGTTGTTGACTTCTCATGTATTTTGTTGATGAAAAAAAGAAACACTGGGATAACATTCATATAACTAGGTTACAAGATCTGGGCACTTCTAAAACATTATGTGAGAAATTGGTACGGTTTACTAATGAATTTTTGTTTTAATCTCGATGCATTGGACATGGACTTCTATTTGTTTCTCCACATACCAATGCTAATGATTTTTTTTTTCTTTTTTACATTAAGAATTTTCGTTTGATCATAGAAAAATATGAATGTTCAGCTTTGATTTTTTTCTTCTGGTTTCTGATAGGAACTGAATATTTTTTTAGAAGACTATTGAGAGTTCAAAAATGTAAAGGGTAGAGAATTTGATGTCATCGTGGGAAAGGGTCAATCAAAGTGTGTTTTTATGTTTTTTGGTGGTGTCTACAAAGGTCATTATTTGAGGGTAGAATGTTTGGAAACAAGGCTGACTTGACTGAGCGGCAAAGATCGCCGGTCATTTAACTTCTTACATATCATTTTATTATGATTTATATATCCTAATAAAGAGATCATATATTTTTATAGTTTGGAGTAATTAAAGGTTGTCTGTTGGCCATTTTCATCTAATGTTTGTAGAAGAGTTATGATTTTTTTTGGGGGACCATTGACCACTTCTGGATTTTCCTATGATCAATTTGTATGGGGACTATTTATTATTCTACTACATAGAAAGTTTGATGTCTGGCCAATTTCCATGCTATGTTTTTTAATGAATTGATATTGAATATTACAAGTATTTGATTATCAGTTTCTCGATTTATCATGTTAATATATCTGCAATTAGCATTTTCTATTCGATGTGCTAATTTTTTCTTGGGAAAGAATATGACTGCCCTTTCAAATGAGTGATGTTGCAGGTTGGTGTTCTAATTGGCAAAGCTGGGGATACTATACGCTACCTGCAGTACAATTCAGGTGCTAAAATACAAATAATGAGAGATGCTGAAGCTGATGCATATTCTACGTCAAGGCCTGTACAAATAATTGGAAGTTTGGAAAATATAAAGAAGGCTGAGAAGCTTATAAATGCTGTGATTGCAGAGGTTTGTTGCTCTCTTGTGCTTTTCCTTTTAACTACACTTTTGGTTCTTCATCCCTTCTCTTCTCTCTCTACTTCACATGGTTATATTCTTTATGGCTTTGTTTTCTTTTGTATCTTACCATGATATGAGCTTCTCCATGATTGAAATTTTAATTTCGTAGGCTGATGCTGGGGGTTCTCCATCTCTGGTAGCTCGTGGCCTCGCTCCTTCCCAGGTTAAGTCAGCTGCTGAACAGATACAGCTACAAGTTCCAAATGAAAAGGTAATGAATGTTTTCTAGATGACTAAGGATTTATGTTAGTTGTAGGCCTGATCTCATTTTTTTTATCCAGGTTGGTTTAATCATTGGAAGAGGCGGGGAGACCATTAAAAGTTTGCAAGCCAGGTCAGGAGCTCGCATTCAGGTAGTTCACATAGTGTACTTACTTTATAGTAGACATTATTTCAAATGACAATTTTTTTTTTGTCATCTCTTTTGATATGTGCTTTTTTCTTTGTAGTTGATTCCCCAAGTTCTTCCCGAAGGAGAAGAATGTAAGGAGAGGACTGTAAGGATAACCGGTGACAAGATGCAAATTGATATAGCTACAGAAATGATAAAGGAAGTTATGAGTCAGGTATAATTTTGATGTATGCCTTTTTAATAGATCATTGTTGTTGTTGAATGTTCCTTTCATTTTTCAATGGATTTATTTATGTTACTTTTTACTTGTTTGTGTTTATGCAGTAGTCAATGAATGATATCCAGTAATATGTTGCTTTCTGTTGATTGTATAGTTTTACTATGATGTCTTGGAATGTTCCCTAATTTCTTGGCATAATTGTCCTGTAATTATTTTTCAAGTTTTAATTTGAAATTCGTCATTTCTTGCTAATGCTACCAATATGTGAAGTATTGATGGCAGTTAATTTTCTTATCATCATGTATGAAACGAATGTATGTTCAACAAGAATAGTAGTATCCAGTTGAGTTTACTTATTTAAGATTTCATTGGCTATGGTTATTTTTGTAACTGTAAAGCATTGTCTACCTACCATTTATGCAAACATCCCTTTCAGTTTGGTAACGATTTTGGTTGTGCATCTGGCAAAGTATCTTAATTAGTAACCATGCATAATTACCTTTGAAAATGGGCATGTTCATATATGTGAAACATTCTTATCGACAACAGAAGTCCAATATATTGTTCTGGGAGGGTGACAACACTTTGCTAGTGTGGGTCTTAAGAGGTAAAATTAACTAGCAATCCATATTGAGGTCAAATCAATGATATTACGAAGATCATGTAATGAAAACCAAGATGACGGTTGCCATGCCATAATTTATTAATCTTGAAGGTGCCGATTTCGAATTGGTTGGCTTTAAAACTGCAGATTTGGATAATGCCTTTCATGGGGTCGGCATTGCTTTCTTGGTGTACCAATAGACAACCACTTATCACTCCCATCCATTGAAGAGAGGTATCGGCCATTTAATCTCGCGATTGCAGGATGTTAATAGTTGGTAAGAATGCTTTGAGCTTTCAGAGTAAAAGTAGCGTTAATAAGATTATTTTGTACCGAACTTAGTGTTCATAGTGACCCTATACTCTATGCGTGAGATGCATGAAGGAAATGAGTCCTGATGTCATGAAGTTCTCACTGTACGTGCGATTGATATGGTCAAAATTTCTCTATAATGCATAGTCTTGAAGATCATGGAATTGGTCACCTGACATGAACAATTGCTTCAAAAGCATGACTAATAAAGATGGGTGTTAAATATTTCACTTTGTTTATCTCAATGGGATCAAATCCTGTGTTTGTCTTCTTCTTTTGGGACAATGAAGTGATAGCCTGTAAATTGTCATTGGACATTTCTTGATATGGCATTCAGCTGTGATGAAGATGTGGAAGGGTTTGCATTCAATTATTTATGCTCCACTCTGATTTTATTTTATTTTCCTGAATACTAAGGCTTTGAGCTGCCTGACAAGAGTCTCATCATATTGATCTATACTGGAATATGTTTTGTTTACAATCTCTATGTCATATGAAATAAATCATCTCCTGCAAATGCTTTAGATGATAATTGTTTAACATTCGTTTATATCTAATGGATCAGCATTTGTAAGGCTTATAGAAAGTTGCTGAACCATTTGGATGGTGCTTCATTTAGTGGAATGTTCTTGTCTATTCTTCTTTCATGATGTTATAACTTGTGATACATTACCCTTTTTTGGGCTTGAGAATGATAGTTGAGTATAATATTGTAATTTATTTTGCAGATACTGTGGTTGATTCCAGGCTATGTTGTTTTCTAATATGAATGTTCCTTTCTCTTCCTGTGAGATGAAATTTTGTTGTGTTGTTATAATCGCTCTCTATGTTTGATCCTTTTTTTTACGTGGTTAAAATGTCTTATATCCTGCTTTCTGCATATGCACGCAGTTTATAACTTCCTAATCAAGAGCATGTCAAGAACTTCAATGCCTTTTAACCGGAGAGATCATTCTAACATTCAACCATTGCCTCTTTATTAGCCAAATAAATCTGAAGAAATTTGCAGATTATTTTGGAATATTTGTTTACTAAATTTTTTTTGGGTACTGGTGTAGACTGTGAGGCCATCACCTTTCTCCAGTGGTTCTAACCAGCAGGTGTACCGTCCTCGTGGTTCCGGTGGTCCAACTCAGTGGGGTCCACGGGGTCCTCATCGTTCGCAGCCCACAGCATATGATTATCCACAAAGAGGACCTTATCCATCTTCTAATCCCCAATATCCAATTCCTGGATATAGAAACTATCCTCCACAGATAGGTTCAAGAAGCAATTATGGTTCTGGTTGGGAACCCAGGCCTCAACCCGCTATGCAGGGACCTCCATCACACGGTGCTTACAATTACTACGGTGGACGGGGCCACATATCTGATGGACCAGTACACTCCCAGCATCCGAATCCTGTTCACGCCTCTGGCCCTGGACCTGGGATGAGCGCACCACATGTTCAGCCTAACTATAATTATGTGCAGCAGCACGGCCCAGATTATGGACATAATGCTCAATATTCTCAGCCAGCACCCCATCAGGGCTATGGACATGGATATAATGGAGGACATGGAAGTTCTCAACCAGCTTACCCACAGGCTGCTTCCCATACAGGTTATGCTGGGCAACAGCAATATGATAAGCCGGTGTCATATGGCATGCCATTACAGGGACAGCCTCAGCCTTATGGGGCTCCTCGAGCTAGTCAACCTGGAGAAATGCCTTATCAAGGAGCTACTACTGGGCAGGCCTTTGGTCCGAATGCACAACCTCAACCGACATATCCTTATTCATCCAGTAGTTCATCACAGCAAATGTATCCTCCATATGGAACTGCGCCAGCTTCAGATGGATACGGTCAGGCACCACTTGTAGCTAGCGGTGGTTATCCACAGCAAGGAGCGCAGGCTGGTTATGGTCAGCCAGTCGCCCAGCAAGCACCTGCGTATTCTCAAGTGGGTGCTTCTGGGGGTTATGGGCAATACCCTTCCTCTCAACAGGCTTATCCAGAGCAGCAAGTCCCTAACCCAGCATCGTATGGATACCAAGCCCCACAAGACGCAGCTTATACTGGGGGTGCTGCTACTGCAAACTATAGTGCAGTACCCAGTGGACAGTCAGGTTATTCTCAACAAACAGCAGCTCAACCCAGCTATGACCAGTCTGCCCCATCATCCGGTGGTTATGGAAGTGTGCCTGCCACTGCCCAAGCTGGTTACGGAAAAAACAGTGTCACCTCAGCCTTCTGGTTATGCTCAGTATGATTCCACCAAGTCTAACCTTCTGGTTATGCTCAGTGTCACCTCAGCCTTGTGGTGGTTAAATTGTCGGTTCTGCCACCAACAGCCTTCCCTTACGTTTGCTAGTCATCCAGTGTTGGTACTTGAAGCTAGTTTTTGCCCTTTTCAAGTGGTAGAATTTCTTCGATTTACTTTTTTGCATTGATTACTGCGGACGTTGTAATTTGTCAGTTTTATGAACTGTACGAGACTACTGATAGGTGTATGTAAGTGGGATTCTCGTTGGTGTTGGATCAAAAAAATATTTAGCTTTTGGAGTACATCCACCTCGAAGAATAAGCAATGGAATTGTGCTCTGAGTAACGTCTGCTTTTGGAGCATTGGCAATATGCATATTTAATTACAGTTACTAATGAAGCCATGTTGGAATCAACGGCAAAGTTGTCTTCACAATCACAATAATACTCAAAAAGGTGAGCAATGAAAGTGCAAAGAAGGAAAGCCATAACCAAGAGCTTTCACTTTCAGTAACGTCTGCTTTTGGAGCATTGGCAATATGCATATTTAATTACAGTTACTAATGAAGCCATGTTGGAATCAACGGCAAAGTTGTCTTCACAATCACAATAATACTCAAAAAGGTGAGCAATGAAAGTGCAAAGAAAGGAAAGCCATAACCAAGAGCTTTCACTTTCAGTTTCCTCAAACGGTCCAAATCTCATTCTCCATCAACATATGAGCAAAATCAAGATAAAAAGCCTATCGTAAGAACACTATGAGATACACGAACACATTACTGGTGCCATCAGAAACCACCATGAGCTTAAGACCACAAAACTTGATTTCTTCTCTCTCAACCCTCTTCATCCACAAGAATGGTCGACTCATTCCCAACTCCCGTGTCGAACAATGATGCCATGTCATCATCCAGCAGCGTGGGGAAGGGAGAACCCTCTTCTTGAAGAAACAATTTAGGCTTGATGGATTTCAGTTTAAAAAAGCTCTCACAAAGAATCTTTAACTTCCCAACCTGAAAAAAAGATTCTTTTTTTGGTTATAAACATGTGTTGAAAATCCCAGCACAGACCAAATTTAAGCAGAAAAAACCGTGGTGGTTGGAGGCAATTTCTTCGTCATGGACGGCTTCTCACCCCATCGACGCTCCCACACATTTCAGAGTTATTGCTGTTTTAGAAAAAAAAAAAAAAAAAAACGAGCAAGTATAGAAAGATTGTACCACTTGTAAAGGAAAAAAAACATGCATTTCAATTTCTGTTATCATACATAAGAGTCCCGAGGCCATTTTTTGAGGTCCTGCTGCTGAACTTGACGGTCTTTCATCCTCGATTCCATGATATTCCTTTAGCTCAAAGTACCTAAAGTTATGTCTATAATAAGGATTGATATTACACAATTATAAGAATTAATTTTTTTTTACGAGGAACAAAATTTATTAAGAAAAAAATATACAAAGTGTCAGAAGGGAAATAAATCCTCTTTGGAACTATTCTCAAGAAATTAGTGAAAAATATTTCACTTAAATCAGAGAGAATTACACTAAAAAAATAATTACTAACGTACTTAGAACTATAAATACACTTGTAATAATAAAGTGCTATAAATCAATTATCGAAATTTAGTTTTAAATAAAATTTCATTGGGAATCATCTATAACGCAACAAATAGCCAGAATACCGATACTTTAAATTAAATTTCTCTTTTTATACCTTCCGTCAACGAGGTAAATCATTTCTTTCTCACATCTCCCTCCTCCTACCCACAACATTTCATCCCCACAGACAGCGCGAGGAGGAAAAGATATGAACAAAGAGTGATTTTTTACACTCTACAGTTTATTCGAGCAATGACAAGTGTTACTTCACCATAATGGGGAACAACCTAGTCCTAACTACCCTCATTGTTTATGTTCGGTTTTTTTTCTTGATCACTAACTTCGAATACCAATTGTCACACCTACATTTTTATAATGACCTTTATCAAAGTTGGTCTAACCATACAGTATTAATCGAATATGTATTGGCTTGATCGTACCTGGGATGCATTCTTTTAATCTCTTCAGATTTCCCTGCAACTTCGACATTACTAAGCGAATATACCTGCCAGCCATTAACATACAAATAAATTATCTGCATTATTCTCTCATCTCTTTCTTCCTCTCCTCTTAAGTCTTACCCATTCCCAAATTTACCTGGGAATATCCCACCATTAAAAGATGAATGAGCTTAAAACATTGGATTGTCAAAGCTAATTAAAGAAAGGTACAGAATGATGTTTCCAAAAAACAAGTTCGATAAAATAAAAAAGAAACACATATTCAAAGAACATGAAGCATTAGGTATCAAAAGAATGTAACGAAAACACCAAACTGGAGCTAAGATGACAAACAGAAACATTTATCCTGGAAAAGAAGACGCACCTAATTTTCTGACTCCTTTCGCTCACGACGACTTACCTTGAATTATACCATTAAGATTTATGGTTAGAAAAACGTAACAGATACAGAAATGTCAATCTCTTAGAATTTAATATTACCTCACTCCCGTTTAAGATTTCAACTTTGCGTAATCGCGCAATTAAAACATATCTTGGAATACCACCTCTTCCAGATCAGTAATTGGATTTTCAGAAAGTCTGATATCCTTCAAGAGTGAGAAAACAAGTAAAGAAACAATTCTCAAAATGGGGACATTATTAATTGTCAAAAATTCTAAAAAAAGTTATCTTTCTTAATATTCACTACAATCATTTTAAAGTTATAATTTGAAAACTCTAATAAAGTAAGTAAATATTCACTAAACTTTTAAAAAAAATAAAGCTTATCTAACAAGTTAAAATGAACAAAATTAAATATTAAAAAAAGAAAAGTGAATAAATATTAAATCATGGGCTTGTTACCGTGCTCCACCAGGAAACATTTCCCAAAGACAGGACATAGATTTCATTCAAATACGACAACAAAACGTTCTCCCAACTACTCAAGCTGATTGGAAGTGTGCTTAAAATCAATAAATCCCAGAGGTTGTCGAAGGGGAGTTAATAGTCCAGTCATAAGGGACAGTTCTGTTTGACCATGGTTATTTTACTGGAGGACCTTTTCCTGCAAAACTTTTTAGTTTTCAAGAAATGGTAAAATTCTAGGGAAAGGAGTTGTCATCAATGATAGAAGTTCTTTTTAAGTTTTCAAAATGAAAGTTCTTAGAGAAATGAATGTCTCATGAAGAAAGTCATATTTTTAAAACGACTAATATAAACTTACGACAAACTGGGGAATGAGGTTAAGAATCTATAAAGATAGACCCTCAAGGTTGTTTGCCTCCTGAAGAATGATAATATACAAAAGAAGCCATTAATAAACAGATATTACATGAGGCCTGGAAAGTTTGAAGAAGAAGATTAGTGATATTTTACCAAGAAGAAGACACTGCAAATTTGGGAATGGCACGCAGGTCATCTTGAATCCTACTCTGGCCAACATATTCGCTCTACATTCTCAGGATAAAAGACGGAATCAGATGGTTCTTGTTCAAATAAAGATGCTCCAAGCTGAAAGCATGGAAAAATATCTCTGGAAGTTCTTGTGTAAACAATCTCTTGCGACAGACCATAATTTATAGAAGAATGATATATAATGATGAAAGAGCTTAAAACTTTTTCTACCTTCTCAACTGACGAAGCTTTAACAATGCATCCAGTCGGAAATACAAGTATCTTCCATGTGGTAGAAGCCGCAGAGAATTAAAACCTTGAACCACAGAGGACGATCCAGGCGCCAGATAATCGCCCTAATGGTGAAATACACTATGAAGAGAATAAGTATAAAAAATCATCAATAGACAAACTCAAAGAAACCTATATAAATTCAAACAATAAGTCAAAACATTGTCATAATTATTATTTTCTCCATAAGCAGCAAAAATCTAGATGCCTATGATCTGAAAACTAGGAATTTCCTGAATATCATGAGATTATTGAAATAAGGAGCTGACTAATAACAGAGTCCTCAGGGATTAATAATTTTTTTTTTAAAAATCACAGTTCAAACTCTCTCCTCTTAGAAGATGTTTATCGAGATTGGGAGATAACATACAGAGGCAGATACTGAAGTGCTCTTTTATATTCATGGATATACGCATTCCGCTAAAACTAAAGGCAAAATGTGACATTTTTGGTATTTTGTTCATAGCTGCAAAACTACTGTTATATTCTATATACCAAACTAGAATCTAAAAAATGTGCAAAACTTAGCAAGAATGACAAAATAAAAAACTTATGAATCAGGAAAAGCATACCAACAAGGTTAAAAATATAATTTTTGTAGGTCATTTCAGTGCAATATACAGGGACAAATACTTTACCATTATTTCAACTTAGTTATTCCCATGAGATGTAGCTCTTCAATTTCCGGAAGTAAATGCTTGAGTAACTCAACTCATATATACAAGGAAAAACAGTTATAATTTCATTACAGAAAGCAAGGGATAGAGATGTTAACCTTTGAAGATCCCTGCGTCAAACTTATACCCGTATGTTTAAGGACTAAAATGAATGCCCTTTAGGTGACCAAGGCCGGAAATCTCGTTGATAATAAATTTTACGATAAATTGAGGGCGGTAAGTATGGTGTTGCTCACAATGGCTGCAACATCCTGTGGTGATAGCTTTGGTAAATAAGATTCCTATACCATGAATATTTCAAGGTATTCAGTACACAGAATATTCCATTTAAATTTCGTGTAAATAAATTTTCTAAGAATGTCAATGTGTTAAAAATTATCATCAGAAAAAGAAAGATGGGAGTAATTTTCGTGTAGCCCTTATAAACTATGTTTTTCATCCTGTAATTTATTTGATGACAAAATAAGGCTGCTTGGTCAAGATTTATGGCTTGATAATGACTGTTTTTGGACAAATCAAAGCGAAATTTGAAATTGTCAAAATACAAAATAATTGAACTCTTGAGTCTAAGTTGGGCTAAAATTATTCTAGAGCAGTCATCTGACAATGTTCGGTATGCATCAAACTACCAAAGCCTGCTTAAATTATGTCCCATCTTGATTAATATATAAAGCTCTTATAACTTTGTATTTCTCCCTTCTTTCAGTTTTTTTTCTCTTATTTCTTTATTTTGAGCATTCCTGTGAATCATGCATTTGGAAGTTACGTGATAAATCAACACACTATATGTTTTCCTTTTAATTTGTAAGTGTCCAAAATTCTTCAACTTAAGCTTCCCATCTATCCTAGGAGGACATTTCACCTACACATAAAAAATAAGAAGTTTGCCAAAGCATACCATTATGACGGATATTCATGTCATGTGAATAAATAAGAGAGTAAAGGGATAAAACTTTATTTTTCCTGTAGACTCTTTTGTTCTTAATGAATGGTTCATTCAAATTCTTTGTTCAATCCTAATCTTTACTTCTTGTTGAAATAACCTAAAAACAACTATTTTATTCGCCTGGAAAAAAAAACTTTTAATCAACGGTGAGGTGTCTAAAGCAAGCATCAATTTGTCAATAACTCGTCTCATGTAACAATATTTTTAAATAACCACAAATTAGTGCAATGTGTGGCTTATTCTTTACTCAAAATTATACACGGTCTGGATGGACTCTAAATTAGTACCACCGACATTTTATAGATGATTTTTGGTCCACATAAATAAATTGAAGCTGTATATAATCTGGTTGTCATCAAGGGTATTTTCAGATAACAACATCCTACTGGTCTATGACAAGCATCAAGATTTTATATTTAAACCACAGAGGATAAAATTTTTAACCTCAGTGTGCCATTAATGTGGTTACTCTTGGAACAACCTAAGAATGCCCAATTTCAGCTGGCTACGAAAGGTAAACTAGAATAGTTTTTCCAGTGACTACCTGCCAACGCGAAAGCAATATCCACTCAATCAAGCTCTGCTAGATCTGAAGGGCTAACAATTTCACAAAAAATGTCCATATTCAGCACAACAGAAAAGTTTCAAACCAAATTAAATACACTTTGATGAGGCGTATTAAATGTTCTACTCACGAACGAGAATATAGAACAAAAAGAAAAAGAATGTACAAAGATCGTGGTTTCTTT